>PVLA01000516.1:0-528969 GCA_004027455.1 Hydrochoerus hydrochaeris | reverse complement strand
TTTAGATGGTTCATTAATTAAGGATCTAAGGAGACTGTAAAGTAGATTGCAAGAACTAACTGAAGCTATGCTGTCCCTCTGCCTTGGCCCAAAGGGCAAAAGGAAGCCTTTACTAGAATCAAGAATGACAGTAAAATATAGCAGGTGGCCAGATAACCTGCCAAGGCACACAGTGGCATTGGAGCCACTTCTCAGGATGCAATCAGATAAGTAAATTGTGTGACCTCGCTCTTCTCATGCCCTTCCGGTGATTCCTGGGGTTCCACATTCAATGGTCTTGCCTGGAAACTAGAGATCATGAGAACCCACTGATGTTGCCTGTACTTTATCTGTTGTTGGCAGCAGGACAGGTAGAGAGAACCATAGAAGTGTGAATGCAGAATTCCTTGTTCACCGACTGTTTTCCACATCCAGAGTCTCTAAGTCCCACGAGAACAAGGTGCTTATGCCCTTATGGTATGCCCTGTCCAATACACAATCCCAAGTTGTAATGTTTAGCATACAGTAGCTACTTACTAAATCGCTGACCACATAGGTTTCCATATATAAAAAGAACAAATTAATAAATTCATGGTACCTAGCGACAAGAAAGAGGTACTATGACACTGAAAATTAAAATACACTACATTTCCTGGGAAGTTATGTAGTCCAAATAATTGGCTTTAAAACAAAGTTTTCCCATATATTGTGTTAGCTGCTTCTAAAATGAAGCACTGAAGACAATGGTTCTTCCCTGGTAGATCTGGAACGTGGCCTAACCAAGCCTAGAGGACACCAGGGGTCCCCAAACTGCTCAGCAAGAGATTCCAAATGTCATTTCCTTGGGAAACACAAAAGCACAGTGTCACCAGAAGGGATGAATTGCCTCTTTAGCCAACCTGAAGAGGTAGATGGCACAATCAGTTTTTCTTTTGAGCTATGTTTTAAAACAAAACTAAGGTTCTGTGCCAGGAATGCGTGTTGGTTGGTTTACTGCTTCTTACCTGAAATTCAGCAGCATCAGATCATCCACAATGTTGTTGTCCAGGAAGTCTTTGCTATTCTCGGTCTCTTCTGGTTCCAGATGAATTTTATGAACAACTTCTTCAGATCCGTGACGCATGCAAATGGTATTTTGATTGGATTTGCATTAAATCTGTATAACAGTTTTGGGAGAATGGTCATTTTCACAGTGTTTGCTCTTCCTATCCATGAACAAGGAATGTCTTTCCATTTTCGAGATACTCTTCAATTTATTTTTTCAGAATACTGTAATTTTCACGGTATAAAGTTTTATTTCCTTTGTTAGACTGATTCCTAAGTATTTTTTGGATGCTATTGTGAAGGGTGTGGTTCCTCTTACTTCTCTTAGTGACTTTGTTGTTTCTGCAGAGGAATGTTACTGATTTTTGGGTGCTGACTTTGTATCCAGCTATATTACTGAATTTGGTTATTACATCTAGGAGTCTTTCAATGGAGGTTTTGGGGTCTGCTATGTAGAGTATCATGTCATCTGAAAATAATGATAATTTAACTTCTTCCTTTCCTGTCCTTATTCCTTTTAATTCTCTCTCTTGTCTAAGTGCTCTGGCTAATATTTCCAGCACTATATTGAATAGGAGTGGTGGTAATGGACATCCTCATCTTGTTTCTGATTTTAGAGTGATAGGTTTCAGTTTTTGATCATTTACTACGATACTGGCTGTTGGTTTGTTATATATGGCTTTTATTAGTTTGAGATAAAGACCATCTATTCCAATTTTCTGTAGGGTGTTTATCATGAATAAGTGTTGAACTTTATTAAAAGCTTTTTCTGCATCTATTGAGATGGTCATTGAGTCTTATATTTGGCTCTAATGATATGATGGATTATTTTTATTGATTTGCATATGTTGAACCATCCCTGTATTCTTGGGATGAATCCTACTTGGTCATGGTGTATAATCTTCTTGCTGATTTGCTGCATTCTGTTTGCCGGTATCTTATTAAGATTTTTGCATCTATGTTCATCAGGGAGATTGGCCTGTAGTTCTCCTTTTTGACTGGATCTTTCTCTGGTCTTTGTGTTAGGGTCATATTTGCTTCTTAGAATGAGTTAGGGAGAATTGCTTTCCTTTCAGTTTCACTGAAGAGTTTGAGGAATGTTGGCATTAAATCTTTCTTGAATTTCTTGTAGAATTCAGCTGTGAATCCATCAGGACCTGGGCTTTTCTTTGTTGGTTTTCAATTTCATTAACTGAAATTGGGTTATTCAGCAATTTTATGTCTTCTTGATACAGTTTTGGTAATTCATATGTTTCTAGGAATTTGTCGATTTCTTCTGTGTTATCAAACCTTTGAGAATAAAGATTTTCAAAGTAGGTATTGATGATCTGTATTTCCACAGGGTCTGTAGCGATTTTGCCCTTTTCACTCCTTATTGCATGAAGCTGAGCTTTTTCTTTCCTTTTTAAAATAAGGTTGTAATTTATCTCAATAAATTTCCCTCTGAGGACTGCTTTCATTGCATTCCACAGGTTCTGGTAAGTTATATTTGCATTTTAGTTTGTTTATAGATATTGTTCAATTTCTTCTCTAATTTCCTATGTGACCCATTAATTATTCAGTAGTGTATTATTTAATTTCCATGTGTTTATGGAGTTTCTCAGTTTCCTCTGTCATTAATTTCTACTTTCATAGCACTGTGATCAGATAATATGCATGGGATAATTTTGATCTTTTGCATTTACCTGGGATATTATTTCTGATCTGATTTCCTTTATAGCTTTATGGAATTGTTTCTTTACTTCAATTGCTACCATTTCAGAAATTTCAAGTGTATGACTTACACTTTCTTCTATGTCCATGTCTTTCAGATTTGTTCGGGATGGGCTGGAGGTTTGAGATTGCATTTTGCTCTTTCATTTTGTGATTTTTCCTCTATTCCCCTGGGGCAGCTGAATGCAAAGCCTCAGCTGCTTCCTAGGTTGAGGATGGCTGTGTCCGAACTGGTGGGGTTTTCTCCAGTTCAATAGGGGCCACTAGGCAGGCCTTAGCTGGTTCCAAGCAGCTCTCGGAGGCTCTCTAGATGGGTGGCATATACTGGGCAGACTTTCAGCTGGCCCTACACAGTGCACTGAAGCTCCCTGGTTGCTTGGGGTTGCTGGGTCACGTCCTACCAGGTTCTGAGTGTGCAATGAGGCTGCCCAGCTAGGTAGAGTACACTGGGCAGGCCTTCAGATGGCATATTGATGCCCCCTGGGTAATTAGAGTCACTGGGTGGAGCCTTACCAGGTCCCCAGCATGCATGGAGGATGCCTGGCTAGGTGGAGTACACTGGGCAGGCCTTCAGCAGGTACCACATGGCGCACCCAGGCTCCCCAGCTGCTTGGGATCTCTGTGTGGGTCTTTCCCAGGTCCTGAGTGACACACAGAGACTGCCCATCTAGGTGGAATATGCTGGGAAGGCCTTCAGCAGGTGCACTGATGCTCCATGGCTTCATTTTGACCTTGAAGAAGACCCACAAGTCACAAGGTGCCAGATCCAGACACTAAGGCGGACAAAGACACATAGCAAAGTTTTTACAGGCTTCCCTTTACCCTGGAAGGCACTTGAAAGCAGTAACATTTTTTATCACACCTTGTGAACATTATCACAGAAAAGCCTTCTTATATACATGAATTTTCTTGACATGCTGCAATAGCTATAGTTGACCAGTATAGTGCTCAGTAGAAGTGGGGAGAGAAAATCTCCTTATCTACCCTTATCTCCTTGCTATCATCTTCATTATCCTTTCTACCAATGTATCATCTCCTTTGGTTGCTTTCAGAATTTTATCATTTATATTTAGCTGTGTTACTATGTGATTAAGACCATGTTATAAATAATATTAAATAATTTAAAAAGTAGAGTAGGGAAACAAAAATACAATTGCATTACCTAAACAATCATAATTAAACGTTTGTGGTATTTTCTACCAGACTTTTTCTCATGGATAGAAAATAGGAATATAATGACCTATTCCTCCAGCAAGCATAGAAATACATGAGTAATTTCCCAATGCAGACACTTTCAGACAAAACTACTACATCAGGAAACTTGGGAGAAGTTACTTGCTCATTGTCTTTTCAGAATTACTAAGTATCAGTTATTTAATTTAATTTCATAGAAACAGAAATAGAAGTAAGGAGTTGAAATGTTATAACACTGATCAGAAAGAATTTATAAAATTGATACCTATAATTTTATGATTTCTTTTATTCTTGGGTCATTTAGATTTTCAACTAGTGTGAGTTCTCAAATACATTTCTGAAGTTAATTTCTAACAATTCCATTGTCACATGATATGTAGTATATAATTGAATCCTTTTAACTTTACTGATACTTGTTTGAAGGCCTAAAATATGGCCCATCTTGGTATCAGTGCTATACACATTTTGCAAAGAATATGTATTCTGTTCTTGAATGAAATGGTTTATATATTTCCCTTAGGTCAGTTTAGTTGTACTGTTGTTCAAATCTTTCTGTGCACATGCTGATTTTCCAATTGTTTCATCAATACGTGAGCAGTAGGAATAATTGAAATCTCTAAAACTGTATATTTGTCAATTTATTCTTTTAGTTGTATAACTTTCTGTTCCCTGTATCTTGAAGACCTGTTAGTAGGTACATGACATTTGGATTGTTTTATCCTATTAATGCTCTAACCATTTGACATCAAGAAATAATCCTTATTTTTAATAACCATTATTAATATTCTTTTAAATTGATTGTATTGATACCTAATATATCCACATAATTTTCCCATGATTAGTGTGTATATATGTGTGTATACACACACACACACACACACACACACACACACATATATACTTTTAATTTATCTCTGTAAAGTACATACACATGTTTGCATGCATCTACATGTAGAGCTCACCAAACTTAATAATGAGGTTTTGTTCTTCAACAAGGAAGTCTAAATCATTTACTTTTGATGTGATTTTTCAAAAATATAGGTGTTTAAGCATACCACTTCCTATTTTCCTCTACTTGTCCTTTGTATCATTTTTGCTGATTTTATGACTTCTTTTACATTAATTTCATATCCATTTTACCTATTTGTTGACTTACTAGTTGTAGTTTAAATGGCTGTATCAGGGTTTATATAATTTAATCTCATACAATGTAACTTTCTTCTCTTTAATATTTTTGTTTTCCTCTATTTTCTTAAACATGTGGGGCATAATTACAGTAGCTGTTTTTATGCTATTTTCTACTAATTCTTTTGTCTGTGTCATGTGTGGGTTAGTTTAACACATTCATAATGGGGCTGTAATTCGTATATTTTGCTGCAGTGTGGCCTAAATCATCAATGGTGTATGTGCGTGAATGTTTCACCAGACTGGCTTTTTATTAATTTTATGACTAAGAAGACTGAGAGAAGTGATTAGATCCATTTGTACCACTGGTGGTACAAGTCACTGGTTGTGACAGTCATGCACGTACTACTGTGCACGTAAATGTGTCTATTATTTTCATTAAAGGTCACGTTTCCTTGCTTCTGTGTTTCCTTGCATATCTGTTAATTTTTATTGAACATTATACCTTCTGGACTTTGCATCTTCTGGAGGGCTAACTGTGCCCTTACAACTAGGGATTTGGGCAGGTTGGAGATATTAGTCAAAGGCCTCATCCTTAGTCACATTAGGGTGGCCCTCCTCCCTCTTCAAAGAGGTGGCAGCAGCATGAGGACTGGCAGCACTGCGGTGGTGCCATGGACAACAGCTCAGGTGCACCTGTGAGAGCAGCTCAGCGTGCAGTCCTGATGCGGCCTCAGGGGTGGTGGCAGGCCACTGAAACAGGAGAGGGGCAAAGAGCAGTGACAGGGACGGTGGGTGCTGTTGTGTGTCTCCTCGGGAAGCAAGATGTAGACTGTTACATGGATCTTCTGTTAGTCACTTGTGTTCACTGAGCTTTTGCAACAAGTGGTGTATGAAACTTGAGAGAATCTAAGGGACACAGCCTAAGGGAGGGACAGATTCCACTGAATTAAACTGAGGCAGCATTGTCTGGTACATAAAGTGACACGAAGTAAAATCTGGGAAGAGGACAAGTGAAATCCAGCTCAACCACAGGAGTTTTGGGGGACAGGTTCTAGGAATGGGTCCCAGGCAAATAGAAGAAGGTGGGGACTCAGTGTGCCACAGAGCAGCCAGACAGGGGAGGATTTGTATGGAGGACCGTATCGTTCTCCAACCTAGGGAGACTAGTCATAGGCGCCCTCCTTCCTCCTTCCTGAATGCCTCCATCCCTGTGATTACACTATATGTAATCTGCTGGGGGGGGGGGTATGGTTGTTTAAAACAAAGAATCAAAGGAAAGTTTAACTGCATTTGTATTATAGTGGTACACAACAAAGCTGCTTTATGTGTTTATTAGATTTATTTAGGGCTGTCCTAACAAATTACCACAAATTGGGTTTCTTAAAATAACCGAAATGATTCTTTCACAATTTCAGAGGCTAGAAGTCTGAAATTCAGGTCTGGGCAGGGCCATGCCCCTCCTGATGACTAGGGAAGAATCCTTCCTTGCTTTTTCTAGTTGCTCCCGGTTGCTGGTGACTCGGCATTCCATGGCTTAGAGGTGCATCACTCCCTCCCTACCCAAATCATTACATAAACTCCTCCTTCCTATGCATGTGCTCTGGGTTTCCATGTCCAAATCTCTTCTGCTTCCTCTTATAAAGACGCCAGCCACTGAATGTGGAGTATGCCTGAATCTATTGTGACTTAGCTTTGATGTGCTCCCCTCTGCAAACACTGCTTAAAATGAGGTCACATTTGCAGGTACTAGGTTCAAACACTTCTTTTAAGCCTATCTTTTGTGAGGAATATAATTCAACTCACTACATTTAGCATGCTATATGCTGTCTTTTGACACTTGGTACTAAGTTCCTTCTCGCTTTACTTTTCTGATAAAGTACAGGCAACATCAGTGGAAGAAGTTAAATTATCATTATTTGCATATGACATGATACTCTACATAGCAGACCCCAAAACCTCCATTGAAAGACTCCTAGATGTAATAACCAAATTCAGTAATATAGCTGGATACAAAGTCAGCACCCAAAAATCAGTAACATTCCTCTGCACAAACAACAAAGTCACTAAGAGAAATAAGAGGAACCACACCCTTCACAATAGCATCCAAAAAATACTTAGGAATCAGTCTAACAAAGGAAATAAAACTTTATACCGTGAAAATTACAGTACTCTGAAAAAATAAGTTGAAGAGTATCTCGAAAATGGAAAGACCTTCCTTGTTCATGGATAGGAAGAGCAAACATTGTGAAAATGACCATTCTCCCAAAACTGTTATACAGATTTAATGCAAATCCAATCAAAATACCATTTGCATGCGTCACGGATCTGAAGAAGTTGTTCATAAAATTCATCTGGAACCAGAAGAGACCGAGAATAGCAAAGACTTCCTGGACAACAAAGGAAAAGGCAGGATGCAATACAATCCCTGAATCTAAATTACACTACAAAACCACTGTGATACAATTGGCATGGCACTAGAATAAAAACAGATCTGAAGATCAATGGAATAGATTAAGAGGTGGAGCCACAACTATGCAGCCATGTTATCTTTGACAGAGGAGCCAAACATGTTCACTGGAAGGATAGCCTCTTTAATAAGTGGTGCTGGGAAAACCAGCTTTCCATATGCCGAAAATGTCTTATGCCTATCACCATGCAGTAAACTAGAATCAAAATAGATCAAAAATCTAAATATTAAAGTAGAAACACTAAATCTGCTGGAAGACAAAGTAGGTAGAAATCTTGAAGACATAGGCATAAGCAGAGAATTCATGAACAAAAATCAAACTGCATGGGAAATACTTCCCAGAATCAATAACTGAGATCTCATCTTTTAAAAAAGTTTTTGCATGTCAAAAGAAATCTCCAACACAGTGAAAAGAAAAACTCATGAATTGGGAAAAAATATTAGTCAACTATCCCTCAGACAAAGGACTTCTATCTAGAACATATAAAGATTTTAAAAAATCAGGGCTCCTGAAGTTCAAAGACCCGATCCAAAAAAATGGGCATTTGAGATGAATACACACTTCTCAGATGAAATACAAATGGCAAATATATATATGAAAAAATGTTCAACATCACTGGTCGTTAGAGAAATACAAATTAAAACAACACTGAGATTTCATCTCACTCCAGGAAGAATAACTATCTTCAAGAAATCAACCAATAACAAATGCTGATGGAGTTGTGGGGAAAAAGGAACCCTTCTCCATTGTTGGTGAGAGTGTAGACTGGCGCAACCACGTGTGGAAATCAGTGTGGAGGTTCCTCAAAAATCTAGGATTAGAGGTCCCATTTGACCCAGCTATCCTGTTTCTGGGCATGCTCCCAGAAGAACTGAAAATATATCACAATGATATATGTGCACCCATGTTTATAGCAGCACAATTTGTAATAGCCAAATCTTGGAAATGACCTAAATGCCCATCAACTGAGAAATGAATAAACTGTTATTTTTATACAGTGGAGTATTACCCAGCTGTAGAGGATAAACTTGAGGCTTTTATAGGTAAGTGGATGTGACTTAGGACCATACTCATAAGTGAAATAAATTACACTCACACGTGTAAATATCATATTGTCTCCCTAGTGTAAGAAACTGAAAGAGTAAATAAGATCCAAAATTTTCAATACATATTGTCAGAGGGTAAGAAATTGCTCAAAGGGGAAAAAAATAACTCAGGGAAAAAGAAAAAAAAAGGAAGGGAAAAGAAAAGATACAAATTTTTATATATATAAATAAGATAGCTAAGATGATTGTACTACTAATTAGTCCTTGGAACAGAGCAGTTAATACTCATCTGATTAGATCAGTTTTGTGTGTCTATATCTGGTAATCTGAGTAAATCTTTTGAAGATAACTATGGAAAAATAACAACCATTGTTAAGTTCCTATCATCTTATTTTGAAAGCCTACATTGTTATTGTTTGGGATTTTTTGTTTTTGTTGTCTCTTCTATATTTTTCTTGTTTCTTCTATTGTTTCATGTATTCTGTTGTTTTTCTTGTATGTTTTTGTTTTGTTTTTCCCTCTTTAAAATAAAATAAAATAAAATTCACCAAAAAAGTCAAAATGATCATGAAAAGTAAATGACTGTAGATAGGCATAACTTAACAAAAGCTGTGTAATATTGTATACTGAAAATTATGAAATTAAACCCAAGGCTTCAGGCATGCTAAGTAAGTACCACTTAACCATGTCCCTTACCAACTACTAATTATTGCTGAGGCAACTTATACAAGCTCTAAGTAAATGGAAAGATGTAACAGACTCACAGATTAAAAAGCCAATATTGTTAAGATGTCGTGTCTCCCCTAGTTGATCTGTAGATTCAGTGCAACTTTGATCAAAAGTACAATAGACTTTTTCTGGGGGTATAGAAATTTTTAAATTCATTTTAAAATTTATATTGAAAATCAAAGATACTAATCTATTTTAAAACATCTTGAAGAGTAAAGTTAGAAGACTCACACTGACACCAAAGTTCTCTACAGTTACAAATAATGAGGCCAGTGTGGTGGTATGTTAAATATGTAAATAAGTAGAGAATAGAATAGGGTAATCAAGAAATAGACAGAGATGTATGGTCAATTGACTTTTTTCCAAAGTAGTAAGGTAATTCAATAAGGAAAGAAAACATTCTCATATGATTTGGGAAAAACTGTGTGTATAATGAATAACTAAACTTTCATACCCACTTCATCTCACATGCAAAAGTTAGAATCAAACAGACATAAAAATAAAAGCAAAAATAACAAAGCATCTGAAAGCAAACATAGGTCAGTCTCCTTACTGCCTTGGGGAGGCAAAGATTGTGTTAGAAAGGATATTAAAAGCTCTAAGCGTAAAAGAAAAAAGTGAAAAATGTGATTTCATCAAATGAAAATCTTATCAAAAAAGCACACATTAAGAAATGAAAAATATATCAGAGCACATGTAAAACTCTGTAAACCAATAACAGACACAAAAGTCCAGTTAAAAATCTGGAAAGAGAATTCAGCACATACTTTTTCAGAGGCATACCAATAACAGAGAGCATAAATAAATGTGGTCAGCATCACCAAGCATCGGTCCAGTGCTGGGTAATTAATTCCACAGTGAGTCACCACTGCACCCCTACCAGATGGCTAGACCTGAAAAGATTGTTGACCTTGACTGTTGCTAAGCGTATGGAGCTATTGCCGATAGAGATACATAGTAGAAAAGAGTTTAGAAGTTTCTTATGAATTTAAGCATGCACCTATTTTGTGATGAGATGAATCTGCTTCTAAATATTTAAATAAATATAGATATATATACATATACACATACACACACACATATGTGTGTATGTGTGTGTGTGTTATATCAACAGCGAAACTCAGGAAACTCCAAGAAGCTATCAAGATTCTTTTGTTATGCAAGACAGATTTTAAAAATCAAGTATTTGGGGGTAAAACATAGTTGTGCATTTGCTAGAATTTGGTGATGACTCTCCTGTTCTCAGTTCCAGACTGCAGTGATAGTTACTCTTTTGAGGGAGCGTTCCATACATAAAAGTGATACCAGAAAGAAGCAGAAAGGCTCTTTTGACATATGAAGGCCATTCACGATGCAGAGGGCTCCGTAAATCCTTGTGCCTGTTTTCAACACAAGAGTAACTTCAAAGTCTGGGTCTTATATCCTGAGAACATTTGATGTAAAACTTCGGTCTGTTGGTCACCACAGCTTTGTGTAGGTAACGGTAAGAAGGTACACAGAGTCATTTTGGTTATATCTGGTGCAGTATGACCAACCCTCTGTCCAGCTCCCTCGTCTCTACCAGCTTCTTCCTGAAGAAAATACATGTAAGCTATGTGCCTCTAATATGTGCTCTGTTAAAAAAAAATTAAGACACATGGAAGGAAAATATGTTTAAAAAAATATAACCCACCTGACCACAATTAGCTCCCTGGTTTATTTCAGAGTGTCAGATTGTGCATCTCTTTGATTATGCATGTATTCATTTCAAAGTTCATGTTTCACTCACACACTGAGCTGCCATTGGGTTCGAATTCACTTACCTACCATAGGAAATTTTCAAACAAATAAAAGGGATATCTTCAACTTTCAGATAAATGATAAAACAGAAACTTAGAATAGCATTGTGTAGCATGATCTTTGCAAAACTCGCTGTTGTTTTCCTCTTTCCTTTTTTATTATTCTAATACCTACCTGCAGCATGACTTTATCATAACCTAATAGCTTACACTTGCTCTTCAGGGAGCCAGCTCTCCAGTGGTAAAAGATTTTGACAAATCAGACTTTGAAAAAATGGAGGTAGGAAGAACTTTGGAGAGACCGTTTCATTTATTTCTAGTAGAATTTAAATAGATCAAATGCAGATGAGAATAAATGCATTTTTCCCTAGTAAAACATATTTATGACTGGAGACAAAGATGTAGTTAAATAAAAATGCTTCAAATGAGCCTTTGTTTAGCTAACCACAACTCAAGATTATGATTTTTCAGCAGTGGGTATTGATCTCATTAACTGCATTTCTATTTGTATGACTTGTGGCTAGTGTAACCATACCATGGACCATCCATAAACACCTCAGGCTTCCCCTAGTCCTGTAAACTTCATTCCATATTATTGCTCAGAGTAAAAAAAAGGATCATTTTTACCTTTCTTCACCTTTTCTCCCTCTTTTTTCAGCAAAGATATGAACAGGTGGTAACTTGAAGCAAACTGCAATGGAGTAAACATTATAAAATTACCATTAAATTATTTCATTCGGTATTTACAGTGTTGTACTGTGTGTCAGGCATAGTATGAAATGAAATTAACTAAAGTTCTGCTCTCATGGAGCTGATAAAGACAGTACATTATATATGACATACAAAATGATGGGAATACTTAGGAACCTTTAGGTCATCTAGTTTTGAATAGTTGCAAAATTACTGCATTCTCAGCATCTCCCAGCCAGATCTCCTTACCCTGTAGACTCAACTCTTGCCAGGTTTGTTTGCTCAGCTCTCTTTCCCCAAGTACAAGGGTGCACAGAGTTTCCAATGTGTCTGTGACCTCGTCCAATGCTCTTGAGTGCCCATGAATTTCCTATATGGAAAATTACGTTACATGTTTATAATTGGTTATTGTTTGGAGTGGGTGCTTGTTGCTGGTATCAGTGGAACCCAGTAGAAACATGGGAAGTTAGTCTGTTAGTAGGTAAAGGCATAGATTTTGTTCTGTGTCCCAGCTCTCATCAGCTGTGTGAGCAGGAGCAAGATTCTGTGAGCTGAGCATGGAGGTGCACACCTGTAATCCCAGCGTATTGGAGGCTGAGGCAGGAGGCCAGCCTGGACTATATACCTAGACCCTGTCTCCAAACAAACAAACAGTTCTGTGAATCTGTCTCCTCAGCTAGACAGTGGTGATGATAATGCACCTATTTTCAAGGATAGGTTGAGTCGAAGATTATATCCAGTGCAGGCAAATGCTTCTTCATTAAACACCTTGGAGTGATACTAGAGTAAGTGAAGTTTTCTTTGAGATTTAAAGAGGTGATAAACATTGATTCAACTAATTACTCTGTGGTTTTGAAAATTAGGTTCCCATAATTGTTGTTTATTCTTTATTGTCATTTTTCTTCCACTGACAGTTTACCTTCATGAGGTCAAGGGTGTTATTTTTACTCTATTTTTGGTTTTCCTTTGTTTTGTTGCTCACATATGTGTCCTAAGTGCTTGGAACAGTGTTTCGCACATGTTAGGCATTCAATACATTGGGTAAATAAATGAACAAAAGAAGAACAAAATAACAGGTGATGAGGAAAGATGAAAAGATTATAACCTACAAAGTCAGACAAGCCTGGTTTAATTCTGGCTTAGTCACTAACCCTCATGGGCCTTCATTACTTATCTGTAAAATATGCTCATTTTTAGAATGCTTTTGAATATATATATATATATATATATATATATATATATATATATATATATATATATTTTCACCTGCTAGGTCAGGAGCCCTCCAGAGGCTCACAGTCTGCTAGCACAGCTTGGAAGGGTACATAAATAAAGAACATAAGTTCCAAAGGTACAGGTCCTTTGAAAAGAAAATTGAGAGAAATGGAGGGACATGGGGAAGATTCCTTGCTAACCTTTGACCTTTTATGCATGCCTGGGCTTTTTAATGTAATTTTCTCATGGAGTCTCCTTAAATAAATCTTTTGAAAGTTAAAGCAGTTGTCCAATTCACAAACTTCAGGGACCCTTATTTACAAAAGCAAAGCATTGCTGCAAGAAGATAGTTGTTTCCTGGGAACATCTGTGAGATTTTGTAAGTTTGTTTTTATTTTTTTTAGTTTATTCATATATTTTTATACTTCCAGGGTTTTTTTTTGTTACTTCCCTCAGTTATTTATGGTATTTAATTTGTAGCTATACAAGACCGTGTGACATATGCATAGTGAGAATTTGTTTTTCTGACAGTGATTACTTATCTTTGTACAGAATTACATTACAAATGCATTAAATCTAGATACCCAAGAGAAATTGCAGCTATAAATTTCATTTGCCAGAAAAAATAGCAACATTTCTTTATCTTTTACCTTTTTTAGGTTTAATCTTTATGATATTGAAGAGATTGGTACTTTTAAAAGCAAGTGTACTAGAAATCATTTATGATCATGATAGTGCAAGTACTAGGAATGAAGTTCTTTTAAAAAGCTGAAGGTATTCTGTTTTGAACATGTAAAGTAACTAAGCAAAATAAAGAAATTATAGCCTCTTTATAATTAAATTCTCTAGTTTGTTTACTAAACCATCTTCAATGATATTTGTGCCAAATATGGTGGGGTTGTGATCTTGAATCAAAAAAACCCCTAAATTATTAGCAAAATAATATTTAAATTATTAGCTAAATAATAGCTAATAATTGCTTAAGTGAGTACTCCATATGTCAGGAATTCTCCTAAGGCCTTTACATTTATTAACTCGTTTGACCATTGCAATAACCCTGTGAGGAAGGTGTTTTTATTATCTTAATCATAGATAGATAAATCAAATGAGAGCCACTACAGACAGCAGCCTTTCAGAGGTGGTAAGTTACAGAGCACAAATTTGAACCAAGGCCTTCATAATTCCACAGATTTGAGTGACCCTGTGTCACATAGTGACTCACATTACAAGCAGTGGCTGTGTACTAGCTGTAACTAGAAAACGTCCAGAAGTTTCTGCCGATAGGATTTGGGGCTTTTCTCTCCATAAGATGGCCAGGATTTCTTAGATAATCATTACACTGAAGAGCTGTGAGAACCACAGATAAAGCTGAAATGTTAAATGTTACTGTATTTCAACCTTTTGCCTTTTTTCTTTTTTTGAGTGTTAGCTTTAGATTTCATTTCTGATCTGTCAAAGTTTTAAAGACATACCTGATAAGTCTGTCATGGCCATGGGCGTGGGAGCAAAGAAACATTTTTTGAGTACACCTTGGGCCAGGCTGTAGACGAGAGCTTTGCTGGCATTGACTCAAGTCAAATACAAAATAATTCTGTCACTCATTCCTTCGTTCTGGGTGGTCATGGAAATAACTTTGCAGTTAGATATGTGCAGGTAAAAATGGGAAGGATTAGAGGCTGAGACGTGGTTGAAATTGGGCCCGAGGATGGGGGTAGGATGACACTGTAGATAGTTATCACCTTCTAACAAATTTATATATTTTACTTATTTTCTCTCTCACCTTTCTAAAATATAAGTGCCATAAAGGTTCAGTTTTTTTTTCTTGTATTTCTAGGGTCTAGAACAAGGCCTAACATTAGTAGGCATAAACATGACTGTGTGAGTTAATCAGTGAATCATTATAAACATTTACTGTGCTGAACCAGTCACCTCCCTAGTACAGCGGTCCTTGATAAGAGACACGGTCCTTGTTCTTAATGATTCGCAATCATCTAGTTTGAGAGAGAATTTAAAACAAAACCAAGAAGTTTCTGTTTGATGTGAAAGGTACCACTGTGCAGGTAGAGATTCAGGAAACATCTGTGTGATCATATGGACCTAACGTAGCCATAGGAAGGCAGAGTGGCTTTCCTAGAAGATGTAGGGATGTCTAAGCTGAGACCTAGGCAATACGTGGGGCCTTAGACGGGGAGGAGAAAGAGAAGCGGAACAGGTTCACCGAGGTCTGTAGGGGCTTGAAGTGTTCATGTCTTAGTTTTGAGAAAATTGAAGTTCAGAAGAGTAAACTAATCAGCCCAGTCACACCAAATCAAGATTCCAACTCAGATCTGTCTGCATCCAGGTGCCTCAGCTTTCCCAATATGCTGCATGTGTGACCACAGGCCAGCATTCTCTAGCACGTCAAACACCCCTCTCATGTTTACAGGGCTGTATTTTCCAAGTAGTTTGTTCAGGTCCCTGCCTGGTAATGGTAGCTCATTTTTTACTGTTTAAAATCTTTATCAGAGATTATTTTCCAAAATTTTTCTATGTGATTTAGAATAGCAGTTTGGGCTGAGGATTTAGCTCAGTGGCTTAAGTGCCTGCCTAGCAAGCACGAGGTTGTGAGTTCAATCCACAGTACAAAAAAAAAAAAAGTTATTGCCTAGAATAGCAATTTGTTTTTATTTTCTTAGCACACCAGAGATTTATTTTGTTGACTAATATATATGAAATTCGATCACAGAATATTTCACATTTAAATATAAAAATCTCCTATAATGAAAGACACATTGCCATTCATTGCTCTTAGAATACTCAAGTCTCCTTTCACTTATGTGTCTTTTACTGTAATGTTTGATTAAATTTAAACATTTGCTATGTCTTCTGCTCACCCCATGTACATTTAATCAGTGCAGCTTAAAAGTAACATGTGACAGTGAAAAAGATAGTGTTTCCCCATGAGACTGGCTTCCATATGAGGATTATCATCACTGTTCCAAGTAGAATCATTTTTGGACCAAATTCTGTAACATCCAGAAGCCAACTCTGATGAAAACCTGGACTCATGTCTGTCCAGTGCCATCTACTGACAAGGTGTGTGTCGTGCATTACCTCTTGGCTTGCTTCCAGGGACTTGCCCTTGCCTACAGAAGCACACACCATCTCAGCTGGAAAGGTTTCTGTCCTATTTAACCCTTCTGCTCTGACATTTTTGCTCTAGACTTTTCTGTCTAGTCTTTCTCTTTCTGTGTGGAGCAGGTATCTCACCTTAAACACAGGAAAAGGGAAGCTCTGTTGCAATTTGTTCGTGGAATCGTGGAAGGTTGTGCTAATCTCCACTGCCAAGAGAAATTGCCTCTGACAGAATGCTTTCATTGGGCAATTCTAAATACTAGGCATCAGCTGGGATCTCAAATGACTTTCTCTTGTGGCATTGTTACCAGTGTTCTTCAGCACTCTCGTTGGCATTTTCTGCTATCTAGGAGCAAGGTAGTAGGATCTGGAGAATCTGAGTCTTAGCCTTGCCTCTGCTATGTGGAATTCCTTAGCTGTCTTGAGCTAATCTGTGAAATGAAAATAGGAATAATGGACTGGCCTGTTTCAAAGTGTCTCGGTCGCTTTCCTCATCACTGAAATAAAATACCCCATGCCAGCACCTTAAGGGAAGAGAGATTTACTTTGGCTCACAGTTTGTGGAAGGTTCAGTCCACAGTCAGCTGGCTCCAAGGCAGGACATGATGGTGTGGGGAGCTTCTCCTGGCCTAAAGGAGCAGAGGAGAGAGAAACTCTTCCATGCCATTCCCCGCCCCCACATGACCCACCTCTTTTGAGCAGATCCACCTCCCAACAGCAAGTTAGTTATAAACTTATTAGTGCCTCATCCACTGATGATTATCATCCCCTTGCGAGCTAATCACCTCCCAAATCACCACTTATGAGCATGTGAGACTTTGCAGAGACCTCTAAATACAAACCATAACACGTAATGTTTTCCTGAGGAGCAAATGATACAGTGTATATGAAGATAGCTTGAAAATTATAGAGCACTGTAAATGCAAACTGGAATATTATTAATCATAGATTGAGATGCATGTAGGCACTTTTATTTCAGTTCTCTCCTGTGACAAGCCATCATTTCAAGTGTGAGGACTTGGTTCAAATGATGTAGGACCATCTTGCTGGGTGTCAGTAACATCTCCATACCACTTGGCTTGCCTTCATTCGCAAAAGTGAAGAAAGTAACAAGACAGAGACCAGGATTTTGCACAAGGAGTTCTCTTCATGTCATTTGTCTGCTTCCTGAGAAAATACAGTTGAAACATTCCAGAATTCTACTCCGCTTAAATGTTTTAAAAGGCTAACTTTAGGACTAAAACCTAGCAAAGAAATGGTAAATGTTCCAGGGGACATAATAATAATGTTTGAGTTCTGTGGCAGCCCAAGGTTCTAGTAATGTTTTATGTACCTGTTTATGCTACAGAAACCAATTAATTTTGAAATATAAGTGGTTAGTTTCTCTTTTATGTAAAAGCTGATGCAGGTCAGTAATGGTTCTCCTCCAGCAGTGTCTCAGAAATCCCAGCTCCTTCCAACTTGAGGCCTTGCTATCTCAACATTTGACTCCCACAGTTTCAAGGTAAGGGGAAAACTTGATACAAAGTGACACATCAGGCCAAGCATGGTGGCACATGCCTGTAATTCTAGCACTCAAGAGGCTGAGTGCTAGGAGGAGGATTGCCATGAGTCTAAGGCCTTTATGGGCTACATAGTAAATTTAACACCAACCTGAACTACAGAGTGAGACCCTGTCGCAAAAGCAAAAAAAAAAAAAAAAAAGGAAAAGGATAAAGTTGATAAATCATTCTTTGATGCCTTAGTCTGGAGCAGTGATGCCAAACCTTTTAGAGCTTTCGATGATAAGTCTGCTGTGGCACGCTTGCCATAGGTTCGCCACCACTGGTCTAGAGGTATCACTTATCATGTCTGTCTGTGTTTTGTGGGTGTGGCTTTGACCAGTTTGCAGAGTCTAGGTAGTTTGGTAGCTCTCTCATGATGCTGCGTAAGAGAGGAGAAGCAACAAGGAAAATCATTTGAAGTCTCCGCCATGCATGGCTCTGTTACTTGGTGACTTACAGCATGCTAGGGTCCCTCTTACGGAAAATGGAAGGAGTAATAGTTTCTACTTCACGTGGCTACTGTGCAGATGGAGTGAGATAATGTACAAAACACTTAATATAATCCTTGGCACAGAGTAAGTGCAAAACAAATGGAAAATATTGTTGTTGATTAGGGAATTGTCCTGCTCAAGTCACTTGTATGCAGGGTCACTGAAGGCACTCCGTAGCTGATCTCTGAATTAGTTGGAAATTCTTCAGCACCAGAATGAACTTCATTTCCAGGGAACTAAACTTTTTTTTTCAACAACTGTTGAAATGTTACATATCCTGTAATTGCTAAATGAAAATCTTCTCTTTCTATGAAACCAGCATCTCCTTAATTTAAATGTATTTTACCCATAGTACAGATGAAAGTGAGTTTATGTATTAAAATGTTAGAGTTGTGTGTTTTTTTAATGACTACTTTGAAATTAAAGCCATGGGAAGTTGTCTTCCTTTAGGAAATCCATTGACAAAGCGTCACAGAAAAATTCTTATGAGCCCTGCCTTCTCGTTGAAAACCCTCAGTGAAAAAGGAGGGAGATCCTGTGATATTGGTTGCCCACTATATGCTGCATATATGCCTGATACATCACTTCATTTAATCCTCATGACAAATCTATGAGATCAATGCTATCCGTTAGTTTATAGATAATAAAACCAAAACTCAGAAGTGCCGAGTACTTGGTCTCTAAGCTAGGAAACATTACCGTTTGAGTTCAGACCATGATTTGAGAGCAGAAGAAGAAATGATAGCCACACTTTGCAAAGTGAAAGCTAACTTCAAATCTCGCCTTTGCCACTCTTTAGCATGACATCAAGGTTAGGCTACTTAACCAAATGGATTCATCTGTAAAACGAAGATGATGATGATGGCGAGGAGGAGGAGGAGGATGAAGATGATGATGATGATAGCAACGTACACAAGGCTTATTCCCTGGGCTTTCTGTCAAGGGCTTACTCTGCCAGGTTCTTCTGATGTGCTTTACACATATGAGCCAGCTTAATCTATGCAGTCATCTGCCTGGGATGGCAATATCATTATCCCTATTTTAAAGAAAACAAAGGCCACATAGCTAGACTGTAGGAGAGTGTGATTTCTAACCCAAGCACCCTGGCTCCATGCCAATGGCCTCCCCTTGAGATGATGGTGCAAAGCAAATGAGAGCACCCACAGTGCAGGTCCTCCACTGGGCTAAGACCTCAGCCAATACACACCATTTTCACCTTTCTACTTGCAATGCAGGGCTGGTAGTTCTCAGGGGTATGTTTCCTCTAGCAAAGGGGGTCCAACCCGTGAACTGTTGAGCATTGGCCCTGCTGTGAATGACTCTTGCTCATTCATCTGCCATAAAGGTCCCCTCCCATTGTTTAAAACTGTCTCAGATTCTCTCCTTCCCTTGAACATGGATTTGTAATTTTGCTATTCTAAAGGAAATCACATTCGGGGTGGGAGTGCCCCTATCGTCTGCAGCCAGGGAGTTTTCCACCCAGCAGGAAAGCTGTGGTTGGTGAAACACAGAGATGAAAGAGTGAAATTGTGATAGTTGAGAAGACCAGTTATCAAATGGTGAGGTAGCAGGGTAGTATAACTGCTGAGAGCTTTTATCATATATTTATTATGTTGCTAATGGAGAGCTTAACTATAATCCTCTTAAATTGATTTGCCATTATTCCTGTTGTGAGACTAAGTGGTTGTGAGACAGTTCCTCCTGTCCTCTCAGTTTGCTTTAGCACCAAAATCTAAGAGATAAAGGAAAATCTTACTAACATAGGTGCCATTAAATGGGCAGAGGCCATCGGAGAACACAGGAGAAGCCTGTACCCTTTAGATTTAATATGGTGTCTGATGATTTTGGAGGAAACACTAAAAGAGGGAAACACTTGCTAGCAGAACAGAAACATGATGTACTGCCTCAGCTATAAAGAGCAGCCCTTGTGAGTTACTATGGAAATACTTTGAAACCTCCAGGCCAAAGCACAGACTCAGTGAAGACAAATAACTCTCAGAGTGCTTTTTTGAGGTGATCCACGAGGGAGCTATGACTTCTGAACTCTCTTAGGGCCCACAGTTAATCTTCTTGCCTTCTCACATCAAATTAAGAAACAGAAATCAGGGTTAACTGAGAAAGCAGTCTTTCATGGAGCTTTTTCTCCTTATGTCTTTGACAGATTCTCACCCCAAATTTAAGAGCTACAAAATACATAATGCAAGAATACACTCACACACACGTGGTCCCTTATAGGAACATTATAGTATTAGCTCAGTAAACATAATTGAAGGCATATTGGATTCAAGACAGGAGGCTAATTAACCTCTCTGCATTCTGCAGCAGTCTCCTTGATATGCTGCCTTCTCACCTTATGCAATTAGTTGCCACAGCCTGTTGACCCTGAGTAAGGACATGGGCTTTACTGCTTTCCAGCTGCTACAGTGTCCTGGCCTATATTGCCCCACCAGCTCCCCGACAGCTCTCCAGCCTCACCCTTTGCTTTGATCAGCATGTTCCTTAAACTGTAAGTGTCCTCTTACCACCACTTCTCTGGGAACTGTTCCGTGCTGCCATCACCTGCCAGGAAAATGACCCAATTCACAGACCTAGTAAGCCCTAGGTGCTCTGGCCTGTACAGGACAGTGTCCTCAAGTACCCTTCCCATCTACACACTCTCCAGTGTCACTGGATCTTCATCTGTCCTCCAGTGAGCCCTGTCCCCTCCTGCTCCATAGCATCACGGCCTGGGTTCTTCTACACTTCACCCTGGCTCCACCTAGCTTCCGCTGCTCCTCTTTTAGGTCCTTGACTTAAATGTTATTTTCTCAAAAAGTAAAACCCCAACCCAACCTTTCTGTCCTCATCTCTTCTCCATCTGGGCCATACTCCTTTGGAGCGCTCTGTACTTTCTTACCTGTCCCTGTCGGTGCAGTTTCTTTATGTAGTTATTTGCATAATAAATTTGCAACCTCCTGCAAAGCCAAAACTGCATGCAGAGATGGCTGACTACTGTCTTCTCAGGGTCTAAAACAGAGCCTCACACATAAGAGATGCTAAATATTTGTGGAATAAATAAATGAGATAACTTACTATAGTCATTGCTATGCTTCTTATAGTATATGGTTTGAGGCTGTCCCCCAAAGGAACAGGCACTAGAAGCTTGGTTCCTAGTCAGGTACCTAGTCAGGTATGAAGAGCTAGTTAGACCTTTAAGAGGAGGAGCTTCATGGGAAGTGATTGAGTCATGAGCATCCTTGTGAATGGATTGGTGCTAGTCTCTTGAAGTTGATGCTAGTCTCTTGAAGTGAATCTGCTCCTGTGCCTTACAGGAGCAGATTCATTTCCTTGAGTTGCTTGTCGCAAGAGTAAGCCTGGATCCACTATGGTTTCTTGCTTTCCCTCTTGCTGTGTGAACCTTCTTGAGTATACTCTCACCATGTGATGTCATCTGTCATGTTGTGACACAGAGAAAAGGCTTTTCTTTCCACCTCCAAAAATCTAAGCTAAAGAAACCTTTTATTCTTTACCAGACATCTAGCCTATTGCATCTTGTTATAGCATCACCATTATTTCTTGGTATTCAACAGAAGTTGGTTTCAGGACTCTGTATGGATGCCAAAATCTATAGAAGCTGAACTGTCTTACATAAAATGGTACAATATTTACCTTTTACCTATGCACATTCTCTCATGTACTCCAAATCATCTCTAGATCATTTATAATATCTAACACAAGAAAGGTGTACATAGTTTCCTGCAGACACAATGCCCATCTTTCACAGGCATCAATTACGAGCTGTGTAATGCACAGCAACACTGAGTTTCTGTTCCCTCTCCATGGTTGGCTGAACCCACGGGTGTGGAACTTAAAGATACAGAGAACCCACCGTGTTCTGTGCTGTCGAAAGAATATTTGCAACTAACTGAACAGAAAGAGGACAGAAAGAAATTCTGTGAGAGCACAAGTAAGAGAGCCATGCATTCCTTGTACAAGGACTAAGGAAATCTCTGTTGGTTGAAATGGACTTTCAGGATGAGCAGGATGAAGAAGTGCAAAAAGAGAGAAAGTCCTGTTCATTCAGAGATAAACCCGCGGCCAAACACAGCAGCACTGAGGGACTGCGAGATATGCGAGAGCTCAAATGGATGGCACCGTGGCCGCAGACACAGGCAGGTGGCTGACAGGGAGGTGGTGGGTTTGAAGCTATATGGAAAGCTCGGGCGGCTGCGTAGCCAATAGGGGGCCTCAGCATCTTAAGAGAGAACATCACATTGGAAAGGGATTTTTAGCAGCACCATATGGGTGAGTGAGAATAATGCAAAGGAAAAGTGTGGAAAGCCTGAAGTGGACTGACGGCAAAGGAACGCAAAACTGGATGGATTCAAGAGATGGGGTGAAGAGTGAGAGTACTTTACTGTCCACGTCAAAATCAAACACAAGGGGTTTTTATGTCACTTTTTGCCCTTTTTATAATAAAGAATTTTCATTTTTTTCCCACTGAGACCACTCATTCAGTTATTCTGAGCTTGAGCAGTAGCTACCATGGGGAAATAAAAATATAAAGATGGAATAAGCATTTATTTACAAACTTTCAAAAAGAAAAAACTTGTTAAGGCCACACAGAGTAACATTGCTTTATGCTTAATAACCAAATAAATTTTATTTGGCTATTACATGTTTTGATGAAGGAAAGCTAATTAGTCAATAATTATTTAATAAGTTGAAATTTTTTTTTGTTTTTGGCTCAATGTTTAAAATGTAGGCTACCTGGGAACAAAATAGTAGGCCTGTTAGGAATAAAACATGGCCTTGCACATATCTGTAGCTCAATGAAATTGTGTCAAGTGGAGAAATGAGACAAGTTCTCATTTTAAATCAGTATTCTCGTTAAAATATAATAAAACCTTTCTTCAAACAAAATCTTACTCTGGACACAACTGCACAGTAAAGTGGACTGGCTTTCATTAAAGTTGGGGTGCGAATGGAAGGAATGGGGTTTCACAGCCCTCCCTGCTCTTTGTATTCTCTTTGAGCAGATGGAAACTTGTCCGGCAGGTATGGAGACAGTGAAGGCCTCACAAGAGGTGGTTTTAAATGACCGAGTGACTGGGCTAGCATAGTGGCGCATGACTATAATCTGGCACTTGAGAACTGTAAGAAAGGTCGCCACAAGTTTAAATCCAGCCTGGGCTACCTAGTGAGTTCAAGGCCATCCTGAACTACATAGCAAGCTCCCATCTCATAAAACAAAAACAGCAACAAAGAAAGATCATTGCCTCAAGCCACCTCATCCCAAATCTCTGCCTTTATTTGAGCCTCAGTTCTTGGGTTACACCAAGTAATTTTCATTGTGGACACAGGTAATGGTAACAGGAAGAGTAAAAGTTACTGTGTATTCATTTGCTACAGTTTCCTTAACTACAAACTAGAAGTCCACCTTTAAGGTGGCAGAGGGTCAACTACGAGTTTAATAAGTGTGTCAAGAAAAGCTGTGACTTTTCCCTTGAGAACACTATTCATTTGAAACTTTTTTCAGTGTTTCTGGGAAGCAAAAGAAAGAGACAAAGAAAGATTGGCTGATTGTTTCAGTTGCAAGAAAGAGAAATTTAGCCCAAACTAGTTTAGGCATCCTGAGGAATTTATTGGCTGTGGTACCACAGAAAGGCTGGTTTGCTGCTGCAGGCTCTCACTGTCTCTGCCCTCCTCTCTCAGCTTTACTTTCGGTGCCAGTTGTACTCCAGCAGAAAGGGACTTTCTGAGCTTCTCCTTACGATGATGGCCTTCACATTTCCTCCAGGTGCTATAGGTTGAACATCTCTAATTTAAAATTCCAAAATTGGAAATGCTGCAGAATCTGAAAATGTTTGAACACAAGCATGACATCACCAGTGGAAAATTGAACAACTGATCTCATATGACAGTTGAGACACAGAAGCACTAACAGTGCCATATGAAATTATCTTCAGGCTGTGTGTATGTTAGACAGCCATGAGTTTTCATGGCTGAGACCCTTAAAACAAGACATTAATAAGAGAAAAGCACACACTTGTGTAATATGCATGTTACATGACACCAGAGCTTTCACAAATGAAGATGCAAAGGAACAGGCAATCTTGTGTATTTGCATGCTAAGTTTAATGCAGTGCTGACAGTGGCACAGAAGTAGAATTGGGAAAATAGGAGTGCGCTCTGCTGGTAATCAACTGGAGAGACCTTAGCAAGGCTCGCTTGTTCAGCCTCTTCTTGGTCTCTCCCTCTCTCTGTCTGTCTCCTTCTCCCTCTCTGAGGGTAGGATGTGCCTTTCCACCAGGCACTGAAAAGGCAGCTCCTGGGATGAAGGTCTTACAGCCTATTTGACAGCACTCAGGAAATGCTTTTATGACCTGGGAGAGAGCAAGGTGAAGGTTGAGGTGACGCTCTTGCATCTGTTGCTCTCTCAAATGCCAAGATGCATATCTTGAGGTGTCCTGTCCTGAGCTCCATCGAGACCTAGTCACAGAGCTTTTCCTGATATTCACTCACTGGTTTCATCATAACCTAAAATATATTTTCAAGAATTCTCTGCTTAATGTTTGGAGAAAATAGGCAGCTGTTCCCGCCCTCTATCTTGCATTAGGTTAAATAAATGAGTGTTCTTTAATGAAGTTCAAGATGGTGAGTTTCATCCTAGACATGCAAAAATATGCATCTAGAAAAGGAAATAACTGAGCATAACATGTCTCTTTCTTCTAGTTTTACCTTGCTTCATAGTTGAATAATGTCCTAAAGAGCCAGGGGGAAATAAACAAGGGGAACTAATATTTCACGGAAGAAATTAAACCAAAACAAACAACCATGAGAGTTCTGGAAATCTAACCCATTTTGACACACCCTAACCAGTTCATTATATGATTCAAATTAATCCATTTTTAAAAACAAAAACAGATGCATATGACTAAGTACTTAATAGTTCATCTTATATTTCATGTAATTATTCTTAGTATTTATTTTATAGGAACAAAATAGATGTTGACAGCCATGGATTTGGGAAAATATGTCTAAGAATAGATAATTTAGAACATATTACATTTAAAAGGGATATCTTGATATTTTTTAGAAATCAAAGCCAGTAAAATATGAAATTATGCTACATTTCAAATTGTTTTGTTACAGATTATAAATGATAAGATTTTTACAAACTGTCCAGAGCATTTTAGAATTTGTACTGGAAGGTACTCTGTAGAATTCCATAAAAAAAACTTTAAAGGTTGGAATGTTCAAGGGTCACTAAGGATTTCTGTAAGGCACCATAAAAGTGCAATTTCCATAAAATATGTTAATATATTTCTAGTTTATTTTTTTTTGTGATTTCTTCTGGCTGTGACCTAGCAATCATCTTCTACTTTTTGTGTTACTTTTTTAGGGTTATCCTAGTGTAAATCTGTGCATTCATTATATTTCATATGCCTTTCAAGGATCATGTCATCCAAAAATAACATCAGCAGTGATGCCAGGAAACATTATTGTGAAGCTATTAGTCAACAATGTCATGCCTTGGGAGAACAACGAGGAGATTGTAAAAATTTTTAAATAAATACAATTTGCAAATTTTATGACAGCCTCTATGATTTTCAAAAAATTGATCAGTAATCACTGCATTTGTAATTTTTACTTATTCTCTTTGTGTGCATCATGGGTAAAAGCACAATTTCTCAAGTGTTATAAATTAACTTGAAAATAATCCTTGAGGTTTTTAAATATGACAATGCAAAGCAAATCAGATCCAGTTGAGCCTAGAAAAATGTTCTTTTGGCACTAGATGAGGTAAAATCTGGTATGAGTTGGCTATGGCTACTATAATAAAATATCCTATATTGGACTGCTTAAACAAGGATTTATTGTTTCAGAGTTGAGGAAACCAGGAGCATAAATCAGGTATTGGCAGGGTTGGGTCCTCCTGAGCCAGGATGTGTTCCCAGCTTCTGCTTGCAGATAAATGTGTTAGTATTATGGTTTTCCCCCCCAAAAGCCTCATGTGATTGTAGGTGGGGCTTTTCAGGGGCGCTGGATTGAGGATGTATGACTCTGGATGTATGATGCTGGAATCAATGATGAATGATTACTAATGAGTCCACTGATTGGTCTGGTATGGTTTTAGGTGTGGGTAGTGAGTGTGGCCCACTGTAAAGCATGTAGTCTGGATAGTTTTACGGGGTCAGAAACAGGGCTGTGGTCATCGCTCAATGCTTGCTACTTCACCTTCTGCTTTGCTGCCTTCTGCCCACCATAATCTGTTTCACCTCAGTGATGGCACTCTGCTGTGAGTCACCTTCTTCAGAGCCAGCCAACTGTGAGCTGAAATCTCTACAAACTGTGGGCCAAAATACACATTTCTTCCTTTAACTTTTGGTGTCCAAGTATTTTGCCTCAGCAATGAGATGAGTAGGTCAGTCAGCTTTCTACTACCCATACCAAATACATGAAATAATAAATCTATGAAAAAAAGGTTTATTTTGATCATTTTCCAGACCATGGTCAATTGATCAAATTGCCTTTGAACCTGTGGTGAGACAATATGTCATTAAGGAGGTGGCAGCAGACCAACTCTTCACACTGCAGGGCTAACTTCATGGCGAGAAAGGAAGCTGAGTCCCACAGTCCCTTTGAAGACACATCCTCAATGACCTAGGTCACTCACATCAGGGTCCATCTCCTAAAAGGTCCACCATCTCCCAAAAGTAGCACCCTATGGGCCAAGACTTAACACGTGGGCCTCTTGGAGAACATTCTAGATCTAAATTGCAGCAGCCATTTTCTCCCTGTGTCTCTCACTGTATCTGTTTCTATGTTCAAACTTCTCCCTTTTATAAATGTAGCAGTTATATTGGATGAAGGCCCATCTAAATGACCTCATTTTTTTCTTCATTATCTCTGTAAAAACCTGTCTTCAAGTACAGTTGCATTCTAGGACTTAAACATACAACTTTTGGGGCATCCAGTTCAACCCATAACAAATGAGTTGACCTGGTGTTCTGACCGCACAGGCTGACTCTGACTTAGGATGTTATTAGATATCATTATCATTGTGAGTAGTTAGGAGTACAGGGCCTAAAGTTTGAGTGTCTTGATTAGGATTTTCTTCTTACACTGGTGTAGCTGTCAGGGGCTAACCCTTCACCTCACATGGTTTTACTTTCCATCTTTGTCAAACAAGGGGAAGAAAAGCATGAGATGCATAAATGAAAGAATCCATGAAAGTGTTTAGTAGTTAAAATAGGTATCCTCTCAAACATGATACCTTATCTTATTATTTTATAAGATAATATAAAATATTATCTTATATTAGGGGTTTTAACTTAATAGTTGAATTCTAAGAGAAAGAAAGAACCCAAGTTTTACCTCGAGGTGTTATTGCAGGATAATTTCTGCTGGCAAAGGAAGAAAAATGGCTTTACCCCTTGCCCTTCCGGCCTCGCATTGAAGGGAAAAGAATCACCTGATCCATCACTGTTGGAGTCTTGCTCAGACTGAAACTGTAAATGTTGTAAAGGGCATTGCTGTTGTTAGAACCAACTGGAGAATAAGTGCAGCCTAAATGTGCAAAAATACAATTACGCACATACATGCACATTTATAATTTTAGACTGTCCTTTCAGGAAGAACCTAAATAATACCTGGCAGCTTTAGCAAGCCTCATGCTCCATCCAGGAAAATTGTCTGCAGGTGTCTCTAGAACTGTGAGCTGAAGATCCTCAGGATTTATAACCAAGTGGGAGCCCCCTCATCACCCAGTGCCCTGCTAGGTCTCCTGCTTGTAGGCCAGTCTGCATCAGCAGCGTGAAGAATAGTGTGGTTCCCGTAGAGAAAGCACCTGACACTGAGGATCCCGTTCACTGTTTCCATCTGGCTTCCACCCTAAGGTCCAGACCCGGAGGTCGGGCTGGGGCTCAATTACTGGGTTGTAGTTTATGAAAGTCTGCTACGTGCAGGATGAATGTGTCAGACTCCTAAGACTGCTACCTCATGGTGCTTATGTCTGCGAGGATGCAGGAAGTAGAAAAGCAACAGCCACAGCAGCGAGTGGGACTTTCCATAAGCCCCAGCCACATTTACCCAGCACAGCATGCACATAACGCTGCCCCACCCCCAGGTACCCGGGACCTACACAGGGTACACTCTAGAGCACTGTAGATTGAGGATACCTTTGAAAACAAGCCTGCTCTGGGCCCATTGGCCTCCACAAATTTTGCCACCCTTTACAAGATTCCTGGTCTCTTTTAGCAGGTGAGAATGATAGTGTGGCTGATTGGCACTGACTGAATAGTGTGTCCATGAAGTAGCATGACCCTATCAGAACCATAACACAATGGCATGTTCTGCCAACATGGCATCTAGGACATGATTGTTGGTGGAGCTGTTGGAGAGGCAACTGGTAGCAGAGTTGGTTTTGAAGACACATGGCCTGTGCCATCTCAGAGCCCTGCATCTAGCTTATTGCTCTTGGCTCCATCTGGATAGTCTCAATTTTTAAACAAAGCCCCACATCTCCATTTTTTACTATGTTGCCCATGCTGGTTGATAAATGAAAAAGGCTCCAAAAGCACCGTCTCTAGAGAAGTCTGAGGAGTTGAGCAGATGTTATAAGCACTGATTATGTGATTGAGATGAATCTCAAAGATTGGCGAGTTGGGGAAGGGAGCCCTGAGGTCTGAGAGAGCACAGCATTTGGTAAGATCCCAGAGAAGAAGCTGGAGGAGAGGGGAGGAAAGAGGGATGGTGTATTCCCAGAGGGCTCATCAGGCCCAGCAGAGTAGATGGTGACCAATCAAGCCCTGTTGGAGCTTGCTTGGACTCTGCTTTCTCAAGAACAAGAATTTTCCCCCATGGTTCTTCTGCTGCTGTCATTTGCTAACCAGAAACAAATGTTGGGAGCAAGGTAATAAGGAGGTAGTTCTTATCCCTTCTGGCTGACAGTGTAGTACACCCTCTTATTTTTTTATTTATTTTTATGGGGGGGGCTGGGTTTTTGTGGTTATTTTTTTTTATTTTATTTAAAGAGAGGGAAAAAATAAAGCAAAACAGAAAAAAAAGGTAGAAACAATACAGAATTTCAAAAAAAATAACAGTAAAAAACCACTAGTTGATACATTACATATTGTCTTCCTGGATGTAGTGGTTCAAGTTACAAAATCAAAGCATACAAAGTGGACATTCAAACAGTGAGGCTGCAAATAGCTCCAATTCTCTGATCCAACAAAAACTTAGCAACATAATTATCAATCCTACACCCTTGAATATACATGCAGTTATATCCTTTAGAGCACCTGCTTTTCCTCTTTTTGCTTTTTAAGTCCATTATCTCTTTAGTTATATTATGTTTCAGGTTGCTCAGTACCTTGCTGATCTGGTTTGTTGTTGTTATTTACTTTAAAAAATTTTTTTTCTTATATATTATTATTTTTTATTTTATTTATTTATTTTGAAGGTAGTAAAATACAGCAGAACAAGACAGGACAAAGCCAACTGAGGCAGTGCAGTGAAATTGGCACAGAACCTCACAGCAGGCCACCTGGACAACAGCAGTAGGTACAATAGTACATCTGGTTTTCTTCACAATAGTTGTTCCTTCAATCAGGTAGAGCAATATCGAAGGAAATACCGAAATTATAAGAACAGAATATTGAATAGAGCAATATGATTGATCTGAACAGAGCAAAACAGAAATAAAAATGTTTGCCCTCAAAGAGATGGCAGAAGAAAATCCCCCTTATTTGCTATATCGCATATAGTCAAATTCACAAGACATGCTCAGATTTCCGGCTCTCACTTACTGGGGGTGGGGTGAGGTGGATGGATGTTGATTCTTAGCCCGCGCCCCGGTAGGCTCACAGCTGCCAACCAGAGGGGTGAACTGGCTGCCCGTTTTCCCAGCACCCCAAGGTCCAACATGGCACATCGCGGATCTCAGGAAACGCTGATATGGTTCTCGCTCTGGGGCGTCTGCAGCTTGCCAGGCCACAGCCACTTACCAGAGCGGCATGCTGGTGGCTGCCTGGGGTCTCACTATATAGTCCAAGCTAGCCTTGAACTCACAGCAATCCTCCTGCCTCTACCTCCCTAGTGCTGGGATCACAAGCACGCACCACCATGCCCAGAAACCCCTCTTATTCTTGGAAGTGTGTTCCAGTGCCCTGAGTGGCTTCCCGAAATCAGGGACAGTGTATATATTCTGCTTTTCCTCACGTAGTGACAGAGTGAATCTGTCCTTCCATAGGTCATGCCACAAAACCTCTTCTTCACTATTCTGGCACTTTTAGGCCTTTATTGAGTAAAATAAGAGTTAGATGAACATAAACACTACAGTACTGTGACAAGAGGGTCACTAAATGACAATGGAGGGTAGCTGATACAGTAACAACCCAGTGGAAAGGTAGCTTATTCTGTGTGAATAAACAGACAGAGGGGAGACTCACACCCTCACCCAGATATGCAAAGGGATCTTTCCACCATTCAGAAGGGTATGTAATTTAAAAGTTAGGAATTATTTATTTCTGGAATTTCCCGTTTTATATCTTTGGACCATGCTTGACAGTTGAGAACTGGGATTTCACAAAGTGAATTGTGCCGAAAGCGAGGCACAGTGTAAATGCCTGTTACTCTGGCTCCGTCATTCCCTAGATCTGTAGTCTTCCAGAGAACTATGAAGAAGCCTGGACATTACAGGTTTATACGCAAGAGTGGAGAGAACTTCTGTCTTCATCATGATGGAGGTAAAAATGTAATAAGAAACTGACTAAATGACTGTGATTATGAAACTAATTCTTTCTGAACATATATTCAAATGAATACTAATCAACCATTAGTAGCAGTTTCAATTTTTATCTTCTCAGACCCATGCGACTGTGGAGTGGGCTTTGTGCTTGGCTTAGCAGGTGACTCTTTTATGTTTTCTTAGATTTAATTTCTTATTAATACATGTTGGTAATACATAATCATTATATTCCCAGTGAGGCATTATAACATGTAAAGACCCTTTCATTTCAAAAGTAAACAAATACTGAAAAAATCACCAATCTGGTATTAAGAGAAAATTTTTAATTTTTAAAATCAAAACTAATAAATAATCTTTAATTATTAAAAGAAAAACTACAAGGAAGTGTAGAAAACACCTTTAAAACAATTGTTGAAGGAAAGTAAAAGAGGTAGAAAGTAATCATAAAAACATAACATTGTGGTTAAATGTGTGATCTTTAACTGTATATTTATGTCAATAAAGGAAAATGAATGAACTGCATTTTTAACTCAAGAAGTAGGAAATTGGGCTGAGGAAGTAGCTCAGCTGGCCTGGTGTATTCAGTGTTCTGAGCTCAGTCCCCAGTACCACTAAAAAAGTAGAAAATCAATGACAAATAAACCTGAGAAAACAGTAGGGAGCCAGAATCAAATAAATAAATTAGAAAATGACCAGGTTAGTAAATAAATCCAAGAGTAGCTTCTTTAAGAAAAGCAAAAGAAACACATTTATTTGTACATTCAAGGATAGAGAGAAGGAAATATAATTCACAAGATTGGGCTTGAAAAAGGAAAGCCAAGTATAGTAATGGTCTCCTGAAGCTACTCTGGAGGCTGAGTCAGGAGGGTCACTGGAGTTCAGGAGTTTGGGGCCAGTTGGGCAACATAGTGAGGTTCTGTCCTAGAAGGAAGGGAAAGAAGGGGAAGAGAGAGAGAGAGAGAGAGAGAGAGAGAGAGAGAGGGAAGGAGAAAGAGACAGAAGGAGGGAGGAAGAAAGGGAGAGAAGGAAAAGGGAAGGAAAACCATGTGATATATGACTAAAGTCGTAATTTTTAATGCTCACATATCTAAGTCAAATCAATAAACCCAGAAGAAATTTGGATATTTCTAATAAGCATTTTCCTCCCCACCAAACATACAATATCAACTCTAGGTTTGGAAGAATTTATAGGGAATATTCTTTAAGCTTTTTAAAGAATGTATGATCTGTATACTTACAAACTTTTCCAAAGCATTAAAAAAAAGAAAAACAAAATCTTCCCAATTCTTGCAAGGCTGGGAACAAAATGCTGTTGGTGATGACAAACACAATAAATCTGCAGACAACTTCATGTTCATAAGTCTGAATATACAAGATTTACTACACTCTTATCAGTGTAAGTCAGCACTGCATAAAAGCAATTTCTCACCACAGTCAAATGGCATTCAGCATGCAAGGGTGGCTCACTATTATAAAACCTCAAAAATTTTAGAATCCCAGCCCTTTTGGAAGCTGAAGCAGGAAGATCATTAGTCCAAGCCCAGCCTGGGCGACCTAAGGAGATCTTAGCTCAAAATTTTCAAAGGGACATGGGGAGGCAGATATAGCTCAGTGCAGAGTCCCTATGTTCAATCCCAAGTACTGAAAAAAAATTAGGTTTCTGTTTACAGTATTCATGAGTAAACTGTAGAGATGTCTATTAAATTAAAGGATGTATTTGGGATTTATGACAAATATTAGCTACATGAATCCAGGAATCTATCTAAGCAGGAAGCAGTTATCTTCCAGAATAGTTGAAAAAGCAAATGATAGCTCCAGAAATGTCCTTCATCAATCCAGGACGTAAGAGGCAGTGTTGCTGTTCACAGGGTAATTCCACCTCCCACACTGCAGGCTGAGATGCAGCACGGATGTCTTTGTACAAAGTGACTGAGGATTTTCCAAAGCATCCACGCAGAAGCCAGTTCCATGTGTATATCTAGTTTTACCCTTAATACTGAATGAAATGGCATGTTCATTGAAGACAGAGCTACTCAAGAAATAGCCCACTGTTGTCACAAAAATTCATTTGTAGAGAAACTATGGCAACTAGACAAAAAAATGGAGAATAATTTTTAATTATTTTCCAAGGTAGAATTATACAGATATAAAATTTAGTGACACAAAAATGTCAACGGAAAAGCATTAACATCAATGAGGTAATTCAAATTGATTGCTGGATATAATTTGGCATCTAAAGCATAAGTTCCCATGTGTCTTTTCTCACCTACAAAGCTATCATCAGAATATTAATATGACAGAAGTGAAAAGTTATCACTGACAGTAACAAAAGTCACTGAAGAGCAAATTACAAAAGAAATATACGGGATCTATCTGCAGGAAACTGTGCCAATTCTACTGGTGAACAAGAAGATTGAATACATGCTAAATACACCTCATGTTTAGGACAAGTCATTATTAAAAAGAGATCAGTTCTTCAGTAGTAGCACCAACAGGATATTTTTCTGAGACCTTAACACAGTAAATCTGGAGAAACGTGGTGCCAGCCAGGACATTTCTGAACTAGAAGGGTGATATGAGAGGCTGTTGGATTAAACATGTTGTGAACAGTGATTAAAATACCTCAGTACTAGAGGTAAAGTAATAGCGGGGCACCACAGTAGTATTGGAGGGGATACTGTTGCTTCATATCAAATTTTAAATAATTGAGGAAAGTTGGAATAGGGTTAGCCACTTAAAAAGTAAATTGAGGTCAGTATCCCATTTGTTTTATCAAAAGCCCCACGTGCATCAAAGATTTAAATATAAAAAGTGAAACCATAAATCATCAAAAGAGAGTAGGGACTTATTTATCTCTAATTTTGAAGTGAAAACATCTTTGGTTCAGGCTGGCCTCATAGTGACACTCTTGCCTCAGCCTTCCAAGCGCTAGGATGCCAGGCATGTGTCACCATGCCCGCCCCCCAAGAAATGTAAGACATTGCAAAACTCACAGCCATAAAGGAAACCGTCATTAAAATCAACACCATAAAATTTTATAAAATTATGTGATTTTACAAAGACAACAGAAGAAGACATCGTTGTGCAACAGAATCATCAAAGGACCAATTTCAGTGGTCAGTAAAAAATCAACAAAAATACAAGAAGTTCACAGAAAAAGGAACACAAATGACCAGTAAATAAATGCAGTGATGCCTAGACTTCTTCATAAGAAAATCCCTTTTGTTCTAGATAATATTGCCAAAGACATGGGGGAAGTGGGCATCCTCCTGCAATGCTGGTAGACATGGGAATGAAGACAACTTCTGAGGACACTTTGACACTCTAATTCCCCTGCAAAGCGATACTCCCAAAAGAATAACAAAGTCTCACTGTGGGTATGTGTGTGTTACCTCTATATACATATGTGTGTTCTCGTGTGTGCGCACGCACATGTGTGTGTGTATAATAATTGCAATGGCACATGGAAGACTGAAAGCATTCTATGAAAAGAACTATAGTTAACTGCATGATGTATTTATAGAAAATAAAACGAAGAACTGAAGTCAATAAAGGTAGAGAGCTATGTGCTTGATAGAGATGGCTTTCAAGAGCTATCTAAGGCTCATTTCCTGTCACTTCTTGGCTGAGGTAGACTGGCTTTGTATAAATTGACTTAGGAAGAACACCCAGGGCTATCTGGTTTTTTGGTTTTATTTTATCATCTTTATTAAAGTATAGCTCGCATAGCATATCGTAGATCCCCTTGAAATGTATGATTCAGTGTTTTAGTATTTTCACGGTTATGTAACCATAAACCACAATCAGTTTTTGTCCACTTAAAAGAAGCCCTATATCTATCTGTTAAATGTTACTCCTCATTACCAACCACTCAATCTCCAGCCCTAGGTATCCACTAATGTACTCTTTTTCCTTATAGATTTGCCTGTGGTGGACATTTCATATAAATTGTATGTTACGATGTATGTTCTTTAAGGACTGGCTTAATGTGTAATGTTTTCAGTTCATCATATAATAAATACCAATATTTATTCTCTTTTGCCAAATAGTATTCCATTAGTCAAAAAATTTCTTAGTTTATGAACATTTGTATTTTTTTCCATTTTTGTTATGAGTATTTATATACAAGCTTGTATGTGGATTTCTTTTGAGTACATACAAAAAAGTAGAACTTCAAGTGAAAACTTGAGGTTTAACATTTTGAGGAACTATCGAATATTTTCGTAGGTGGCTGCACCATTTTACAGTGCTACTGCAGTGTAAGAGATTTCATCTTATAGTCATCCTTATATGTATAAAGTGATGTCTTATTATGGTTTTAACATTATTTCCATAATACATGTTGAGCATCTTATCATGTGCTTCTTGTTTTATTTTTATATTCTGTCTGCAGATCTTTCATTTATTTTTCAGTTGGGTTACCTATCTTTTAATTATTGAACTGTAAAAGTGTTTTTTGTGTTTTGGGAAAATATACCTCATCAAATATATAATTTTCAAATATTTTCTTTTGTTGTCTTTACATTCTTAGTGAAATAATTTTCAGCACAAAAAAGTTTAATGCTGTTGAAATCCCGTTTATCTACTTTTTTCTTTGGTTGCTTGTGATTTCGGTATTGTATCCAAAAACAGTGTAATCTGTGGTCATGAAGATTTTTTCCTGTCGTCTGTCACAATATGGTGAACTTGGAGGACACTGCACTAAGTGAAATGAGGGACCCAGGAAATACAAATGTCACATAGTCTCCCTAACACACGGAACCTAAAATAGTCAAGCTCATAGAAGTAGAAAGGTTACCAGGAGCTGACAAAGGGGACAGGGAAAGGGAAAATGTTTATCAAAGGGCTGAGAGTTTTACTTAGAGGTGAGGAATAAATTTTCTAAGCTCTACTGGAAAATATGCTAATGGATAGCTAATAATAATGTATTATATACTTGAAAATTACTGACAGTAGTTTTAAATGTTTTTTCCCACAAATGCAAATGTTAATTATGTAAAGTGTTGTGCATATTGATTAGCTTCATTTGGTAGTCATTTCTCCCTATCCATATGTTTATATATGTATTTCACATTGTATACCATAAATATATACAAATTTTATGTATCAGTTAAATATTAATAAACCTTGAGAAAAGATTCTGTTTGAAAAGGTTTACTTTAAAAGAATATTTTACTTTAAAATCTGATATCACTTTGACAGCTGGTGCTGAAGAATTGAAAGGTTTTGTTGTTTACATCTTTGTTGTTTAGATACACACAGAATTAAGTTCAGGAGGCAAAATGTCTATAAAGGAAAAAGAATTTGAAGAATTTTATACTGATTATTTTAATGATAGCTACCATTTGTTTATGCATTTACTCTGCATTATGAATATTATCTGATTTATTCCTGAAAAGCAATGTATTTTGCATGTTAGTATTCATGCTATTTCCAAATGGTAGAGCTGAAATTCAAAGCTAGGTCTACTTGAACCTAAAATTCAAGCAGCTAGGGTGAAGCCCAGGGGAAGAGTGATTGCCGAGCACACAGAATGCTCTGAGTTTGATTCCCAGGAGTGAAAAGGGGAGAAAAATAAAATTTAAAAACAGTTTACTGCCCTTTCTTGATACATTTTCCATCCTCACAAAGGAGTCATGCTGAAATTCTATAAAATATCATACGTGAGGGGAACAAATACAAGTATTTGTGCAAACAAAAGTGATTATTTTTTCCAGATCAAGGGTGGCCAGGAACCAGGCTCATGACCTGCTGAATGTGTGCTCCCCTCTGTCTGCTTGGGCAAAGGTGACTTCATCTAATGGTGTCACAGGGAGGGAGGAGGAGCCATGCCCTTTGCTTCTTGCTAGTCCTAGATTTCACACCAATTTCTGTCAGCAGTTTTTTCCTGGAGGACCCCTCCAGATCAAGGAAGAAAATATGATGGGAGAAAAAGCCTCCCGTTTCACCTCTGGAAGGAAATGCAGCAACATCCACACCTGTGTTGTCTTTCCAGCTCTCTGGGACAATCACAGAATCAGGTGTCAGCCAAACAGGCTGCAAATACATGATGTTTTCAAAATTGAAAGCAGAACAGGATACGACTTCTACAGAGTGTGATTTGGATTAATTCATTCACTAAAAGAGGAAGCATTTACATTAACTATTCATACTTTTCAGTTGGGAAAAATACAGATTTATGGAAGTGGTCCTTAAATTGAAGGGATTCTATTATTAGATATGCTGCACCATGGAGATTTTACTCTTACGGAGTTGGAAAATCTTACCAGTGAAGAACTGGGTATGAGGTACATGCTAACCTTGGAAAAATTACCAAACCCTCCAAATGTCAACTTTCCTGTATATGAATGAGAATGTTGGTAACTATTTTTTTATTTAACATTTTTTTATTTTAAAAAGCAAAACAAAAAAGGATAGAAATGATACAGAATTTCAAAAAAAGGAAATTAACAGTAGTTAATATATCGCATATTGTTATCTTAGAAATAGTTGTTCATGTTACAAGATTTAGGCATAAAAAATGACAACACAAATTATTCTTTTTGATGGATAATAGGGATTAGTAGTATAGTTATCTATCTTGTATACATATACATACATATATATAATCTTTTCCTTTCTTCCTTTTCACCTTTCCCCATCCCAGTTGTTCTTTCCTTTTGAGAACTTTCTCTTTCATTATTAAAACATCTATTATACATTTGGGATCTTACTACTTTTTCAGTTTTGTATTTTTATTATTTTTACACTAGGGAGACAATACGATATTTATACATGTGAGTTTTTTTATTTCATTTATGAAAGTTGCCTCCATTTACTTATAAAACCCTGAAGATTATCCTTTTTATAGCTGAGTAATATTCCATTATATAAAAATACCACATCTTTTTTTATCTATTTTGTGGTCAGTGGATCTTTTGGTTGTTTCCAAGATTTAGCTATTACAAATTGTGCTGCCATAAACATGGGTGCACATATATCACTGTGACGTGACATTTTCAGTTTTTCTGGGAAAATACACAGGAATAACTGGATTAAATGGAACTTCCAATCCTAGTTTTTTGAGGATTCTCCATAGTGATTTCCACAGTGGCTGCGCCATTCTACACTCCCACCAACAGTGGAGGAGTGTTTCTTTTTCCCCACAGCCTCACCAACATTTGCTATCTGTTGATTTCTTGATGGCAGCCATTCTTTCTGGAGTGAGATATAATCTCAATGTTGTTTTAATTTGCATTTGTTGAATGACCAGTGATGTTGAACATTTCTTCATGTATTTATCTGCCATTTGTATATCTTCATCTGAGAAGTGTGTGTTCCTCTCAGATGCCCATTTTTGGAGAAGGTCTTTGAATTTGGAGGGCCTGTTTGTCAGTTCTTTATGTGTTCTAGATATAAGTTCAGGAGGCAAAATGTCTCTAGAAAGGAAAAAGACTGAGGGACAGCAAGCTAAAATTCTTTCCCATTATGTAGGGTTTTTTCACTTTATTATTTCTTTTGAAGTACAAAAACTTCTTAATAAGATGAGATCCCAGTTGTTGATTCCTTAAAGTACTTCCTGTGCAGTTTGCATTTTGTTCATGAACTCTTTGCCTACCCCCGTATCTTCAAGATTTCTACCTACCTTGTCTCCCAGTAGATTTAGTGTTTCTATTTTAATTTGGATCTTTGATCCATTTTGACTTTAGTTTAGTACATGGTGATAGACAGGGTTCAGTTTTAGTGTTCAGCATGTGGAAAGCCAATTTTTCCAGCACCATTTATTAAAGAGGCTGTCCTTCTTCCTGTGAACATATTTAGCCCCTTTTGTCAAAGATAAGGTGGTTGAGTGTCTTTGCAGTTGTATCTGCATCTTCTAATCTGTTTCCTTGATCCACAAGTGTGGGGTTTTTTTTGTTGTTGTTGTTGCCAGTACCATGCTGATTTTATCATTCTGTCTTTATAATATAATTTTAAGCCCAGGGATTATGCTGCCTCTTGCCTTACCTTTGTTGCCCAGGATTGACTCTGCTATTCTAGGTCTTTCCTAGTTCCAAATGAATTTTTGGAATGCTTTCTCTAGATCTGTAAGGTATGTTAATGATATTTTGATCAAGACTGCATTAAATCTGTGTAACAGTTTTGGGAGTATGGCCATTTTCACAATGTTGGTTCTTCCTGTCCAAGAGCAAGGGATATCTTCCCATTTTCTGACATCTTCAATCTCCTTTTTTAGAGTACTGTAGTTTTCAACATATAGATCTTTTACATCCTTTGTTAGGTTGATTCCTAAGTATTTCAGTTTTTGGATGCTGTTGTGAAAGGTGTTATTTTCATAAAATTTCTCCGTGAGTTTGTTGTTTGTGTGCAGGAATGCTATTGATTTTTGAGTGTTGACTTTGTATCCATGTACACTTCTGAATTTGCCAATTAACTCTAATAGTCTTTTGATGGAGTTTTTTGGTTCTTCTATGTAGAGTATCATGTCATCTGCAAATAGTGGTAATTTAACTTCTTCCTTTCCTGTTCTTATTCCTTTTATTTCTCTCTCTCATCTAATTGCTCCAAAATTTCCAGAACTATATTGAATAGGAGTGGTGATAGTGGACGTTCTTGTCTTGTTCCTGATTTTACAGTGAAAGCTTTCAGCTTTTGTCCATTTAGTATAATGTTGGCTGTTGGCTTGTCAGAGATGGCTTTTATCAGATTGAGATAGATATCATCTACTCCCAAGTGTTGGACTTTCATCAAAAGCTTTTTCTGCGTCTATTGAGATGACCATGTGGTTTTTGTTTTTGGCTCTGTTGATGTGTGATGTATTACCTTTATTGATTTGCACATGTTAAACCATCCCTGCATTCCTGGGATGAATCCCACTTGGTCATGATACATAATCTTCTTGATGATTTGCTGCATTCTATTTGCCAGTATTTTATGGAGAATCTTTGCATTGATGTTCATTGGGAGATTGGCCTGAAGTTCTCCTTTTTGGTTGGGTCTTTCTCTGGTTTTGGTATCAGAGTAATGCTTGCCACCAGAAATGAATTAGGGAGAACTGCTTCCCTTTCAATTTTATTGAGGAGTTTGAGAAGTATTGTCATTAAATCTTCTCTAAATTTCTTGTAGAATTCAGCTGTGAATCCATCAAGAACATGGCTTTTCTTTGTTGGTAAGTTTTTAATCACCCTCTCAACGGGTGACGGATATTTAATTATTCAAAATTATTATAGTGTCTTGATTCACCTTTGGTAATTCATATGTTTCTAGGAATCTGTCCATTTCCTCTGTGTTTTCCACTCTATGTGAGTAGAGATTTTCAAAGTAGGTATGCATGATCTTCTGAATTTCCATGAGATCTGTAGTAATTTCATCCTTTTAAGTCCTTATTACATGAATTTGATTTTTTAAATTTCTTTTTCTTGATAAGGTTGGCTAGAGGTTTATAAATTTTGTTTATTCTTTCAAAGAACCAACTCTTCAATTTGTTAATTCTTTATGTTATTTGCATAGTCTCAATTACATTAATTTCTGCTCTGATCTTTATAGTTTCCTCCCTTCTTTTGGCTTTGGGCTTGACTAGCTCTTCTTTTTCTAGAAGCTTGAGGTATAGCATTAGGTTGTTTATTTGTGTTCATTCTGTTTTCCTGATGTGATAATTCATTACTATATATTTCCCTCTTAGGACAGCTTTATTGTGTTCCACAGGTTTTGGTATGTTGTATCTTCATTAAATTGAATTTTAGGTATTGTTTAATTTCTTCTGTAACTCATTGGTTTTTCAAGAAGTTGTTATTTAATTTCCATGTGTTTATGCAGGTTTTGCTGTTGTATGCCATTAATTTCCAATTTCAGCGCACTATGGTCAGATAATATGCATGGGATAATTTCAGTCCCTTTGCATTTACTTAAGCATTTTCTATGGGCTAATGTGTGGTCTGTTTCACAGAATGTCCCATGTGCAGCTGAGAAGAATGTGTATTCTGATGTTGTTCAGTAAAACTCTGTAAACAACTACTGAGTCCATTTGTTCACAGGTTTGATTGTTTTGTTATTTCTTTGCCAACTTTTTATCTAGTTGATCTATCTCTTTGTGACAGTGGAGTATTAAATTCCCGTTACAATTGTGTTATTGAATATTTGGTTTTTCATGTCTATTAGTATTTGTCTTATACAGTTGGTTGCTCTTGTATTAGTGCATATATATTTATGGTTGTTAGCTCTTCCTCTTGAATTTTTCCACTAAGAAGTATGTTTACTACTTCTGTATCTCTTTTGATTATTTTTGAAGTTCACATTGTCTGAAAACAGAATTTTTTTCCTGGGGTCCTCTCAAATGAAATATTGTTTTCCATCCTTTGACTTTTAATCTGTGAGTTTCCTTTTGAGTCAGATATGTTTCTTTTATACAGCATATTGTTGGATCCTGCTTCTTGATTCCTTTGTCAACCTATTTCTTTTAATTGGTGAATTGAGGCCATTTACATTGATGAATGTAAATGATATGTATTGGCTTAACTTTGTCATGTTATTTTCCTGTTGCTGATTTCCTGCTTTTCCTCCTTGTTTAATTGATTGTTCTGATGGTTTCTTTTTGTTGTTCTTCGGGGAATTGTAGTTATTTTTGTCTCTCTAATATGTCTTTCAGTACTCTTTCTAGGGTTGGCTTGGTAGACATGAATTTCTTCAGTTGTTCTGTGTCATGAAAGTATCTTATTTCTCCAAGAATGTTAGTAACTATTAATCCAAAGTCTCATGTAGAGTGTAGCGGTCTGGGCTTTGTAGTTATTTATGCCAGGTTTCAAATCCTGTTTTTATTCTCTTGCTGCTTGTGTGATGCTGCTTTGTCTAAATAGCTAGCCTCTCTGAATCTTGCATTTTTTTTCTTCTACAAATGAGCTCTAATAAAAGGATTTATGAGAATTAAGAAAAAACAATATGTAGAAAGTATATAAAATCGAACCTATCTATTACACACTAAAAGATACACACACCATTTTTGGTTTATTTTTATCCCTTCTATTCGATAGACACCTAGAACAACCCCTGCCAGGAAACAGAATTCATCTTTCCCTGCTTTATAGTCTGAAAGAATATTCATAGTTTTATGATTATGCCTCCCTCGGTGGACAGACATTGGCTCTCTGTCCATGATGTGCATGTGGAAGACTTTAAAACCCTTTTCGTGAGTCCTGGGCGTCGCTGTGTTACTTTGTCCCCCTTAGCAGTGTACTCGAGTTTTCCTTTCATTCCTCAAAGCACAGCACACGCAGCGCACTTCCCCTGGGTCTGTAGTTCCCAGAACAGATACACACTAACACAGAGGAGCTGGAAGCCGGCCCGCCAGTTTCCCTTCTCCTTACATGGAAAATGTGCATTTTCAATTTAGAAACACCATGGAAATCACTGAGGCAGAGGCTATTTTTATCAGAAGTCGGCCCCTCTAACTTTCTTGGCCTGCTGATTTTACGGCTTCTGGCTCCTCAGGTCTGGCTCCCCGCACTGCTCTCATACTGGAAGTGAGATCTAGTTTCAGGGAAATGCTTGGCTGGCTGGCTGGCTGGCTGGCTGGCTGGCTGGCTGGCTGGCTGGCAGGACACATTTTATAAAAAGCAAGTATCTGAAATTAAGATTTCAACCTGCTGTCCCAGCAGCAGTTTTTTTTTTCCAAATTTTACTTTCTACCCTGAAACTAAATTAGAAACACCAAAAGTTCCTTTGAAAATAAAAGGTGAAAAGTGGTTCTGATTACAAGGCATAGACCAAGGCTTCCTCAGCTTCCTTGCTTGAGTCAGAAGGCTTAAGGAGAGGAACTCAGATGGCCTCCCAGGGTAGGAGTGGCTTCCCATGTCGGAGGCTGGAGGTGGGAGGCAAGGTAAGGTCAGCTGTTCCACACTGGCTTCACGAATGTGAAGACCCCCTGTCCCCCTGTACCACACACCTTTGTGTTTGGCTGTCAGAATAAGAGGTATTTACTTCTTATGCTTTTTTTTCTACTTCAAAATGTCACAGAGAATATGTGTGATCAGAATTATTTTTCTGGAACTAGAAATGGCTTCATTGTGATGGTTACAATCTCATGCCTGAACTGGTTTTGGTCCATCACACTTACTTTCCTGACAACTTCTCGGGAACAGCCACTCCCATTGTAGGACCTCAGCATTCCAGTAGGGACCGCTCTTTTCAGCTGTCCTCGCCTGTCCTGCAACCCATCAATCCCAGATCCAGAAGGAATCCTGAGACTCCCAGCTCAACATCAAAACCATGGCTAAACACTTGGCATTAGCTCACTTTTAGATGAACAGTTAAATTGAATCTTAGGGAAGATAAAATAATTTGTTCATAGTCACCCAAGCAATGTACAGGAAAGTGGGGATAGAACACCTCTTCCTCATTCTAGACCGTTCCTCTTCCTATTACTAAACTGTGGTTATTCACTGAGCAGCAGCTTAGCTGGGCACAATCTTCCTTTACAAGATTATAAATGATTTATTCTCAAATGCAGTGCAATGATTAACTTGTTTGTAGCAATCTAGACATATTAAAATATAATTTGTACCCACAGGCACAACTTCTATATATAGGCAAATGACACATACATACCTATGCCAAAAATGTCCCTCTTGACTGGAGCTCGTGTAATGTTTTTTATGCAGGATAATATTCCTCGATACTCAGTGAGTGCAGATTTAATGAGTACTTCTGATATGCTCAGCACTCTCCTAAGTGTGGTTGAGACTAAAAGGAAAAAATTACTGCAGATTTAGACTGCAGAAGAAAACTGCAGAGGAAATTTGTGAGGAAAGGAGTCCAGAGTCTCTAGTTTCCCACAGCATTTTAGAACCTGAACAGTCAGTGGCTGCTAGAGAGGCCAGTAGGGAAAAGGAGCAGAGATTTTACTATAAAATCCAACCACAGGCATTGTTATAACACACTGATCAGGTCAAGGGAAAAGAAAGATGAAATTTACTTTCTTTTACTTAAATGAAGACTGTGTGCATTTAACTTGTACTACAGAAAAGCAAGAGCAGAGCCATTTACAGTCAGACACCTAATAAAACCCCTTATGATAGGACTTCCTCTCTCGGCAGAGTAATGGCTAAAAGTTAAAGACAATTATGACTTTTAGTCTTAAACCTTTCTGCTGACAGAGATCTTTCTCGTGTGTTTTATATCTAAATGGAACAATGAATATCCTTGAAACAAATGTTGTCTCTGCTGTTAGGTCCTCCTTGGTCTCATAAGGATGATTTGTGACCCAAGACTTGGAAAATTTTTTGATTTAGTTGCAAGAGGAAAAGCATATTTTGATATGATTTGCAACTCTGGGAAATGTTTTAATAAATTAAGTGCCATCTTCCTTCCTTAGTTTGTAGGATATTGTAAATGTATTGAACTCTGAAGTTTATAAAGCACTTTCATTTCCATGCTTTGAGCAGAAATGAGGGCAAATAGCATTATTTTCATGTTGCAGATGAAACAGAGTTTCAGAGTTAAGTGAGTTGCCCAAGGTTATGTAGCCAGTAAGTGGCAGGATTAGAGATGGATGGAGTCTTCACTGATAATCATTTGATGTTCGTTCTGCCACATTTTAATGCAGTAGAGTTAGAAGGAAAAAAAGGAGAAAGCAGGATAGAGCGAAGGGGAAAGGCGTGTGGATGTACACTGTACGGTAGCTAGCTTCCCTAAAAGTAAATCAATCGGAAAAGAAAATCTGGTTTGTTTTTTTTACATGCTTCACTAGTGTTATAAAAAAAAGGAAAATACATGAACACTGGTAAAGGACATCACTGCCCAGCGCTCAGGGGCCACGATTGAAAGTTAATGGTATTTTCCATATTAAAAGCTGCTCGCAGTGATGTTTCCTTTTTAAATCAATGCAGATGCCAGGTCATTTGGAAGAAGTCAAATAGATCAGCAGAGACAGCTCAGATCGCTCACTCAGCAGCCCTTTAATTCAGAAAGGGGACTTTGGGGCCCTTACTACTATTGAGACCTCCTTGGGGCCATTAGGTGTGTACTAGCTACTACTTAAGAATAACATCCCCTCCTTCCCATCCTTCCTAAAATCTTGTACCTCCTCATAATTGTAGGCTAGAATTCCACAATCACTGTTCTGCTGAGTTTCTCTCTGACTCTCCATTTTTCAAACATTTTCAAACAAAAGTGTGACTGTTTGCTCCAGCACTGGTAAGGGATTCGGATAGTATAGTCTGCTCATCAAATGGCAATGATCATCATAATGGCGATTTGGGGTGAAGAATGAAAACTTCCTGAGCCTAGGATCTGAGCTTACTATCCAGAAACCTCTGCAAGATTCTGCGAATTGTCCAAGTTCTGTCTCTAAAGAACTGAGGCTGCCCTTACCTCCTCGCATCCACTCCTGACTTCTTAGAATTCAGAGAAGCTCCCAACAGCTCCTCTCTGTCTGTCTGTCTGTCTGTCTGTCTCTCTCTCTCTTTCTCTCTCTCTCTCTTTCTCTTTCTCCTCCCTCCCTTTTTCCCTCTCTCCCTCAGATGTAATTATTTCTGGGGATGGAAATAATGGTAATGTGTGGGTGTCCTTTCTGATACTGGTTGGAGATTATTCTGATAAATCAGCCCAAATGACAGTGGAATTCCTTAAAAGCAGAGAGTATTTCTTACTGAATTCGTAGTGGATTTTCATATATACCTGACCCTTTCCTGCCAGTTTCTGAATTTCATTATGAAGCCCAGCATTATGGAGAAATAATGGAGTGGTTGTAGAACCAGTGGATTCCAAATATTCACTACACATTCACGTGCATGTGAACACACGCACACACACAATGTGATCAAAATATATGGCGAACATTTCCGTTTACAAGTTTATTACAGTAAAGACACACTGCCAGTAACTCTCCCTTCAAAATATCTGCCCTCACTTCAGGTATACGTATCTTGGTATCTTGTTGTTTTTGCCACTCTCTGAAGCAGTTCTGGAAATCCTCTTCCATGACTTTCTTTATGAAGTGGTCAAACATACAGTGAATGTTGCTGCTAGGTGCCATCCAGAGGAAAAGCAGACTTATAAAATCCTTACTGTGTGTCTTCGTCTAGCTGCTTCACTAGATCTGGTAACTTCTAGATCTTTCCTCAAGTTGAAATGTCCACAAAAGTTAGAAGTTTCAGTCAATTCAGGAATACTGAAGACGCTGTGGAAGAGGACTTCTAGAACTGCTTTAGAAAGTGGCAAGAATGCTGTGTTCAAAGCAAGGAGATACTGAATGAGATTAATGGTGGTGTGTCTCACTGTGATACGTAGGATTGAGTGGCTTGTTGGCCTGTCCTTGATGGATACCTGGATCATAATTGCTGTATGCAGTTTTCTGTCACTCCTATTTCCCTGTGCCTCCACCTGGATACTTATGCATGATACTACATACTAGTTCATGAGTTGAGTTTCCTCATACATTGCTGTCTCCTTCACTCATCTTTGTCCTTATCTCTGATACTGTTTTCTGTTTTGAGAAAAAACTGATATAGTTAGCTCGTTATATTGACTCAGATCTATAGAGTTCATTTGCCTTCTTGATATTAGCTGATGTATTCATTGGTAACTTTCTTTATAAAGTCAAATGTTTAAAATTGCTCATGGTCCAAAAAAGTACCATATGTAAACTAGAGATAAATTTTATTTACTGTATCCGTGGAGCCTTTAAAAAGAAGATTTTTGCATCTATATGTAACAGTATTTTTAAACTACTGAAAACATTTATTAATCATATCTATATGAGATTTGTTTGGGCACTTTTTGAAAGTATAAGAAAATTTTAATTTAGGTTTTCATCTCAAAATATAGCATTTTAAATTGTCTTCATTTTAGAGAATATTTTCCTGAAATAACTTCTTTGAAGTTCTAGCAAGTTCATTTGAGTCATAACTATGGTTTTTCCTTTTTAAAAAAATGTCTACTAGACTTAGTGAGGCAAAACTTTATCTTACAGCCTTGCTCACTGTGGGCAGATTATGAAGTTTCTATGTCCTCATACAAAAAAAGCTATTGGTGACCTTTAATTCAAAGGTTAATTTTGGTTCTGCAAGACTTTGTCATGTCTTTCATCAGGTGAGGGTCATTTCCTGAGCATGTAATAACTTAATAAACTGCAAAATCTATTTTGACTCTCTCTAAGGCCTTCAATATTCATTACATTCATTTTTTCACAGTCAGAGTGAAGGACCTTGTAATTCAGCCTGAGTTCCCCCCTTCACCTCCCTGGAAATGAACGGCTTTCTTCACACACATTGGGACCAAGCCTATTTGTGGACAATCTGTACTCTGAGGGGACTTTTACAGGTTCTTAACCCACCAGGGAACTACCTAGGGCCCAGCTTCTCACAGTTAGCTATTTTTGGGGTTTGCTCATGAAAAGCCCAGTTACAATACAAATATACTAGTAACCCTTTCAGCTGCTTCTGACTTGGAAAAACTGGAACAGCTGAGAGCAGCTGGGCCTTAAGAGAATGCAGAAGGTAAAATTCTGGGATCAAACCAAAGAAAACAAGGGTGCATAAAAAACTGTGTAGCACGGCAGAGGGGTGGAGTGGTGAACAAGAAGGAACCCCTCAAAGTTAAGAAGGAACTAGCTGCCTCACGGTTCGGAGCACACCCCTAGAATACTTCTCACAGACTACAAAGGAAATCTGGCTGAAATCCCATAATAACAGTAGTGCCCCTTGTTACGTACTGTAGTACCATTTTTAAAACTTTTAATTTCTGTTATCTACTTCCTTTACTTTAAATAATACTGTGGATCCTAAGAGGTGGGAGTCAAGTTACAATTTGTAAAGAAGGCGGTTAGGACTGGGGAAGCAATATGATAATCCCAAGATCACAGGGTTGGTAATAAATGAATAGTGTAACTAGCATAAGCAAGGAGGTTTCGTGATAGTAGTCTGGGGCTCTTTGCTAGATAGGATGTTTGCCAGATAATTCCCTAGATAATGATGCAAGTGACCAGTGGTCCCTGATGTTGAAAGGTGTAGCCTCACTAGATCTGTCAAAAGTAGGAGATTTCCTGAAAGTCTTATGTTTTATCTTTAAAATTAGTGGGAAGTTTGACTTCCCACTAATTTTAAAGATAAAAAAGTTAGTCTACTTTTTTTCCATAGCAAGCAACCTGAAAAATCTAAGGGCTTATCATACTGGGTGTTCATCTTTTTATTCATGGGTATGTGGCTTGGCCATGGCTGTAGGGACTTGACCTAACTTTCAGCCTGAGCCATTTGTTGGGTTCAGGTCTGCTTCAGGAGTCTTCTAATTCTGCTTGGAGTGGCAGTGCCCAGGGTGTGTGCTGCTCAGGGCAGGTGGGGGCATGCAAGAGGAAGCAGGCAGTGTCTCTTTTTTTAAAATGTTATTTTAAAGAGGAAAAAACAATAAAACCAATCAAAACAAACCAGTGTAAGTGATACAGGACTTCAAAACATTACTTAATCAACAGTAGTTACCATAATGCCTTTTATTGTCTTTAAAATAGCTGCAGACAACTTCAAACATAGTACAAATTGAACAGAACAGAATAGAATAGAAACAATAAAAACAAAACAATGAATGCAATAAAGGACTTCAAAACAAGCCAATAGTAAATCCAACATTGCTACCATAATACATCTTGCTGTCTTTGAAACAGCTGCTCCTGCCATCAGATTTGACATAATCAAACAAAAGAGAATAAAATCCAACTGAGTAAAACAATGGAAGCGGTATAGGAACTCAAAACAAGACCACAGGGAATTAACAATGGCTACAGCCCTCAGAAGGAGACACCCCCCCCACCAGAGGCCACACTGCACACCGCCATCCTCTGAACCTAGGCAACGGTCACTTCCTTCCTCCCCACGTTGGCAGAAGCATGTCATACAGCTGTGCCTAAAACCAGTGGGGCTCAGTGCATATTCTGCTGGAGAGTCTCATGGCAAAGGAAACGGAGAATTGAAATCTGCAGTCACTTCTCCCTTACTCATGTGCAAAATATATTTAATTCCATGCTTTAAAAAAAAAAAAAAACCCTTCCCAAGTTTTCCTCAAATCACAGTAACAACCTCCAAGTCCTCAATCTCAGGGTTTACATAGGAACCAGATGCAACTCCTCTAGGGAAGGAGGTAGATGAACTACAGAAACAAGTTCCCTGTCCATCTGTCACCATACCAGGATTCACCTGAAGCCGTAGGAGAGGCAGAGGCTAAATGCAAGATCTGCTCCCATTTGGAAATGTCTGGAGTGGGAAGCGCGTAGCAGGCCCCAGTTCACTGCGGTTCTGAAATCCTATAGCCGTGTCACAGCAGGGCCTGTCCCTTGACTGCGCACTGTTCAGGGCGCGTCCCCACACCTTGCTGTCCCGGCTCTTGCCTCTGCCCACAGATCTTTTTCCACGTCCTTTCGTGACCACATTCTAAGAGGGCTCTGGGGGATCTGTCCTTCCTAGAGGCTGAGCGTATCCGCTGCCCACCTCAGCCTGTAGACTGTTTATCGCCCTTAGCTGTTGGAAGGCTACCATTCACTCAGTCTCTTTCACTAAAGGCTAGTGCTACTTTAAGTGCTTTTTTATTATTACGTGTTTGTAATTCATCAGCTTACAATCATTTTAGGGAGCCATTACATGTAAGTGTTGCGGCTCGATTGTATTATTTAATCCCTCCCCCACCCTCCCCCTTCCTCCTCTGGTTCCTCTATCCCCTTTTCTCAACTTGCTGGTACTATTTGTCTTAGCTCATGTTATGGCACTCAGTGTTTACATTAATTGGGGTTATTAGGTTCCTGTCATTGCACATCTGCATTCCTCTCATTTCATCTTCCGCTCCTCACATCTTGCCCTTGTTCCCTTGGGCCATTTCCCTATAATAAGAAATCTGATCTTTGTACCTTTCTATCCACCCTTTATCATTGTCTTTGTTTGGACTTTGGCTCACTCAAATGGGAGATACCATGCAGTATTTAAGCTTGTGTGTCTGTTTTATTTCAATCAACACAATATTTTACCAGTGTGTACATTTTCTTACAAATGTCTCAAATGTCTCATTTTTGGGAGCTGAGTAATACTCCATTATGTACAGATACCACATTTCCTTTATGCTATTGTCTGTTGATGTGTACATAGGCTGCGTCAAGAATCTAGCTGTTATGAAGGCTGGCAGTCGTTTTCCCAGTGTAATTATGTAGAAAACATAGGAATTTTTCCATGTACAGTCATACCTTGGTTCTTGACTGCTTTAAAATTCATCAAACTTGGTATGCATGCATTTTAATAAGAAACTCTTGTCCTAGTACTCTTCCTTTGTCTGGTACTCCATGTTTAAGCTAGAACTTGTCCCACTGATTGCCTTATAAGGTGCTATCATTTTCCGACAAAACAATTTTTTTTTGTCTTTTTTGAGACAAGGTCTCGCTATGCAGTTCAGGCTGGCCTTGAGCTCACTTTGTTGCCCAGGCTGGTCTCAAACTCACAATGATCCTCCTGCCTCAGCCTTCTGAGTGCTGGGATTACAGGCGTGAGCCACCACACCCAGAAACAATTTTATTTGGTACTCATCATTTCTGGTACTTATACCACATGACAATTCATGATGAGTACTGAGGCCCCACTGGGTTTAATTCCAGTCAACTCTGTGCACCAAAGCCATTCCTTCCATTCTTTAGGGACCTGACATGACTCCCTGTAAAGGAGTTATGAGGACCTTTTGATAGGTTCTGCTAGCCTGGGGTTTAGCTACCTCCTCCCAACTTGGTACTGGACCCAGAGAAACTATTGCTCTCTCCAAGAGTAACTTTTACCTTCTCTTCATTCCAGAGATAAACCTCACACTCCTTTTGTGTGTGTGTGCCGAGCCCTTTCCAAGCCCAAGACTCCACAGCCACCCAAGCCTTTACCTCCAGCTCCCAGTAAATCTGTCTGTCTCCTGTTTTACACAGGAGATGCTCCTTCAATTCAGCAGTTATGTCATTTTGCCTACTTCCCAAACTACTCCCCCAGCCAGAACTGATAGAAGCAGTCTTACTTCTTTGTTCTCCTTTGAGAGCCTCGGTACCCCCTGCCTCGTGAAGCTCTCCCATGCCCACATTAAAGGCCTCCTCCTTTGTCTCCCTCTTATCTCTCATTTTCTCTGCACCACTTCAGACTGAGTGCCAAAAATACTCAATCACCTTTGTTTCATTATACTTGTTTAATTTATTATTTTCCCCAGAATCTTCAATCAGTCACCTTCATTTCATTATACTTGTTTAATTTATTATTATCCCCAGAATCTTCAAGTAAAATTGATACTACAGGATAGCTCCCCTTGATCTCCTGTATGAACCAGACGTTCGTAAAATGGTGCTGGAGCCTTGGGAGGAACAGTGATCCTGTAGATTCTCTCCCCGAGGAATTCTCTGACTCTCCATCAAGGAGTTGGTGACACTGAGCATAAACTTCATCCAGTTCACTATTTTACACTATGATACTCAGAATCAAATTATGTCACTTCTTCAGCCTGGCCTGCTGTGCACTTCTCTGTCTTCCAGTAACAAAATTATGAGGACTGAGAATAAATGGCAGAGTCTTCCTTGAAAAACATTTACATCCTGTTGCCTGCAGGCATTTCACAATGCGTAGTATAAGAATACAATGCCCTGCTACTCATTAATTCATTCAACAAATATCTCCCCTGTATCTATCCTGTCAGGCATGATGCCGAGTGTGCTTAAGCAGAGGTGAACAGTGTAGCCTAGGGAGCTAGTGTCCCTGAGAAATTTTCATGAATCTTTAAGGACCAAAATAGTTTCAGTTAATACCAAAAGAAGATTAGCATTTTTATTCCCATTCTTTTATGAACAGAGGGTACAGTTCTCATTCATTATGGCAGACATTAAAAAGGTTTCCAAAATGTAAATAAACAAGTAACACTCTTGTCACTAGTTTTTGTTGGGAGAATACAGTTATTTTTCATAAAAAATATTTATGTTATTGTGTAATGATTTTGTTGTTACTGATTTATTTTTAATTGAAAAAGTGTATCATATATGTGTTTTTGAGATATGTGTGTATTATAGAATTGTACCACATGACAATTCATGCATTATCATATGCATTACATACTTTTGGTTTGTGTGGTGAGAATGCTTAAAAATTTCTCAGCAGTTTTTAAGAAAATAATACATTTTCATTAAATACAGTCACCATGTTTACTGTCCAGTAAATCTTTTGAATTGATCTTTTGATTTAATTTTTCCTATCTATATGTAATTTAGTATCTTTGGATCAACTCCCCCCTTTGTTATTTTTATTATTATATTAATTCATAAACTTTTTTGAATAATATCTTTGAAAAATTTTAAGAGTTATTTGGAAACTTTATCTCACAATACATTTCATTGGTGGCGAACTTACCATACATGTGCTGCAGTGGGCAATTTGGATCATTGAAAACTCTAAAAGGTTTGCCATCCCTGCTCGATATTCTTCAAATGATAACTTTTCTTGATATGGAGTCTATCTATGAATAGTCATCATAGTGGAAATTAAAACTGTGAACATTTACCAGTGTCTGTTTTTGTGAAAGTAGCATGGATTCCTCCATTGGCAGCTTTTAAGAACTACGTATAGATCAACCAACAACAGCCACTCCTCTGGGTATTAACCTCTGCCCCAGGAGCTAGAAACCGGACAAAGCTACTAAAACCCTTTTCCAGGAGGGATCCAGATTACTTCTGTCTACAAGATTAGATTTTCAACAAAATTAGATTCTTTCAAAATTTGGAACACAGGCAAAAGCCAGATTGTGACTCAATGGGCAGGTTTCTAGGCGTTAGCAGATGTGAAATTTTTCAGCAGTTCAGGGTGTTCCTATAATTGCTGGTTTCAGAGATTCACAAAACTATGATTATAACCAGTGATTTCCTGTGGTTCCCGAAACCCTGTTTTTGAAGCAAGTGGTAAAATTACTTTTGTTCACCTCCTACCCTGCACATTTTTGTAATCATCAGAGTTCCTAATTTATATCCTTTTTTTCCCTTTCATCTTGAAATACTTGGAGAGATTTTTTATTCTTAAACCAGCTTCCTTTTTGTAGTTAGAAGTCAAAGGCCAAATGAAGAAGTAAGTACACAATATGTTCATAAATTATATTAAGTTTCCCAAGAGAAATAAAACGAGACCCAGAATATTGGCTTTATTTTAGGTTTAAAATGTATTAAAGCACATCATAAATACATAAGAACTGTGTAGTCTTTTCATTTATGTTTCGAGAGCTGGGGATATAGTTCAGCGGCACAGTGCCTGCCTGGCAAGCTCAAGGTCCTGATTTTGATTCCTGGTACCAAAAAAAAAAAAAAAAAAATACAGTTATGATACTGATTATGTATCTGCTTTGGATTTTCTAAGAAGACATTTTTCTAGGTTTCAAGGCACAAGGAAACAAAATCATAAAATTAGACCAGGAAATGACATTGACTTCTAAGAAGTCAACACAAGTGTTCCTTGTCACAATGATTTGTGAATGTGTTATAAAATTTTATAGACTTTTACCATATGGAAATGTTTTATGCAGAAATTTTGGGGAACATAATTTAGAATCTCATTACATAACACCTTGATAAAAAAAACATTGATTTGTTGTTGTGATTGATTAAAAACAAAATTTCCATTAATGTTTAGTTTAATTCCTAAACACTTACAGATTTCATTAGCCCTTTTGGAAAAATTACCACAATCTAAATTATATGAAATATACTTCACATGATTGGAGCAAAAAATCTTAGATTGCAACCACTAAATCTTGTAACTCGCTTTGAAGAAACAACACCATTACTGTAGGAGGGAAGAAATATCTTTTCCTTAAAGGTTTTAGGTTCATAGTAGAGGCCTCTATAGCAGAAGACAGATTAGCAACAGAAAAGCAAACAAAGGTATTTAATGTTAGTTTTGTGGAACACAGGGACCTTTGTAAGAAAATGAAGACCTAAAGAAAGAGGTAAACCCATGCAGTTTTTATGGCAGTTGTAATACAGAAGTGGACAGTTGGGGAGAAACATGATTGGACAAAGGGAGTGTGATATATAAATAGGTGGGTGAAGGTATTTAGCAAGTTTTCCCCCATTCAGATTTTTTTCCTGTGATTGTGTATCTTCAGAGTTCTCTACCTCTGGCTGTGGGGGGGGTGTGTGTGCATGTCTTACGACCTGTTTTAGAGGAGAAAGAAGAAAGTGAGAGAAACTTTCTTAGTTCTACCAGTTTTTCAAATTTGTTCATTTTAAAACACTCATATCCCAAAGTACCATATTTTGGAATAATGTGACCTTGACCCCTTGGCCTCCAATAATTATCATTTAAATATGTTACCAAAGCTCTAGGGAAGATATAAATGTTGTGGTTATATTCATCAGGTAAAATGGTTCTCTGAAGCTTAAAATTGACTTTGTAGATCTGTAAGAGAAGAGTAGGGTGTGATGGTACCAAATGTGGTCATAAAAAAGAGCCTTTGAGGTCAAATATCCAAATAAGTTACTTTTCCAGATTTCAAAAGCTGATTGGACAAGACGCTTGTCTAAGGGCACACCCACAATGCCTGTGCTCTGAGGTACTTAGCAACATGTACCAAGACTAATCAACAGTCTGGGGTTTGTCTATAAACAATAGTCCTTGGAAATTTTTTCTGATTAGAAATTCTTTTTTTATATACTGGGGATTGGACCCATGGGTGCTGTACCACTGAGCTGTCCTCCCAGCCTTTGTCTGTCTGTCTGTCTGTCTGTCTGTCCATCTGTCTATCCACCCAACATTTGTCTGTCTGTCTGTCTGTCTGTCTGTCTGTTTAGGGTCTCACTAAATTGCCCAGGCTGGTCTCAAACTTAGAATCCTCTAGCCTCAGCTTCCTGAGTAGCTGAGGTTTTGCACTTGTGTTGCTGCTCCCAGACTGCACGTTCTATCTCAGAGATGACTACAAGTTCCTATCTCCTCAGTCTCACCATTTAGAGACAATTTCCCCACTTGAGATATTTAGAAGGAGCTGCCTTTAAGAACATAAAGATGAGTCAATTTGAAGATACGTATTTTACACTTTTGTGCCTGAAAAAAACTAAAGTCTTTCCATTGCAAGGTTCATGGCCAACACTTCAATAACAATAGATATATGTAAAAGAAAAATATAACAAATTTATTTAAATTTTATGTGACATGGGAGTTTTCAGAAATGAAAACCCAGGGCCTGAGATTTAGCTCAGCAGTGTAAGGCTCTTGCCTGACAAGCGAGAGGTCATGAGTTTGATCTCCCATACCAAAAAAAAGAAAAAAAACAAATGAAAATCCAGACATCCAGGAGAGACTTAATTTTATGCTTAGATTCATTGAAGAATTAATGAAAATGTATGCAGATAATTATATATAAATATACATAGATGTTATGGCTTGTGTCTAGATGTTCCCCCAATGCCTCAAGTGGTCATAGGTGGGTAACTGGATCTAGAGTAGGTGATGCTGGGATTGACTCATGGTACAGTGCTAGGATCAAATGCACAAGGATTAAGGGTGTGAGTGCCACCCATCCTAAGTAGCCTGGATAAGATCTAAGGGACAGAAGGAGCTGTGGTCGCTCCTTGTTGCTTTTGCTACCTTCTGCCCACTTACCATGGAGAATTTCTCATCTGCAGTGCCCCTGTGCCATGTGCCACTCTGCCTTGGAGCCAGACAATTATAAACTGAAACCTCTACAAACTATGATCTAAAGAAATCTTTTTCCCCTTTAACTTTAAAAGTCAGATATTTCTTCTCAGCTATGAGATAAAAGTAACTAAGCCCATATTTCATATGTGTAGAACCATCTATATATATTTGCGTTCTAAGGAGGAAACCAGGCATACATACTTTAATTTAGAAATAAACATCATATATACCAGGGTCAGACAGGAAAATAATCTGCTGGGGGTTGGAGGGATTTATGGTAGGAATACTTGGTTTGACATATTTTATAGAATTTTGAATGGCAAGGTGAGCACTTCATATTTATCTCACTACCTTGAAAAATCCTACTCCTGATAACACATGACTAAATAAACTCTTCATGGCAGAAAATAGAGAAGATGAATGGTCCTGTGGTTTGTTAAAATAATGACACCAAGTCAAGTTGCCTGATTATCTAACAACCATCATTTTATGAGTGTTCCTCTGCTTAAAATTACTTTTCTGATTGTAGTATAACAGAATACTCTCTAGACTACAACCCTGAGCCAACTAGAGCATTTCAGCCTTTGTGCCCATGTGGATTTACAAATCCTCTCTCATCACTACTTAATTGTGAAAATTATTTTTGGCCAAAATGTTTTCAGAGTACATTAAAAAAATGCTCACTAAGCAAAGAAGCTAAAAATGTAGGCGATCTCATAAAGCAACCAAGAGACAGAAATGGTGAGTCCTGAACCTCCAGAACACATATGAATGTGTGTGTGTGACTGATTGAGAGGATACAGTATATTCTGCCAGTCCGCTGCAGTCATGATGTCTCAAGAGGAAACAGAGAAAATGTCATGGAGACTGATCCTGTTAATCTTTCGCCTGTCACTGGGACTAAATATCCAGCACCCAAGACTCAAAGGAGGAGCAGTTTCTTTTGGCTCATGGTTGTCTGGCTCCAAGGCAGAAATGGCATGGCAGAGGGACCTGGCAAAAGAAAGGTGCTCACCCAATGGTAACCAGGAAGCTAGAGAGAAAGGAAGATCCAGGGACAAGGACTCACTCTCCCAGGTCACGCCCTGAGCGTCACACCTGCTAACCAGAGTCAGCCATGAACTCACCCCTGCTAAGTATATCGCCCCCATGACCTAGTCACTGTCCAGACACATGAAACTTTGAGGAGACATTTGGGTCTAAACTGTAATACTGCTCAAGGCAACAAGGGTGCAAGAAGTCACTTCAGATATGCTTGTGTCCTCATTGGAGGTTGAGGACTCACCAGGCTAAGGAATGTTCTACATGAGATAGGTTTTGTGGCTAACATAAGGCCAAGACCATCCATTCCATCATTTGGGGAGAGGGGAGGCCCTCATGATGGAGTAAGGAGGAGCCCGCCCCAGGCAAAGGAAGAACTTTTATTTTCAGGCTGAAGGGAAGAAGCTGGCTTGTACACCTCCCCACCATCAGCTGTTGCACTACCACAGTAAAGCTAGATTTGTCCTTCATCCCCTACAAATGGGTAAATGCGCCAGGACAGTTTGCTTGCGCTTAGCAAGGCCATGCTGTATATTCTCCTCTGTTGAACTTGCAACTCTGGAAAAGACACATTTGGAAGACAGCAGGAAATAGGAGGCCAAACCCACTTAACTGCCAAATCAACTGGATCTACACTTCAGGACCATGGAGCACGTAATGTCACCACATGCTCACCTTTCTTATGTGTCATTTAAGAGCCATTTGTAGTCACTGCTGCGCATGGACATAAGCATTTTGATAGCTTTCTTTTAATCCTCACCTGCCTAATTCGACTAGGTTGCAAGGATTAGAGATCCCCTTAAATTGTTCTCTCCTTCCTTTTGCTAAACTGCTTTCCCAACCCATAATCCTTACTATAAATAGTGCCTTTGGAAATGCCTTGGGAACCCTGGCTCTACTGGTTGTCCAGCCGTTTCAGATTTCGCAGAGTTTAAGCATTTGTCTATCAGTAGCCAGCCTCTTCCAGAGAGGTCCATCTTCTGAGTTTACTGAGTCACTCCTTGGGCTCCTCAGGATTCATGGAACAAAGAAATAAATAGTCCTTAGGTTCAGAGCCCTCCTACTTCTCATCCAGGGGACAGGAGTGTACCCCAAGTCTTAATAACTGTTTCAGGTCATGAGCTGATTTTTGAGGGCCCCAAGAAAGAAAGGGAAGGATGTGGGTGCCTCGACAGTTTTATTTGATCTAATCTGGTGGTGATTCTGCTCTTCATGACCTGGCCTGGCCTGGCCTAGGAAAACTCTGTCTTCATTTTTAAGCCACAAGTTCGTGGCCACTGAAGCAAAACAATGACCTTTCTGTTAACATATAATACCTGAGTAGAGGGTATAGATTATTGATTGGGTGACTGAGGGTCAGCGGCATCTGTTGTTTAAGAAACTTCTTTTGTGCTGCTGCTAGATAATCTCATACCTGGGATTGTTGAAGTTCCTGAGTTAAAATCCTCACATCCACTTTGTGAACAGTTTGCCTTCTTCCTTGCCACCCAGATCGAGATATGGAGAAACGGGAAAGAGAGACAATATCTGGAAGTTGAGGGACAATCAGTGTTTAATACTTTAAACGCAGAAGCCTGTCTCAAAGGTGCTGCTGTGTAAGTAAGCCTGGATTATGCCTGGCTTTCACCATGATGTTTCAGACTACAGTACACCACCAGGGGGCAGTATAAAGCTGTGGCTGCTACTCATCCTTTCAGCCCTGCCCAAAGTCAAAATCAAACCACACACAACCTTTTTTGTCCTTGTGCAAGAGCTTCATTAAAGCCTTTAGGCAGCATTTACACTTTAAGGCAATAGAAACATTTAGTAAATCCAACAGCATCGTGAAGTGTAGGCTGGATTTTCTCCTCATAACTGTTACCAAATTCAGCTTTCCTGGGAGCCTGTCATCATTTATTTTCTTGTCTGAAGCACCTATTATTCACTAGTTACAAGCTCTGAAATGGGGATGCATTATTTACAGTTACGTAATATCCCTGCCCTAAGCCCTGAAACAGAAAGCGTCTCTCCTGGTTCTTTTAAAGCTTTGCTTCCAATTCCTGATATTAAAATTTTAAAAGAGCCCAAGAGCAACAGAGGCAGATTCACACTCAGATTGATTTTGTTCTGCATTTGTGTCAGATGTTGTCCTGGAAGCCAGGGCTGCAGCGATGGCTCCTGTCAGGGAGCTTATAGCCTCCTAGGGGACCCCACAAAATAGCATAGGAGTGAGCTCTTAGCACTCTGCTATGCCCAGAATACTGATCTAGCTTTTAGAGAGAGAGAAAGAAAAAGAAGAAAGCTAGTCAAGTTGGAAAATGACAAAACATTTTGAAAACAAGCACAGCTCCAGAAATGTCACATGTTCATGATGTCAGGACCTAGGGTAAAACCCTTCTGGTAAGTGTCCTGCTTTATCAGTTGCATTGCGGCCGTGTGTATGTGTCTGTGTAGAACGCGATTGGGTCAAATGGCTTCCTCATTACTGAGAAAGCATGTTTCCTTTTATGGAGTTTACATAATTTCCTAAGTAATGTTTTCTCAGGGAAGTTTTGCAGATAATATGATACATGGGAATGGATACAGGTCAGAATGGTAATCCAGGGACATTGAGCAGCTTGGGAGTATACAAGTTTTAGACTGAAGCAGCAATAAAATAATGTCACTAGGCTGTGACCCAGGTGCTGCCTTTCTAAAAGCTGATATGTCTCGATTCTAGTTAGTAACAGAACGGAGCCCTTACTTTTTGGCAAGGTTAAGCCTATGGTGGAGCGCGCTCAGCACAGGGTAGAGAATTAATTAAGTACTCTGAATCCTGGTCCCTGGTCTATTATTGACTTTGGGAAAGTCACTTAACCTCTTGCTTCTTATTTCTCTTGAGTAAAATGAAGGTCATAAAATGGTCCGTCTCACTGGGATGCTATGATTAATGTTGCAAACGATGGCAATACACTTTGCAAATGCAAATTGGAACTGAAGAACTGAGCTAACCCTAGAAAGGGGGCACGGATCCTGCCTCGCAGAGAAGCAGCCCTCTGTCTATTTCTTTTGGATGCCCTCACCATTTGATTATGTCACAAAACTCCAAGGCCATTGTCCAGTCCTGCTGGCCTTTAAGCAAAGGGGGTACAAAATGGCTGCGGAGGCATTGAGAGAGCATTTTTGTCTATCTTTTTCCAGAAGTAGGAAGCGATAAAGTGACATGATCATAGCTGAGCTTTTATCCACTCTTTCTAGCCTCAGGCTGATGGGAAAGTATAGGGTTTGGGGCGCAGAGGGGCAGCACGGATTGGTTGCATATGACGGAGACAGTGTTCTTCGTGTGGGAAGAAGAGCATCGGGCCAGTATTTCCTGGCAGTCAGGTTTTTCTCACTTGACTGATCCTGAAAGCAGGCACCCGGGCACGCATTATCTCTCACTGTGTGCTGCACACCTGTCACAGGGCCTGGCACAGTAAATATTTGTTGAATGTATGGTGAGGGAAAATCAGCTCATTGGGTGACAGTGCTAAACCGAAAGATTTTAAAAACTGCATTTTCTGTGAAAATCCAAGTCATGAGATAATCACAAAATAACAGGAACTAATAAAAACACTTTTTACCTCAGGTTATATATACAAACTTAATACATGCATAAGAATGGGGATTAATAAAAATGAATTTTTATTCTTGATCTTGGTTGTTTTTATATATTTTTATTTTGTTTGTGTCTCTTTTTTGAGACAGGGTCTCATTATGCAGTTCAAGGAAGCCTTGAGCTCATTTTGTAATGCAGGCTGCCTTGAACTCACAGTGATCCTCTTGCCTCAGCCTCCCGCAAGCTGGGATTACAGCTGTGCGCCACCACACCAGGCGAGTTTGGTTGTTTTTAGCAGGTTGTTTTTCTCTGAGTCTGAATCCCAGAAGTAAGAGACACAGTGCTTTAAACTTAGACTATGGAATTTCCAATTAAGCCTAACTAACTCGCAGGGGAACAGGTAATTTCCATTAGGCGTGTTTTATTTTTGTTTGCTCTTAAACGTCCAAGATATTTTAAAAGGTAGAGGTAGAAAGAGTGGATGTAAATCCTTCAGAATCCTCTTCAGCTTCTTAGAAGCCTGGTGTTAACCTGAGAATTGAAAAACAGCAGAGCTTGGTGATCTCACCTTTTCCAGAGGAGACTCCCAAGTCTCTCTTACAAATAATTTATACTGGGATTTCAGAATTTGTTCTTTCAGAATTGTTTAAGGAAGAATCAGCCATATCTTAATAGTCTACTAAGTTATGGAAAGTTCCACTGTGAAAGCAAAATAGAACTGGGTATTATTGTTATTAGTACCAGGGATCAATTCACAGCCTCACGCTTACCAGGCAAGTGCTCAAGTGCTTGAACCACTGAGCTAAATCCCAGGCCCAAACTGGGTATTATTTTTTGCAAGAAGAATTATAGTCTCCCGGGTAAACTGATGTTCCCAACGAAACCCTTAGTCAAAGGGAAAAAACAGTGACCACTCAAAAGAAATTATAGGTTTAAAGCCATTTTGAAAAACAAAATGCTTATTTTTTTAAACTTGCTTGGATCTATATTAAATAAAGAACTTTGTTAATTTTTTTCCTAATTACATTGGCTAACTCATAACTGATAAAAAAAAAAAAGTATGTTGTGAAAACTGCACCGAAATGTAAGTTGCTCTCCCATGCAATTCATTTGTTCTGGGAGCTCATTTTTATTACAAAAATAATTTGTGGTCGGTAGTTATAAGGGAGAGGCTCATGCTGGAAAGTTGCAGGATAACATTTCTTATATGAAACCTTCTCTGTCATAACAACTCGTTTTTACTCCTTCAACTTCAAATCTGTGCTTTACATCTGCCTCTAGCTATCCTGATTTAACAGGTCCATCTCTCCAACAGTGTGATGCATTTTGGTAGCATGTGAGGCATTAAAGGCCTTAGACATCTATAGCAGTATATTTTCTTCCAGTGACCCTGCTTCTCCAGCCTTGCTTCTATATTTTCTCCTTCTCTCCTCCTCCCATTGCCAAATGGGTTATATGTGGGGTACAGGGAATGGCGGGGAATGGAGGAAGGGCAGAGCGATGCCTCTACCTGGCGTGGTTTCTCTTTGGGAACTCAGATTTACTTTGTTAGCTGTTATCTAAAGCCAGGAAAATAGGGGAGGGAATGAGTTTGTTTCCTAAAACCATTCTCTCTGCCTGTATTCTGGACTCCATTCATGATGACCCCTGCGAAGTTCTTCCCAACTATTTTCGGTTTTAGCCTCCATGTCAGTCTTCTCCTTTACTTTCAAACAGGAGTAAATTCATTTACATTTGAAAAAGAAAGAAAAAAGACCAAAAGAAGGAAAAAAGACTTCCCCTTAGTAAAGTCATCAAACATCTTTCTCTGATGCCTTTCCTTCTTTGTGATCCACTTCCTGGCTTTTATGTACTTTGCAGTCTGTCCATATCCCTAAAATATCTTTATTTCTAAAATTTTAGCTTGATAAAATCAAACCCAAGAGATTATCTGGTCTTTAAATCTTCAGTCATCAATGACATATGTTTTCCCCCAGAGAATCTGTTTCTAGGACCATGTTGCTCTCCTACTCCTCTGTGTCCCTGACGCCAATGAGTAGGTCTGGAAGGTGTGGGGAGTCACCCGGAGTGACTCCCCACCTGTAAACGAAGCCCTGCGGCCAACAGCCAGAGAAGACTGTGCCTTAGGACAAATCTTACAGTATTTTCTCAGGTTCTTCCATGTTTCGACCATGTCTGATACAGTGACAAGGCCAATTGGCTTTCCTTGATGCTGTGTTCTAAATTGAATTCTGAACAACAGAGGTGAAATAGCTGGAGGAAATGGATACTAAGAAAAGGTTTCAGGGATCCTGTGGATCCACAAAGAATTCTCATCAGTAAAAGGAAAGGCCTTTGCCTTACATTGAAAATAGTTTTATTCTGTAAACAAAAACATAAGCATGATTCTCACAGAGAAAGATTATTGATTTAAAAACAATTGGAAGGTGAATGTAAGTTCCAGATTTGATGTTTGGCTATGGCTATTTATTTAGACTCTGGAAATAGTTCTAAGAGAAGAGAAGCCACTGACACAGTTACAGTATAGTTACAGAATAGTAGGCAATATATTTAGATATGCATTTAAATATTCAAAGCTGAACTCATCCCATTGGGATAGTTTTCTGTTTATATTTTTTTAAATTTTATTTAAAAAGAGGGGAAAAATAAAGCAAAACAGGAAAAAAAGGGTAGAAACTACAGAATTTCCAAAAAAAAATGAACAGTAAGAAATCACTAGTTGATACATTACATATTGTCTTCCTGGATGTAGTTGTTCAAGTTACAAAATCAAAGCATACAAAGTGGACATTCAAACAGTGAGGCTGTAGACAGTTCTGTTCTCTGATCCAACAAAAACTTAGCAACATAATTATTAATCCTACACCCTTAAATATACATGCAGTTATATCCTTTAGAGCACTTACTTTTCCGCCTTTTGCATTTTAAGTCCATTATCTGTTTAGTTATATCATGTTTCAGTTGCTTAGTACCTTGCTATTCTGTTTTGTTGTTACTTACTTTTTTATTTTTTCTTATTTGTTATTATTTTTATTTTATTTGTTTATTTTATTTTGAAGGTAGTAAAATGCAGCAGAACAAGACAGGACATAGCCAACTGAGGCAGTGCAGTGAAATTGGCACAGAACCTCACAGCAGGTTACTGGAATAACAGCAGTACATCTGGTTTTCTTCACAATAGTTGTTCCTTCAATCAGGCAGAGCAATATCGAAGGAAATACCGAAATTATAAGAACAGAATATTGAATAGAGCAATACGATTGATCTGAACAGAGCAAAACAGAGATAAAAATATTTGCCCTCAAAGAGATGGCAGAAGAAAATCCCCCTTATTTGCTATATCGCATATAGTCAAACTCGCCCGCAAGACATGCTCAGATCTCTGGCTCTCACTTGCTGGGGTGGCGGGGATATGGATGTTTGATTTTTAGCCTGCACTGCGGTAGGTTCACAGCTGCCAACCAGAGGGGTGAACTGGCTGCCTATTTTCCCAGCACCCCAAGGTCCAACATGGTGTGTCGTGAATCTCAGGAAAGGCTGATACGGTTCTCGCCCTGGGGCTGCGGCTTGCCAGGCCACAACCACTTACCAGAGTGGCATGCTGGCGGCTGCCTGTTTTCCCAGCGCCCCAAGGTCCCACATGGCGTGTCTCGGATCTCAGGAAACCCTGATACGGTTCTCGCCCTGGGGCAGCTGTGGCTTGACAGGCCACAGCCACTTACCAGGGCGGCATGTGGCATCTCTGTTTATATTTTTGAAAACAGCTGTATTACTAAAATAGCCATATATTATGTGTCCTGAGTTTTTCTATTTTCCTTCTACAGGAAATATTAAATTATTGATATTAAACAATATTAAACAATTGATAAGAACAGTTCACATTGCATCTTAAAATGAGAATACAGAAAGTGTATTTCGCATTGTTGTATGTGTATTTGGTGGTGGTGCTCTGCTCAGCTTGTTGGTTATTTGAATGGGAAGATTCAGAGTGGAAGGTTGTGTCTCTTTTGCAGGGAAGATTCTTCATTGCAGGAAGCTGAAGCTGGCCTGGACTAGGAGACTGGGGACCTCAGTGATTCTGATGAACTTAGGCCAGGGTTGGACCATAGACGAACCAGGTGGCCTCTGATCCTTCAGGATGAGATGACCAGGGCGCTGCTTCTGCCACCTCTCATTGCAAGATATGCACTTCTGTTCTTGTTGCTTCTGTTCTCACAGTCTTCAAGCCATTCCCTTGGAGCTGAGGGTGGAATTCCTGTTGCCTACCTTGATACTGGCTGCAAAGTGCTGGGGATTGGTGAGGGAAAGATCTAAGAAGGGTCTTAGCTCTCAGCTGCCTTAGATTAGGGGATAAGGCACAGGTTCTTTGTCTAACACTGGCGAGAATGCCCTAATAATGGAATGTAATATCACATGATGGGTCATCCTCTAATCTTCATTATAGAGAGGAAAAGTATGAGGATACTCCAGCTAATGAAAATTCCATGTGCCTTCTACTGATTTATTAAGGTTACTGTAGGGCTCACAGCACTGTTGTAAGCATGGTTAGTATTTTATAACAATCTCTGGCATCGTACACTTTTTCAGTCCACCTCAGTAAAAGTATATCTTCATAGAGTTAACATCAGACATGGAGGAAGGCCGCAATATATTGTGGTGTTGTTTCTCTGCTATGTGGGGCTTACTGAGCCCTCAAGCAACCAGAGGTATGTAGGATATTATTGCTTCTGCTTTTATTGTCAGCGTGTGTTGCTTCTGGCTGCAGCTGTGGATGTTCCCGGGAGGGTGAGGAAAGGATGGTGAGAGGATGGAGAAATACAGATAAGAGACAGAAAGCTGAGGTCAGGTGGAGCTGTCGCTGCTGATGGGAGGAAAGAAAGTGTCCAACCACTGCAGCGCCTCTTTGCATACACTGGGGAGACTGATGTCAGTTTTAGCCCTTCTGCTTTGCAGCTTTGTAGGGCTCAGCTGAGCACCTTCTGTTCTCAGAGCTGGCCTTGCTTTAACCCTACTCTTGTAATCAATGTCCAGCTTCAACTTTGGCTGCTTCCCACAAAGGTGGGACTATTTTAGTTGAAACGTTGCCTTAGGTGTAACTCAGTGGATGCAGGTCATATTATATAATATATTCACAATCTTGGACGAATAAGTGGATTACTCACGTACTATTCTCATGAACTTTTTCATTCATATACCTGCTTTGCTTAATATAATAGTGTTTCTCAGAAGCAGCTGATCAGTGCACTCTCATTGAATGGATGATTGACGAGTGTAACAGGTATTACTTCTGGTGTGAGAAGCACAAAGTGAATAAGGCACAGGTCCTCTTTTTGTTCCCATTCTAGTGGAGAAGATACAGAACAAACAAATATTTTAATGTGGCTATGAGAGACACATCAGATTCTAATATTTACCAACTCCTTACTGTAAGCAAGGCAGTTTAGTCTAAGTGGTTCACAAATATTTATTTGATTCTTAACACACTTAGGTTTTATGTGTGTGTTTTTATCAGCATTACTATCATTTCCATTTTATAGGTGAGGAAAACGAGTCTTTGACAGGTAACCAGAGCTGCCTTTTATGCAGAAAGTGGTGTCAAAAATTCAAAAGAACACTGGGAAGGGCTTTGTTTGCCACAGTGAGAGTTCCTGACAGTAAGGAGCAGAATCCAAAGCCCAGTCCTTTAGTCCAGACTGTGTACGCTGGACCATTGCTCTCTGCTGAACTTTAGCAAGGAGGAGCCAGCTGTGGTCTTTGCAGAACAAAAGTTTCCTTTTAGTGTTCCGAAGGCTGTGCAGGACATTTTTCAGGCAGACACTGGACATTCCAGACAGAAAGAATCACGAACTGCAGCCTCGAGTCCTGAGAACATAATTGAATAAATAATTGCCAGTCATTTAGCCATGACTTGAGCACCAAATCCTTATGAGCAAAGGGATAGGCCGTGGGGCTGCAGGAAGAAACTCAGAGGCAAGAACTTGGTGGGGAACAATCTCATGGTCGTCTGTGAGGCGTGTGGGTGATAAACTGAATGATGCAGACGGGAGAGGCTGTCCATGATGAGCAGATTTGAGGACCATGAGCCTCAATGCTACGGCTGAGAACCGTGTCCCCCAGTGCTGGGCATGGGTCAGCTCCAGGCCTCAGGTCACACTGTTTACTTGTACTGCCCACCTTTGACCTGTGAAGTGCTAGTGGAGCAATCCAAGATCTGACCTCTCCTTCCTTGCAGGGAATGTTCGCACTGTCCTGGTTCTCCACACCACCTACCCCCTCTCTGGGGGTGACCACTGCATTCATCCTCACGATCACCCTACTTCACATTAAGCCAGCATTGACTAACAAATCATTAAAGTGCCTTTTGATAGGAATGACATGAACAGAAATGGTCCATCTTTAAACTATTCAAATAGAATTTCTTCAGCCCGGAATGTCATGCATTAGTCCATCTTTGGGAAGAATCTCAGCTTACATCCTTGCATTTCTATCTAGTTTATGCATCCAGGTTGCATTTCTCAAAGGAGAAAATCTGACAGTAGCCAGTGGATCAGAAGAAGAAATTCTGCCTCAGAAACAAGCTAGTTTCAAAATTTCATTTCTCTTAACTACTAGGCTGTTGTGAGGTAGCCCTGATGATAACTGTGTCAGGATGCTTCTGTGATTCTGCTACTACAGTCATTTGCAAGGTCAGCAGTAAAGTTTTATTCATCCAGACTCTTTTTATTTCAAATTACTTGACTTTTTAAGTAATTCAGAGGTTAGCTGGTTTGATGTTAATATTTACAAAATAAACTCTCTTTTCCTAAGTTTTACAAAGTAGATGAACTATTCAAATTACTTGGTCTTTTTATTTTGTTCAGAGACAAGATTTTCAGGTTAAACAAGGTATTTGTGATATGCTTATTTATTTTTTAACAGATTGATTGATCAGATTGATCGCCAATATTCTTATTTAGTTGTTAGATCAAAAGCATTAAAGACTTTACTTGACCATTTTTAGCGATACACCTGAGGCTATTTCTGAAGGAATCAGGCTTTCCTGTATTTGGAAATACATTATAATATATTTTTCAATTACATCTCTTCCCCCACTTAGTTTGAATTCTCCAGACTTGACTCCAGAGAATTTTATTTACTACAAAGATAATCAGGCCGTGGTTACTATCAATAATTACCCATCAACAAGACCCAGTGACCAGCGAGTAATTCAAAATGGGTTTGCTATTCTTGCCGTTGCAATACCTGTAGCACATGCACACAAGTCAGCTACTTCCTTATATATAACTTAAGATTGCTCTCCTCTTCGCCTTCTCTCTAACATGCAGTGGTATAAGCAGGAAGAGGAAAGGGGTAAAACCACAGTCACTAGAGCAGAGTCGAGGGAAGAAGAGCAGGAAACAGTAGTTCTAATGTTTGGAACAAAGACAGAGTTGGACAAATTCAGCAGGAGTGTAGGGTTGTGAGCCACCTGTGTAGGGGCACTCAGGAGTCCCCTGGCTATCCTGAGAGTCAGGAACGGGGAGGGCAGATGGCAAGAATCGAGGATAAAGGAAGGACCCTGAGAGCAGCTTAGGGCTCTTGTCCCAAGTGGTAAATTTATTCACGTAGAATTGCAAACCATTACCAATGCAGAAATACAGAAGATGTTGAGGGGTAGGGAGCTAAGCATATTTGAGCTAAGCATATCAGGCTCTGCCTCTCTCTTGCTGTGATTTTGGACAGTTTATTTAACTCCTGTGACCCCCAACATGTTCGTCTGCGAAATGGTGCTACCAGTGCCTGATACGATCATTCTAAGGATTATGACATAATGTGTGTGAGGCAGTGCCTGAGACTGCATTTAGTCATTGTCTTTTTACTGATGTATATTTTTCACAAATTTCTCTAATTATTTAGAATTCACCAGATTTGAGCCACAGGGACTTCACTATAAAGATACCCAAGCAATGGATTATTGTTATTCCAATAATAATTTGAAACAATCTAGTAGCTCTGTTGAAAACATTTTATTAAGCAAAGAAAAATCACTCTTTTGTCTGAACAAGGATTTGTGTCAGTGGAAGGATCCCAGATACTGAAGTCAGAGCAACTTGGGTTCAAATCCTGCATACAGGTTGGGGATTTAGCTCAGCACATAAGCAGCTGCCTGACAAGCACAAGGTCATGAGTTTGATTCCCAGTTACCCCCCCCCCAAATCCTGCATACATTACCCTCCAGGGAATACATTTTAAAAATCTAGAGACATTTTGCTATTGTTTGGATCTGAAATGTTCTTTAAGGCCCATGTACTAAAGGTTTGGTCCCAAGCCTGTGGTGTTACTGGGATGTAGTGGAACTTTTAGGAGGCAGGGCCCCATGGGAGGAAGTTAGGTCATTGAGAGTATGGCCTTGAATGGGGTGGTGGAGACCAGGGCCCTTCCTGTCTTTTTCTCTCTTTGATTCCTGGTCACCATGAAGCAAACAGACCTCCTCCAACAGGCACTTCCATCACGGTATACTGTGCTGCCACAAGTCCACGGTAAATATTCATGCACTGCAACCTCTAAAACTAAAAACAGCCCCCCCAAAAAAAACCTTTTCTCTTTATAAAATTGATTTTCTCCGGTATGTTCTCACCGTAATGGAAAGCTGACTAGTATGGCTTTCCTTGATAGTGATGTGGGAGCAAGTCATCTACCTTTTTAGGGAGTCGTTAGGAATTAAAAGTGAAAATAACGGATTTCGTGTGTTACCTAATTAATTGGGATAGTGACTTCCAAATTTCAGCATTTCATAGTTTTGATGTCATTAATTGGCCAGGGTAGCTTAGCTAGTGAGTAAAGAAAATGTCACAAGTGTTAAACAAAGGAAGGACCCAGACTAGGCAAGAATTTTCATAAAGTCTTATAATGAGGTGGTCATAGAGTCAACTTTGAATATAGATTAACAAAGCTGAGAGGTCTGTTTTTGACTTTTCAGAATCCTTGTAGCTTTACTTTATTATTGATTAAGCTGAGTCTAGAAACTAACCATCTTCCCCAGAGCCTTAGACGACAGATTTCTTGACATTTGGGCCATTCATCTCCTCTGGGTTATGTATAGTTTCGAGTATACCACTTGGGTGCCAAGTGATGCCCAAAGAACATTTTTTAAAAATAACTTTAAATATGTGCATATGCAGTAAATAATCTGAATTGCATAATCAATTGCTAGAAGTTTTACAACATGGTTTTTTATATCAAAACTCAACATTTTTGTAAAATACTTTGTGTTTGATAGCTTTTTTGTATATAATTTCACCTGCCATTTTCTTTCCACTCAAGATCTTAAAAAGAATTTATAGGAAAAAACTTACATAGGGGGAAATGTTCCAAATAGTTGTCCAATTAGTTGTCTGTGTTTATCTGATTCCTTGACTTCTACTAAGTGCCCCAGCTTCTAGTGACACACAAATCCACTAGCTGTAGGAGAAAATTGCAAGATCAGTTTCAGTTTTCTTAGGCTCCAAGAACTTCCTTCTACAGAAAAGGTGCCTTTCTGGATCGATAATTTCAAAATAATTAGGCATCTGTAATTTCAAATCTTAGAAATCTTTGAGTTGGACAATCCTTGTTCAGCACAGGTCTAGCCCCAGTACCTGTCCACTCCGCAGGCCCCTTCCCATTTGGCTGGGATAATGGAACCCAGGCATCTATGCCCAGCAGACTCTGAGGGACACAGCCTTGGCAGCTGCCCTGCTCCCTAACAAAGGAAACAGAAACTGGAGAGGGTTCTGCTCTTCATTTGCACTCTCATTCTCGGTTGGCTGCTGCCTGAATCCATTTCACTCTCAACTGCAGAAGCCTGCTTCTGCTTTCATGGCTGATCTGGTTTAATGTATTACCTTTCTTTGTAGCATTTAACCAATATTTTGGGGAAAACTGAAAGTTAAATCTTCAATTTGAGTAACTATATAAAAATCTCTGTGGTATTACAATACATCTCGTGTACATATCAAATAGACTTTATTATTTACTCTTCCTCTATGTTTCAACATCATGTTTCTAATTACTTAGCATTTGCAAGATAAAACGATTACATTAGTATTGATATTTTATAGATGGAGATACTGGGGTGCTAAATGTGTAGCTGATTACATTGTATCCTAGATACAAAATTAGTACCACAACCCAAAGTTTCTGGGCATTACCTCCAAAGGACTGTGCTACCTACCTATGGAGTCTTCGCTTTATTTTTATTTTAGGTGAGTCTTACCTTTTTATTAAATAATGAGAGCCATCATTTTGCAAATGAATGAATTATGAGACAGAGGTCTATCTGGGAAACTTATCTTCTCGTAATTCCTTCCTTGAACCCAGTAGACCAAAAGTCTGCATTCATCCATGCAATTGTCCTACATGTATTTGTTCAGAGCTGCAGTTACCTTATTCTTTTAGTCTTTCTTTCTTAGGTCTCACCAGCAGGGTTGATGATGTGTGTGTTACTTTTCAGGCCTGTATTATATTCATTTATATGCTTTTCTCTGTGCTGCAACTCTGGCTTGAAGCCATCTTAATAAGAACATACTCAAAGACATGAATTTTAGCAGAGCATATAGAGACCTGTGTAGGTATCTGGTGACTATTTCCGTGTCTATGGAGTAAATAAAATGAATCAAAACTAAAGTGTCTTTTAGGCCTACCCAATTGTTTGACTTTGAACAACCCCTGGAACCCATAGAAATTAACCATTTTAACCACAGTACTTTTGCTTTGCCCACATCAGCCTACTCAGATAACCTGGAGGGCTGGGCCAATGGAGTCAATGGGGTCAATGAACCTCCAATTTGAGCTGCTTTCATTCAACCAAAGTTTCAATCATATTTTACACTCATCACAGCTATATCCCTTTTGAGTTGTTACCCATCACAGGGACCCTCAGACAGCCTTTACCATCCTGACGCCAAGTTATGCAATTTTGATATTTGATCTAAAGGAAGATAGCAAAATAAATAGACTGCTCCTTCCATGGTTATTCAGCTTGGTTTTCTGTTTGGCGGGCTGTGTGCATCAGTATTCAACCACCGAGCACCTGAGAAGAGAAGGGTCAAAGACAACATGTTTGGAAAATCACCAATAGGGGGTCGTTAAACGCACCTTCTGCAGTGTTGGAACCAGGAATCCATGGTTTCCATGTTGACAACAGCAGTGAGACAAGAAGTTCATGCAGAAATGGCAAGATCTAGGCTTGGGAAATCGCTTCAAAACTCAAGGATCCAAGGAAGGCCGTTTTCCTTCCCATGAAGCATTGTGTTGGTGAAGCTCCATCAGATCTGGGCAGGCTTGTGGACTCTCGATTTAGTATGGCTCGAGCACTGAGTGGTAGGTCCTGTTTACTCTGCCAGAAGCCGACAGGCCTCACAAGGGAGTTCAGCAGTTCTCTTCCCTCCCAGTGATTTACTCCAGTTTCCCTTTGTCGCATATGGATTCTATTTTCTACTGTCTCTATAAATGATGTTGTGTCTGTCTCTGCCAAGCCAGCTACCTTTCTCACCCCAGGGAGAAGCAGAGATCAGACATTCCTGGTTTCTAGCCCTGTTAGACACCACTGCAAAGGGAGGGAGCAGATTTGGCAGTCAAAATGATGTGTACATTTGAATCTTTAAAGAGCCAGGCTAAACTTAGAGTCAGGGGCCACCATAAATAACCTAAGTCCTGCTCTCTTTGTGTGGTTAGGGCTGGAATGCCTTTCTCTTTACAGTTGTACAAGCGACATGAGATCAAAGAGTCAACCGTTTATGGATGCGTGGTTCATTACAAAGTTACCCCTCTCAGTGGGAGGATTCTAGCAAAAGCACTAATAATTCTCTCTGTGACTATTTTGTTGTATGGACTGAAGTTGGAGGTCACTGAAAGAACTTGCAGCTACTTTAAATAACTTTTTTAAAAAGTGAAAATAAAAATTCACTTTCAAAGGAGGGTTAAAACTCAACTAGCATCTTTTTAGGCTATGGAATGTGGTAGGAGGGAAGAGGTAGTAAAGAAATTGACCTGTTACCATGTGGAATGTGACTCAATAAGAATAACAGAAGGTGGAACATATCCTGTGTAATTTACATACTCTTGGGTAAGCATTATAGACAGCCTTTGATAAGCAGAGCAGAACATATTCAGGGATTTTTCTTGAAGCCCAAACTACGTAACATAGCTAAAAAAAAAAACAGGCTTTGAACTAGTTTGCTAGAAAGTAAAGAAGAAATGGGTTTCAAAGTATAGTATTGGCAATATTGCCATCTGAGAATAATCACAATGCTGCAAAATAATGACTGCTGTTTAATCAGTGTCTGCTGCGTACCACAGATGGTGCGATGCATGTGATGTCATTTAATCCTCACAACCACGCACGTGGATAACATGTTGTTACCCCCTTGTTACACATGGGACTCTGCAGAGCAGAAGTGTCTTGTTCAAGGTCACACAATCATTTAGGGATAAGCTCAGGACCTGAGCTGAGCTCTGGAATGAAGCAGAAGTGACCACCACTTAGTCTGTAGTTAATACTTCTGGCTCCTGCCCCCTTTTTCAAGCTTGTGTTACAGAAGTCATTGGCGTGCTTGTGTTTTCTAAGCCTGGGAGCTTTGCCCTCAAGGAGCTATCTCAATCTGTGACTGCAGTTGCTTGGGCCAAAGTAAATCATATCCAAGTATAGCTTCCCTGCCTTCCTGTGCCTGCACAGTCTCTCTCAGGTTTGTGGGATTGGACATGATGGACAGGTGTCTACCAAGAACTGATCCTAGAATTCATGAGAAGAAGGCATGTAGAGGAAATGTTTTGTCCATTCTGCTATCCATTTCAGGGGCAATCAAGGACCCTCATTGGGCCCCTTGTTGAATTTGTATGTGACACAAAAAAAGATTTTAAGAGACCTTGCAAGATATTAATTGTGTGCGTCCTGTCCCTGCGATTGTCTGCAGTCAGCCAGACATAATCATTAGTACCCTGTACACAGTAATGTGTACTTAAGGACTTTGCACGATGTTGGAGATGGACATACATGGAAGAACGGCTGTCACAAGCTGGATTGGTTACAGTGGTAGCTGAAGAAATATTTCCTCAAATGTCTCATTTTAATGTGAATTATGTTTGAGTTTGCCATTCTTCAGGGTGCTTTAATCTTAATAAAATCTGACCATGTGAACCTTTGAAGGAAGGCCAACAGTCAAATACAAAGAATTCAATCATTGGAGTCAATAAAGTCTCAGTGACTATGTAATCTCTGGGAGCTTTTGTCCTTGTCACAGATAAAACCTGAATCACAGGGATGTCACAAGATCAAATGATTAAGATGATTGGAAAACCACCTCTATCTACAGATGTTACCTTCTTTCTGTCCTCAGGATTGTTAGCTTTTATTCAACCCACCATTTCATCTTGCTTTTTTTAAAAAGCTTAAAAGATCAGAACTAGAAGCAAAGATCCAATTGATTCTTTTTTTTTTAAACTGACTTAATAGCAATTGAAAGCGTCATCTGAAATCTTGCAGAACTTCCCTCCTTTAAGTTTTCTTGAAAGATTTCACACATGCCGTGTAAGGAATTGTGAGTCAGCCTTCTCCAACCCTGACTTTAAGAGTTGCAGAAATCGCAAGCCAGGCAGCACATATGTTCTCAGTTCCATGAAAAGAAGAAAACACGTTTTCTGAAAAGCAAAGAAAACTTTAAGAACTGGTTGAGCTATAATATAGACACTTTGCATTGTGCTGACTTCTTCTCCTCTCTGGTGCCTGAGGATTTGGGAGTCCTGGACAGTTTCTCATGCTAAGGAGACATAATATCATCTTGAATATTTCCTCCATGGGATAGGCTCCAGCTAGTCATGAAGGGCACAAAAACTATAAAATGACCAAAAAGTGGAAGTGAAATACAGAAACAGTAAATCAACAGCATCTACCCTTTAAAGACAGACACCAAGGTGTTTGAGTAAATTAATTCTGCTCTGAAGAGCCTGTAACTTCTGATGCAACTGGTAATGAACTAAACCTGCACTTGAGGAGGTATAGGCTTTAACAGGCTAAGTCACTGGCCAAGATACACACCTACTGAGTCTGACAGAAATGAATACCAAACCCTATAATTGCTACATTACATTTACATGAAGAGCATCAGCTCTTGCACCATTGGAATGCTGGGAAGGTATTTTCTTCTGGAAAATTATCTTCAACAAAGCATAAAAAGAGCCACTTATCCTCAAAGGCTACATTGCTGGTGAATAGTGTTGTCTCCGTGTTAACATTCTGGAAATCAGATGCAAATAAGTTGCGGGTTTCCCTTGAAGCAAAATAAATCAATTACAGGAAAAATGAAACCCAACTTAGTGCTCTATTTGAGAAATCTTAACTCATTTCCTGATGTTTTGCCCTTCTTCACCTTTCACCGATGCTGTTCTGTTCTTCAGTAATTGGTATTTTGTCATCCTTGAGGACTGATGATCGGGGTATTTTTTTTATTCATTAAATGGTGTAAGTAAAAATTGATGTGCTAGAATAAGCATGGCAGCCTTGGCCACAGAACAAAGGCTGTTCTAAACCAGTGTTTCTCCCATAACATCTGGGCATATGTTTCACGTGAGTTTTCTTTCCTCAAGCATCTCATGGCATGATTCCACATTCAGAAGGAATTGACAGTGACATTTTATTTGAGCAAGAAAAAAATTTTTTTCTACATTTAACAGAACCCAAAGGCAACTTGAAAAACACTTTGAAAGCTGATTTCCATTTCACGATCTAAAGGAGACCTAAAGTACAGCTACAGACAGGTGGTATAGTAGCAGATCTGCTGAGAGTCCTTGTGAAATGCGTTATGTTTACTTTCTGAGACTATTTCAGGATGTATCTGTATAAAGGACTTCAGAACAGTGATTTTTAACTTCCACAGAAGTGGGATAAATCGTGCAAAGAAAACCAAATTAGGTAAACCTAGGGATTTTATTAAGATTAAAGCACCCTAAAGAATGGCAAACTCAAACATAATTCACATTAGAACCTTACAGTGAGGTCCTAGGTTAGCCCTCCAACAGCCCCCGATGCAGACGTCTCTCATCTCATCACAGTAGCACTGCCCCCTCCCTGTGGCATACTTGACCCTCCTAAAGGGGAGCCAAGAAGCAAAATCTCTGAGTGCCAGTTTCCATAAAACTACTGTGCAGAATAGAGATGGGGCAACAGAAAGGAATTCCTCGGTCACAGAAAATTAGGGTTTTTGATGGTAAAATCGAAGTCTCTTCCTTCAGGATTAATGGGTAAAAACTGTGCCTTTGAAAGAGAGATTTCCCCTAAATACAATACTGAACTCTGTGTTTAGTTGTAGGAATTCTGGAGACTGGTGATTAAAAGAAAGTCAGAACGTTAGGGTAAGCTCATGATGATGAACTGTAATTTAAAAGTACCCTGTAGAGGCAAGAGAAGCCAAAACTTTTAAAGACAGCTTAAAAAAAAAAAAACCTTAAACTTCATCTGAATTAAGCTGTTACTGACTTCCTCATGCTTCCATCAGTAGAAAATATACCTTTAAAAAGAAATTGCCATTGGTTACATTCTAACCTGTGACACATTTATAATTTAAATAGTCAATCCTTCCCTGTTTGTGAATATACATATTCACTAAAATGTATTTGTAATCCCAAATCAGTACTAATGGTGCTTTTGCAGTCATTCATAGAGAAACTCAGAGTGGTGAGGAATTTGAGTTACCCAAAGTACATTGTAAACATGTGTTTCTTTTCATGGTCTATTTAGAGCTGTGTCTTCCAATTTTTACATTTTCCCATGTTCATTGCTCATTTCACACTTTAATGTGGTGCCCATGCTCGGTGCTGAACTTTTGTCCTGTGTACCAATGTAGAACAGAGCCATGACTTGCATAATAGAGAAAACAGCTTAGTCACTTCCATTCAGATCTAAATTACAGTGATTTGGGTTGTGAGGTTAATGTTAGTGACTCAACAATAGGTATTAAATAAGTTATCTTTAAATGTAGCTATACATACAACAAGGTTATACAAGATTAATTGACTTAGAATGGCACCAGAAGCAGCTAGGAATTGAACCCTGTATTTCCCCCAGCATCAATGATTCGGTGTGCACCAATTCAGCGTTCCTATCAGTGTTGTAAATATAGTTACAGTGGGTAATGAGAACTGCCTGTATTTGATTAGAAGCTCTGCAGAGTGTGTGTATTTGAGTGACTGTCATGAGTATGTAATCTCTAGTTATCCTGTCAAAAGTGACTCAGAAACCTGCTACATTTAGGATGAAGTTCCAGGTGACTTGGGCATTAGATAGACTGGATGAGAAGCCCATGAATCTCATAAAAAAGGGAAAGCTAGAAAAGGGGACGCTAGCACTAGAATGTGGACAAAGAAACCTAGTCCTGCACTCCAGAAAAGCTGAAAGAACACAGAGATGAAGCTAGAGAGGAGACGGAAAGCAGAGGGAGAAGCGGATGTACTCACACTGACCGCAGGCCAGTACTTAAGACGATGCCACTAATCACAGGATATGCCACTGCCTGAGACATCCAGCATGAATCCTCCCACTGAAAATTAATGTGTGCACATTGTCATCTGTTGCACTTTCTCTAGAGGCAGTGAAATACCAATACATTTTGCTAAGTTTAATGACATCACTTTATGTAATTTGTATCTGTTTACTTGTTTTTCCTGCATATAGGTCACACAGGTTGATGATTGTTTCATGGCCACTCTTAATAGACCATTTGATGTTTGATAAATAATATCTGTAGAAATGCATCTCTTAAACCAGGGGTACTTGCCTACAATTTAGCAATGAAGTTGAATAATTTATTTAATATGCTATGGCCAGAGAGATTTTCTCTAGCTACTATAGAGAAACCATGTGTCTTCAAATTCATGCACAAGGTAATTTGTTTTATAGGCAAAAATAGAGCTTACAGTTTGAAATAAACAAACCATTGCTTTAAACAGTGTAGGAGAAAGTATACATTTCTGAAATAATTGCTTGTTTACATGCGTGTGCTTGTTGGAAACAATAGACTGAAATGAGGGCTCCTCTATCATTAGTCTGTTATGTGAAGAAATGAGGAAGTGTATACAAGGACCCAGAGACAGAATTCCCTATAATGCCACATGGACATGATAAGTTGTACTATTTTGCCACTTAATGGTATATTGGATCAATACAGCATCTAACTTATGAGCTTCAGTTAGAAATCTCAAATCTGATGGAAAAGTATTTTTTAGTATCCCAGAAAAGATTCTCAAAACTTTAGAAAAAATAAGTATTTGTGAAATATGGCCAAGTTATTTCTTCACACATGAAAAATGTACCTTTTTCAGGAGTTTGAAAAGTAGTATGTAGATACTTTTTAAAAGCAATGTTTAAACCATATTGATCTTCTGTTAATAAGTGATACTCGTATCATCTCACTTTTTTGAGAGTTAAAGTACATAAAACAAAAATTAATACAATCTGTCAATAAGCTTTAGCTAATATAACAATATTGTTGTTATAGTCAGTGTTGGTCCTAATGTAGTATGTAATCATCAAAATTATTATAAACTGTGTACTTTTTAAAATGCTTTCATTCCTATAACTATATTGTTCTAGAAAACACTTAGAGTCAGCAAAATGAAAAACAGGAAACAATGGGATGAAAGGAAATTTCTAGGGCTAAAAATATACTTTCCTGAGATTTCTAAAACATTTCTGATAAAAGACTCTGAGGTGACTTTGCTTGATCTGTGTTCATATCTGCTTTGTTAGTAATTAAAACTAACTGCTATAATAAGCAACCCCAAAATATCGGTAGCTTACAACAATTAAGATCTGTTTATTGCTGATGATGTAAAAGTTACAATAAGAGCCAGGTGGATCTTCTGGGGGTTCTCCTTCAAATAGTTTCTTTTATCCTCGTGGCTTTCACAGTCTCAGTGGAAGAGAAAGAGTTTGTAGGCTTTTTAGAGACGTTTGTGACCAAAAGTAACAACATAGTTTCCACTCCCATTTTTTAGATCAGTTCCTGTTCCTAAAGCCACAAGGTATACTAGGAAATGTCTTCCTGTTTCCATTAGGAAAAGAAATAGGCTTTCCTGATTCTCAAAGATAAGTGCCTAAACTTCCCATGCCTCTTAGCATTTCACTAAGTGGGGATAGATGAGGGAAAAGGGCAGCATCTGACACCATAACTTATGGATCTCAGTCTGTACCACTGAGTTTGGTCTTTGATGCCACTTAGGTTTCTGTCTTTCCTGAGTTTCCTTAACCATCTTTCTGTACCCCATTATGATTCTCTCATCTATGCTGTTGTGAGATATTTACCAGATATTTCTCTGTATCCATTCTATGTTTCATATCTGTTTTCTATTAGACTCTAGGCTCCTTATGTGTAATAAGAAACTTTGGGTATCACATAGTACTACTGTGTTGCATAGAAATTTAGAACATGGGTGCTGCAGTCAGATTGCAAGGTTTTGAATACTGAATCCATACTTATCTTAGCTAGCTATTTAGTCTTTTTATACTTTAGTGTGTTCATTTAAAAATAAGCATAGTCACTAAAGAATCTACCTTATACATTTGTTGTGAGAAATGCACATGATAAGATGCATGAAGCACTGAGAACAGTCAGTATTTAAAGCACACATGAGACCTCAGGAGATGTTAAATGTAATTACTAATACAATCTAGAATTATGACTTTATCTTATTGAATCCTCTAGTGTAACTAGCATACAAGTATGCCCGTCGTAGATGACAATCAATGTTATTGCAAGAAATAATGTGTATTTTTCATTGTTGGATTAGCGAATATCCTACTTCAACATAAAGGGGCTTCAAAGAATTCTTCTCCAAGATATTTCATTCAGTTTTACAAGATACCACCATTAATTAAGAACTAATCTTTTATTCTCAGTTGTGAATCAATGTTAAAATGGAAATAAATCTGAAAGAATGGTGCATTGGTTAAAGTTCACATTGTTTTCCATTTGAGTACAGTAATACTATGCATTACATTTTATATGTGATTTCCCCTAACATAGCATAAATAAAAACCTGGATAAAATTTAAAAATATAATTTTAGATGTATAACCAAGCAGTTGTGAAAGTAGGGAAAGTGCCTGCCAAGACCGCAAATTATATGAAAGTGAAATTCCATAGGCACACAGACATTTATCCAGGGGGTTGTTTTTGCTTTGGATCCAGAACCTGAATTCCAATGTTCACACCACAGAACATAAAACAAAGCCTAGAAAAGAGCAAGGTAGAAAAACCAATTAGAGACACAAGATAAATAGCAAGAAGTGTAACAAGGATAAAAACACATGCATATCTCTTAGACAGTTAATTGCTAGTACATTCTTTCCTCTTGGGGAAGAGCAGGAAGAAAAGAGAAGTCTGCTTTTAAAATACCAAATCACAACTGTCTTGTAGCACCCCAAAAGGCAAAATTTGAATTTAAAGTGGCCAGAAATTGCTAATGTCCCAGGTGCTTGACAGAAGAAATGCATTTTCTGGAAGAAGTCATTTTAAACCTAAGCCTTATATGAAAAAAGAAAAAAGAAAGGAAAATGAGGTCTCAAACAGACCAAAAAAAAAAAAATCACCAAATAAACTAAAGAAATAACTAGCAAAATCCAAGAGAAACAAGGGGAAAATTTTATACATTTAGAATTAACAAACTTGGAATATATGTTGTATGTCTTAATATGCTCAAGGAAGTAAAAGTATAAAATTATATAACATTAAAAAACAAAATTGAAGAAAATTAAGTGGATGAAAATAAAAAATAATTACAGTAGAAATTGGTTTCAACATCAGATTACACTGGCCTGAAGGAAGAATTTGTAAACTGGAAGATAAAAGTAATAGTAATGACTTTAATTGGTGCTTAGCAATACAAAAAGTGTTAAGTGAAAGAGATGGGAAAGATGAGTCAAATATGGGAACATGGAACACATTTCAAACTAGAGGTATAGGCTGGAGTGTGACACATTTTTTCTGCAAAAGAATACATAGTAAATGGGTTAGGTTTACTGGACCGTAGATTCTCTTCTGGAAGTACTCAACTCTGCTATTGTAGTGTTTTAAAAACAATTATAGATAAAAATGTAAAACAATGAACTTTGCTATGTTCTGATAAGACTTTATTGACTAAAGGTAGCAGGCCAGATTTGGTCCATGGGCTAAAATTTGTTAATTCCTACTCTAGCAAGTAATAGAATATCAGAGCAGAATAAAATTTGAGAAGATAATGAAATATATCTCAATCAAGATAGCCCAAAAAGTATGCAAAAAATTATAATAATGGCTAAGAATTTTCCAGATGTAATAAAATACAACTCTCACACTCAAAAAGCAAAAACTCCAAAGCAGGATAAAATACAAATAAATTCAAACCTATTAAATTGCTATAAACCTACAGGACAACAATGAAAATGAAATCTTGAAAGTAGTTGGAAAATCAGTAATTTTTCCCCAGAAAGCATATAGAAGCTGGGCAGATTTATGACAAATAACTATATCAGAGCCTTTGCAGTTGGCCATAGATAAGAATTATAAACATTAACTCATAAAAGAAAACTCCTAGAAATTTGCAGAAAGTCTCTGATCTTTATCCTTCAGTTAGTCCCAGTACCTCACCTCCTACAGTAGCAGCTTGGTTGAGATTAGTTCTACATGAGTGGAGCTGGCTATTGAAACTAGAAGATTAGCCATCAAAGGAGCTCACTTGATTAAGACTAAAAGATAAAAACTCACACTAAGGAGCATTAGTAATACAGGTACCAATATTGATTGGACAATGCATAGAAGAAATCTGCTAACATGATATTAAATCTGTAACATGATGTTGTGGTCCACTGGGTGACCACTTAATTAACAAGAAGTTTAATAATGAGATGTTGGAAGAGAGAGCTTTTAGGTTTTCGGTGCAATAAGAAAGAAGATATAAAATAAAAGTAGCCTTTATTCTGAGGACATGGAGAGAAACCCATGACCCTAGGCAGCCAGGCTTTCTCTGACTGGACTATGGGGCATAGTCCAGTCCATATAATGTCTGACCAGGGGTGGTGCTGAGGGTGGGCATAAATGACGCGCGAGGAGCTGATTGGGACCTTTCTCATGCCGCTGGGAAAAGAAAAGGGAAGTTGTCATATGGAAAGGAGGGAGTGGCCTCAAGGTAAATGTCCTTGATCCCACCTCCACTGCCATAATATCCTGTAATTTATTCTAGGGCAAAATCCTTTCAAGACCATTCTAGAAGGATTCAGATAAACTCCATACGTCTATGACTGATTGAAAGTATAGGCATGCACAGGGAAGTCCAGAAATAGATCTGACCAATGAGAATGCCAAAAACTTTCCCATACTTCCCAGAAACACAGAAAATGGAAGCTTTACTCTGAAAGGGCTTCATCTCTGCCCAATCACTAGTTAACCACTTAGCTGAGCAAACACAGGGATGATGCTCTAGAAAGCCAGGCTGAAAATACAAAAATAAGAATACAAAAGTTGAGAGAATCAGTGGGTACACAAAAAGGAGACAGATACAGCGTATTGATTCCTAGCAAGATTCCTAAAAGCAGGTAGGGGATCAGAATTGCTCTATTATTTAAAACATCGTTTTTCAGCAAAATGGTACAAAGTATGAAAAAAAAAAAGGAAAGTGTACTCTGTAACCTATACTCAGAACAAAACAAAGCAAAACAAATTGATGTGTTAATTTTCATCACTGTGGCAAAACACCTAGAAAATTGACTTAAAGGCCGAAAGATCTACTTTGGCTCAGTCCGTAGTTACTTGGCTCCATTTCTTCTCAGTCCATGGTGAGGCAGAATATCATGGTGCAGACTTAGGGGAGAGTAGTGCATCTCACCTTACAGAAAACAGGAGACGGAGATGGAGGAGGAGGAGAGTGGAGGGGACAAGAGGGAACAGGAGAGTGAAGGGGAGGAGAGAAAGAAAGAGAATAGACTCATGAGCTAGGACCCCATGACCTACTTCTTCCAGCTAACCCCACCTCTTAATAATGCATTCAGCTATGAGCTGTCAGTGAATTACTGTACTGATGAGGTTAGCATTCTCACCATACAATTACCCCTCACCACGCCTCATCTCTAGACATCGCTGCCTTGGAATCTCATGTGTCTTTGGGGAACACTTCATACTGAAATCTTAACAAGTGGTCAGTGGTAACTGACCCACAGAGGACCAGGTATGTATCAAGAATGTCAACACTGGGTGTGGGCAGCCAAGGGTGCACGAGGTGAGTTCCAGCCTCCCAGCGCAGACCTGGGGAGACTTTGGGACCATCGCTCCCAGCGGTTGAGTGCCTGCCCAGCTCCCTAGAACACTGGACTTGGCTTGGGAGACCCTACAGGCCTGACTGGGCCACGCTCAGTGACTTTCATTCAGTCCCAGGAGCCTAGGGGGCAGGAGGTGATTTCCAACACGCACAGGGGAAGCTTTGGAACATTGCTTGAAACACGGAAATATAGGAAAATGACAAGACAAAAGACAAAAATGCAATCTCAAACCTCCAGTCCATCCCAAGAAAGCATAGGAGCCATGTGCGTAGAAAAAATATAAGCCATACACCTGAAATGCCTGAAATGATATAACTGAAATAAAGAAGCAACTCAGGAAACTATAAAGGAACTCAAATCAGAAATAATCTCCCAGGTAAAAGAAGAAATGATAAAAGTAGTGAAAAAAATACTGAACACATCTAAAGAAGATACAGTTAAAAAATTGAAAGATAGAATCCCTGAATGAACAGTATAAGAAACAAACAATACATGAAGCAGATTCCAAGAGATATACAGGAAATCAAAAATTCTATTGAAAGTTGCCAAAACCACCTCAATAAAAGTGAAGATAAAATTTCAGACCTCGAAGATAAGATTGGAGCTAGTGAACAGAAAAGGAAAGATCTTTTAAAAATAACAAGGAATCAGGAAATAACAATTCAACAGCTGTAAGATGATAAAAGAAAAACAACATAAGATTAATAGGGTAAATGAAAAAGAAGGGGATAACACAAATGATATCAGAGGCTATTTACAGAAGTAATAGCTAAAAACTTCCCAAACATGAGTATGGAAACTGACATACAGATTAATGAAGCATATAGAACTCCAAATAGCCATAACCAAAACAAAACTACACCCAGATATAATAATCACCATCCCAGAAATCCAGCATAAGAACAAAACATTTAAAAAGCTGTTAGAGAGAAAAGACAGGTCACCTATAAAGGAAAACCTGTCAGAATCACAGCAAACTTCTCATCACAAACAATGAAGTCAAGAAGAGCATGGAGTGAAGTATTTCAGATCCTAAAGGAAAATGACTTCCAACCCAGACTGATGTACCCTACAAAACTGTCTTTCAAAATGGATGGAAAAATAAGATACTTCCAAGACAAAGAACAGCTGAAGAACTTCATGACCACCAAACCAACCATGCAAAGAATACTGAAAGACATTCTAGATACACATAGGCAAAAACCACTAATTAAACAGACAGGAGACAATTAAACAGAATAGAAAGGTAAAGATACAAAACAGCAGAAAGGTAACAAATCAACAATAAACCAATATATAACAGTTATAACCATTAAAGTAAATGGCCTCAATTCACCAATTAAAAGAAACAGACCAGCAGAATGGATCAAGAAACAACATCCAACCATATGCTGTCTTCAGGAAACCCATCTAACCCAAAAGGAAATCCATAGACTGAAAGTCCAAAGATGGAAAACAATACTTCATGCAATGGGAACTCAAAAAAAAAAAGCAGGGGTAGCTAGTCTGTTTGCAGACAATGTGAACTTCAAACCAAAAATGACACGAAGAGATAAAGAAGGTCACTACATATTATTTTAGGGGAAAACTTCAAGAGGAAGAGATAACAATCTTAAATATATATGCACCAAATTCCAGAGCTATATAAAGCAAGTATTAGCAGAAATGAAAAATCAAATAAGCAATAACACAATGATAACAGGAGATCTTAACACACCATTGACCCAAAGGGACAGATCAATTAGAAAATAAGCAAAGAAATAACAGAACTGAATCACACCTGTGAACAAATGGATTTGATAGATGTACAGAGTGTTCCATCGAACAACATCAGAATATACATTCATTCTTCTCAGCAGTACATGGCACATTCTCTAAAATAGACCATATACTAGCCCACAGAACATATTTAAGTAAATTCAAAAGAATTGAAATTATCCCATGCATGTTATTGGATCATAGCACCATGAAACTGGAAATTAATGATAAGAATAACTGCAAAAACCCCACAAACACATGGAAATTCAATAATACACTCCTGAGCAATTAGTGGGTCACAGAGGAAATTAAAGAAGAAAGTAAATAATATCTACAAGCAAATGAAAATACAAATACAACTTACCCAGAACCTGTGGGATGCAATGAAAGCGGTCCTCAGAGGGAAATTTATTGCACTGAGTACCCACATCAGAAAAACAGAGCAAACATAAATAAACAACCTGATACTACACCTCAAACATCTAGAAAAAGAAGAACAAGCCAAGCCCAAAGCCAAAAGAAGGGAGAAAATTATAAAGATCAGAGCAGAAATTAATGCAATAGAGACTAAGAAAACAATACAAAAAATCAATGAATCAAAGAGTTGGTTCTTTGAAAGAAGAAATAAAATTGATAAGCCCCTAGCCAACCTTATTTTAAAAAAGAAAAAACTCAAATTCATGTAATAAGGAATGAAAAAGGTGAAATCACTACAGACTGTGGAAATATAGAAGATCATCAACACCTATTTTGAAAACCTCTACTCTCATGGGTTCGATAACACAGCCAAAGCTGGGTCAAGAACATGTAAAATTGCTGAATAATCCAATTTCTATTAATGAAATTGAAAATGTAATTAAATTCTTACCAAAGAAGAGCCCAGGCCCAGATGGCTTCACTGCAGAATTCTACAAGAAATACAAAGAAGACTTAATGCCAACACTCCTCAAACTCTTCAATGAAATCAAAAGGGAAGCAATTCTTCCTAAGTCATTCCTGGAAGCAAATATTACTCTACTACCAAAACCCGAGAAAGACCCAACTAAAAAGGAGAACTACAGGTTAATCTCCCCGATGAACACAGATGCAAAAATTCTCCATAAAATATTGGCAAACAGGATGCAGCAAATCAGCAAGAAGATTATACACCTTGACCAAGTGGGATTCATCCCAGGCATGCAGGGATGATTCAACATACATAAATCAATAAATGTAATCCACCATATCAATAGAGCCAAAGGTGAGAATCACATGGTCATTTCTGTAGATGCATAAAAAGCTTTTGATAAGGTCCAACACTCATTCATGATAAGAACCTTACAGAGAATTGGAATAGATGGTCTTTACCTCAATATGATAAAGGCCATCTATGACAAACCAACAGCCAGTGTCATATTAAATGGCCAACAACTGAATGCCTTTACCTTAAAATCAGACACAAGACAAGGATATCCCTTATCACTGCTCCTATTCAATATAGTACTGGAAATACTAGCCAGAGCAATTAGACAAGAGAGAAAAATAAAAGGAGTAAAGATAAGAAAAGAGGAAGTTAAATTATCATTATTTGCAGATGACATGATACTCTACATAGAAGACCCCCAAAACTCCATTGAAAGACTCCTATATATAATAAATAAATGCAGCAATGTAGCTGGATACAAAGTCAATACTCAAAAATCAATAGCATTCCTATATACTAACAATAAAATCACCAAGAGATAAATAAGAGAAGCCACACCCTTCACACTAGCATCCAAAAAAATGAAATACATAGGAATTAATCTAACAAAAAAAGCAAAAGAGCTATACAGGGAAAATTATAATACCCTGAAAAAAGAAATCAAAGAGGACCCCAGGAAATGGAAAAACATCCCTTGTTCATGGACAGGAAAAATATTGTGAAAATGGCCATTCTCCCAAAATTGCTATGCAGATTCAATGCAATCCCAATGAAAATACCACTGACATATCTCATAGATCTAGAGATACCACTCCTAAAATTCATCTGGAACCAGAAGAGACCTAGAATAGCAAAGGCAGTTCTAAGGAGCAAAGCCAAGGCAGGAGGCATCACAATCCCTGACTTGAAGTTATACTACAAAGCTACTGTAATAAAATCAACATGGTGCTGGAATAAAAACAGATCTGAAGATCAGTGGAATAGATTAGAAGATACAATCACAACTACAAACACACTCAACCACCTTATCTGGCCAAACATGTTCAGTGGAAGAACGACAGTATCTTTAATAAATGGTGCTGGAAAAACTAGCTTTCCATATGCTGAAAACTAAAACTAGACCCATGCCTATCACCAAGTTCTAAACTAAAATCTAAATGGATCAAAGATCTAAATATTAAAACAGAAACCCTAAATCTGTTGGAAGACAAAGTAGGTAAAAGTCTTGAAGACATAGGGGTAGGTAGAGAATTCATGAACAAGAACCAAACCACACAGGAAATACTTCCCAGAATCAATAACTGGGATCATGTCTTATTAAAGAGTTTCTGCATGTCAAAAGAAATCTCCAGCAGAGTGAAAAGAAAACCTACAAACTGGGAAAAAAATCTTAGTGAACTGTCCCTCAGACAAAGGACTTCTGTCTAGAACTTATAAAGAATTTAAAAAAATCAGACTCCCAAAATTCAAAGACCCAATCCCAAAATGGCCATCTGAGATGAACACACAGTTCTCAGATGAAGAAATACAAATGGCAAATAAATACATGAAAAAATGTTCATCATCATTAGTCATTAGAGAGGTGAAAATTAAAACCACACTGAGATTGCATCTCACTCCAGAAAGAATGGCCAGGATCAAGAAAACTACCCACAACAAATGCTGTAGAGGTTGTGGTGAAAAAGGAACTCTTCTGCACTGTTGGTGGGAGTGCAGACTGGTGAAACCACTGTGGAGGTCAATCTGGAGATTCCTCAAATAGCTGGGATTGGAAGTCTCATTTCACCCAGCTGTTCCACTTCTAGGCATATTCCCAGAAGAACTGAAAACATCATACCACAGTGATATATGTGCACCCAGGTTTATAGCAGCACAATTTGTAATAGCCAGATCTGGGAAACAACCTAAGTGCCCATCAACTGAGGAATGGATAAAAAGTTGTGGTATTTTTATATAATGGAGTACTATTCAGGTATAAAGAAGGATCACATTGAGATATTTATAAGTAAATGGAGGCAACTTGAGACCATACTCATAAACAAAATAAATCAAACTCACATGTATAAATACCATATAGTCTCCCTAGTGTAAGAAATGGTAAGAGTACAGAAGATTTCATGGTAATCATGATTCTCCATTACATTGCTTTGAAGCCTTACAATGTTTTCATGCATTCATTGGAATGGTTTTATTCTGTTTTGTTTGATTTTATTTGTGTGATGGTATGAACAGCTACTTTGAAGAAAACAAGACATTATGGCAGCCATTGCTGATTTAATATCATCTTGCTTTGAAGTCCTACCATGCTTTTGTTCTTCTGTTACCATTGGTTCCATCATGTTGTCTTATTGCATTTTAATATGTGTGATAGTATAAACACATTTTTATGGAAAATGAGATATTATAGTAGCCATTGTTCATTTTCTGTTATTTGTAATACTGTCATTCTTTTGAATGGTTTTATACTATTTTGTTATATTTGATATTATTGCTTGTGAAGCTATGTTCAACTATTTCAAAGAAAGAGACATTATGGCAGCTACTGTTAATAGACAGTTGTCTTGTTGTGAAATGCTGTGTTGCTTACATTGTTCTGTTCTGATCTGCATTGTTCTGTCCTCTTTTGTTTTATTGTCTGTAAAATAAAATTTAAAAGAAAAAAAAGAATGTCAACACTGCTGTCCTAAATATGTTCAAAAAAGTCAAGGAAATAACATATAAAGAACTACAGCAATGGATGATGGCACTGGCACAGCAAAGGGAAATTCTCAATAGAAAAATAAAAATTATTTCTAAAAGAATCAATTATGTATGGAGATAACCTCAAAAAAACACAAATAAAAATTATTTAATATGCAGTTAAAATTCTGGAATACTAGATTAACATAAAAAAGTCAGTTATTTTCTTCATACCAGCAGTGAATTATGGAAACTTGTAATTAAAACACACCATTCACATTAACATCAAAAGCTGAAAATACTGATATAAAAAAGTCAAGGATCTAAATAAGTTGGGAGATACCAGATTTACTGATCAAAAGACTTAATATGTCAGTTCTTCCCAGCTATCTCCACAGACTCTAGGATGTACTAATCAAAATCCCAGCAAGATATTTTGTGGATATTGACAAACTGATTCTAAAGTTTACATGACAGACAAACAACCACCAAAATATGCCTAACTTCAAGATTGACACTGAAGCTGCTAGGATCAAGACCGTGCAGCATAGGTGAAAGAAGAGATAGTCTAGTCAGTGCCACAGGATGTGTAGCATAGAAACTGACCCATAAAAACATCATCAACTGATCTTTGGCAAAGAAATAAAAGCAATTTAATGGAGAAAATATAGTCATTTTGACATCAGGACATCCACATACTAAAAAAAAGAAAAAACAAAGATACAGGCTGGGCAAGACCTTTTACAAAAATTAACTCATAAATCTTAGACTTAAATGTGAAATGCAAAACTATGAATCTTGTAGAAAATAAATCAGGAGAAAATCTTTTAAATCTTCTTAGTACTTAATCTCAAAAGATTAAAAGCACAAGATACACCACCAAAGCAAGAGCCATAAAGAAAACCCCAGTAATTTAGATTAATATTAAAAACTTCTCATCTGTAAAAGAGACGGTCAAGAGAATGAAAAGGCAAGCCACACCCTGGAGGAAAATGTTTGCAAACACATACCTGATAAAGGACTTGATTCCAAAAATCTGCAGAGACCTCTTGAAATTCAACAATAAGAAAATAGCCTGATTTTAAAATAAACAAAAGATCTGAGGAAAAGAGACATCTTACAAAGGAAGATAAACAGGTAGGGCCAAGCCTGGTGATACATGTCTGTAATCCTAGCACTCCAGGAGACTGAGACAGGAGAATTGCAAGTTTGAGGCCAGCCTGGGAAATTTAGCAATTTAGTGATACCCCAACTCAATAAAAATGAAAAAGGAATTAGGATAAAGCTCAGTGCTAAGGCCCTGGGTTCACTGTTTAATACCTGAAAAAAAATAAAATAAAAGTAAGACATAAAGGAGGCAAATAAGCATATGGAATGACTTACAAAATGATTGTCATCTGGAAGTTGCAAATTAAAACAACTGTGTACTATTAACACCTGTGAGAATGCCTAAACTTCAATACATCCACAAAAACAAATGCTGACTTGAGTATGGAACACAGGAGCTCTCAGTCATTGCTGGAGGGAACACAGAATGCCGCAGCCACTTTTGAAGACAGTTTAGCAACTCCTTACAAAGTTAAATACAGGTTTGTGGTATAATCCAGGAATCACAGTACTAGCTATTTATGCAGGACATTTAAAAACTTATGCAAAAACATGCACATAAATGTTTACAGAGGCTGTTTTTGAAATTGTCAAAAGTTGAAAGGACACTTTTGCCATTTATTTATTGTACTATTTGATCAGGAGTATATGCTTTTTGATTTCTGAGTAGGAGTCTACGGAATTATTTTATCCATTTAGTAACTGATGGATATTTGAGTCACTTTCAGTTTTAAGCCTTTATGAATATAGCGTCCACCACCATGTCCCACTGTCAAACAATTCCTTGATGAATACAGCTATACTGTACATTGAAACTTAAAATTATGGGGAATAGGACCTCTACTTTTGCTACTATTTTTCAAAAATCTTTTGGCTATTCATTTTTTTTTTTCATTTTGATGTGGATTTTAGAATCAATACAAACTGGCTAGGACGATAATTGAGATTACATTGAATGGCCAGACAAATCTTGGGGATAATTAAAAGCAAAACAACAGCTAATCATGTAACCTATGTCTCTCCATTGATGTTCTTCCCCCAAGTACTAGGGATTGAGCCTAAAGCCTTAAGCTGAGACACATCCCTAGCTCTAGTTATGCTTTTTTATTTTGTGGTGTCTGACTAAATTGTTAAATTGCTCACACAGGACTCAAACTCGCAATTCTTCTGCCTGGGACTCCTGCAGTGGTGGGACCACAAGCCTGGGCCCCTGAGTCCAGTTACCTTAGCACAGGTTTGAAGTTTCTGGTGTGTAAGACTTGCAAATCTATTGTTAAATTTACTTCTGAGTATTTCACATCTTTAAATACTATTATGAATGAAAATTTGGGGTTTTCATTTTCATTTATTCTTATAGAAATACAATTAATTTCGTATATGTACCTCACCTTCTGTGAACTTGTAACTCTTTATTAGTAATTAATTCTAGTTGCTTTATGGAAGACTCTTAGTTTTTCCTACATGGACAGTATCATTTATGAATAAATACAATTTTACCTTTTCTTTTGTAATCTGAATACATTTAATTTCTTTAATTATTATATTGACTGAAACTATTAGTAAAATTCTGAATAGCAGATAGAAATATTAGGAACAAATATCTTGTATTTTTCCACACCTGAAAGTAGTATTTTGTCATCAAGATGCAAACCTGTCCTTTCTTTTTTATTAATCAATGGATTTTTTTAATCAGAGTAAAGAAGTTCTATTTTATTCCTGATTTATTGAGATTTTTTATTATGGATAAAAGTTGAATTGGGTCAGATATTTTACTTTAATACCATTGAGACCAATATTTTTCTATCATTTAATATTATAATTGCCCATATAGCAAATAGAAATATTAATATATTTACAGAGTGTTCTGTAAAAATTCGATACATGTACACAGTGTATAATTGTCAAAACAGGATAATCATCATTTGGATCTCCTTAAACATTTCTCATTTTTTTGTGTTGGTAAGTTTCAAACTCCTGTTTGTAGTTCTTTATAAAGAATATACAATATACTGGGCGTGGTGGTACATGCCTATAGTTCCAGGATGCAGCAGGCTGAGGTAGGAGAATCAGTGCAAGTTTGAGGCAGGGCCTATACAGTGAATTTAAGGGTGGCCTGAACTACATAGCTAGATTCTTCTGAAGAGAGAGAGAGAGAGAGAGAGAGAGAGAGAGAGAGAGAGAGAAAGAATATAGAATAAAGAGTTGTAATGTATGGTTGCCTCTGGAACACTAGAGCATGGGAATGTATTTCATCTAACTGTGGTTCGGTATTAATTGTCTGGCCACTCCTACTTAGTCATGACTGCTGTTCTACTTTCTGCTCTGGTGACGTTTTAATGCTCTTAGCTTGCGCTGATGAGTGGGGCCATATAATATTTGTGTTTCTGTACCTGGCTTATTGTACTTAACAACATGTCCTCTATCAAGACAGAATTTCTTTTTTTTTTTTCTTTAATGGTAATTCTGACTTCATAGGATGAGTTAGAGAGTGTTCCCTCTGCTTCTATTTTGTGGAAGAATGTGGGTAGGATTTGGGCTGTATCTTAAATGTAGTGAAATTCACTAATGAAGCCATCTCTTAGCCTAGAGTTTTCATTTTGATGAGGTTTTTAATCAGTGAATTCAATTTATAGATAAAGAATATGACCTACACCTTCTTAAGTGAGCTCTGATATTTATGTCTTTAAAGTAATATTTTATATTGCACCTCAGTTGTTTAATTTATTGATACAAAGCTGTTCCGGATGGTTCTGTCTTGGCGTGCCAGCTTCTTTTGTCTTCTGTGAGATCGTCCCTTCTTCCCAATTAGACTGCATTGAGTCTTACACATTTTGATTCTTTCATGGAACTTTTGGTTGCACTGATTTTTCTCTTTTGCTTTCTCTTCTTACCTAGTTCATTGATTTCTGCTCTTTATTTCTCCTTATTTTGTGCTTACTTGAGATTTAATTTTTTTCAAGAAAGAATTTTGTATCACTGATTTAAGACTTCAGCATTTTCTAAGATATACACTTACAATGTAAGCCTAAATAGTATCATATAATAATCATTTTCTTTTTAAGCATGTTTTAGCAAAATCACTTCAATTTTTGTATAGTGTATATTCATCTCATTCAGCTCAGAGTACTTAAAGATTTTGTCTCTCCTTTGCCTATGGATTATTTACCTGTTTGTTGTTTAACTACTAAATATTTGGCAATTTTTTCAAATATTTTAGTGTTACTGATGTCTAATTTAACTGTTTTCTGCGAAAATTTCCCATATATCCTTACATATTTGTGAAGTACCTGTAGCTGGTATTTTGCCCTACAGTTACACCTTTGCCCCTCTGAACTGTGAACTCTGACACCTCAACATCTGGGAGTCTGAGCTCTGCTTGGGTCTCCTTTCTCTGCTCTATGACCTGGAAATTCCCTCCAGGCAGTTCCCTGGAAATGTCGCTGGACTTCTAGCAGTTGCTTTTACAATCTCAGCAATCATGGTGGAGCTCTGGATTATGCAATGTCCGAAAGCCACTGTCTCATGTATTTAGTCTTTCTCCCTGGGTATTTAAAGAGGAAGGGTAAATCTAGTCCCTTCCATTCCATTGCCGGAAAGCAAGTCAGGAACCATTTAAAGTCAACAGTGTTTCCTCCTACAGCAACAGACAGAACATGCAGCCTTAAAATTATGCTATTTCCTGTAACAGAAACAAAACAAGATACCTAGGAATATGTCTAACAAGAGATGTTCCATTTGTAGGATATTATAAAACATAAAAACACTTTATGCAATACTAAAATAGAAGAAGAATACCATTAATGGATAGGAAAGCTCAGTAGTCTACATTTACTTCATAAAATATCAACACAATTGTGATAGTTTTCATTTTGTGTGAAATTTAAGAAACTGTGAAAATTGTATGTAAAAACAAGAGAGTAACCCAACATACTCCTAAATAAGACTCATCTCCCACCAAGATACCATGGTTTTATAAGTGTATGATTTGCATATTATCTAATAGCAAACCTCTGTGGATAGCCTGTGTCATTTGCTGTTACTGTCTAGCTACTTACAACCTATTACAATCTGAGCTCCAGTCAGCTCAGATTCCTCATCCAAATAATAGTGCCCATTTTATATAGCAAGATGTAGAATAAGTGAGTTAATATGTGAAAAGTGCATACAATAGACGCCTGACATAAATGTCAACTTGTATTAGCTGTATTTATTATTATTTATCTGTAATCTTTAAGGCAAGACAGCACAGGTCAGGAATAGAGAAATAGATAAGCAAAACATGCTCGAGAACCCAGAAAAGATTTGGACAATAATGGAAACTAATAAATGACAAAGCTAACATTTTAGGTCTGTGAGAAAGATTATTTGTACAGTGGTAAGACTGTGATCCATTTTAAAAGAATGAGCACAGGCTTTTTCCCCACACTTGAAATGAACCAAATGTTCCTCAACAACCATAGAATGGAATATATTCATTCATTGTAATATATTCGCATAATATATTCATGCCTCAAATATACAATGTGAAAAATGAATGAATTACAGTGTGTCAGTTATATACATATATGAATCTCAAAAAAAAACATAATGCTAAGCCTAAAAGCATGTCACAGAAGAATAAATATAATTTGCTGTCATTGGATGACATTTATTTAAAGTTTGCTAAAAAGCAAAACTGAAATACGCATTTGTAAAACTTTGTAAGAAGTTAAGAAAACCATTAAAACTAAATCTAGGAATACTGTCACATAAGGGTCACCTAAAAGGATTTCAAATACTCTGAAAAAATAATGCATTGGTTTTTTTTGTTGTTGTTGTTTTTCTTTTCAGTACTGGAATCAAACTCAAGACCTTGTGCTTTCATGTATTGTTTCTAATGCACAGCATAGAACATAAATACAATTTATGTCATTTGTATTGTTTTCATCTTTGCATTTTAACATGTAGCTTCTATATGTTTCCTGACTTCAAAACAGTTTTTTAAATTATCTGCAGAGTATAAAATCTACACAATTGTTATTTGTAGTGTGTCAATAGTTTTTTATGCTGCCATAAAAGTTGTATTTGATATTTGAAAATTTAACAGTATGAAATAAATTTTTGCCTTCACCTAAAAAATACTCTAAGTTATAAATACCTCATGAAGATTCTTTCTAGCAAGCAGGCTTCCAGTGTGTTAGAATGAGGGTTCTCCCGAGGTCATAAAAAGAGATGTCCAGAAAGCAGAAAGAAGACAGCCAAAGGCTATGAAATGACATTGAAATATAATGGGAAATAAACTTCTGTTTCATCATTGTCTTAGTTGTGCATAGAAGAAGAGCATTTTATCTATAATCTGTTTAAGGAAGGGAAGAATGTAATCATCTAAGTCCTTGTGCCTTGGATTGGCTATTCAAGTCTGGAAGGGCCTGATCTGATTTAGTCAGTTAGGAATGTCTAAAGGGGAAATACAGACCTCTCCTGATGATATGTGATGTTCCTGTTTCTTTATATAAATATGTGCATTGCTTTGTTGGCGAACCTAAGTCTGCAGAGATAGAACGTCTGTAACATTTCTGGAAATCACTGGATTTGTTCTTCCTCTCAGTAACTCTAAAGAGCATGGTGGGGGTGGCGTGAGCTGCTTTTTCTTCATACAAACACGTCTCGGGCATTCAGTGGGTCTTTAGTTCCTCCTGTAAGAAAATGAAACACTCAAGTTTGAGGTCTCAAATATCCAAGGAAAATTTAGGAAAGCTGGGGCCTGTGGATTGGCTGGCAAGGATTCTGAGACGCTGGGGGAACCCTCCTTGTTTTGAATAGGATTTGCTCTGTCTTTCAAGAAAGAAGTCTCCAGGAAAAGTGCAAGGGCAGGGCTAGGGAACCAAGGGACCAGCAGACAAACTTAAATATATTTCCAGGAGTGGGGGTGTTGTTCAGTAGCTAAGCACATGCTTAGCCTGTGCAGGGTCCCGGAGTTAATCCATTGTTCTCCAACCCCCCAAAAATCCTTCTGGTTCCATTCAGCGTCCAGTTTGCCTGTGGCTGCTAGAATGGTAGCGTGCATTTGTCTTTGCTGATGTAGGGGGAGAGAGAGAAATGTTCTTGTGCAAAATAAACCAAACTCCTCTGTTCAATGTCACCTTTCGTGTTGCCATGTGGCAGGGTGAGGAAGGAAGGGAACATAGCGAGACTGTCTGGCCGCTCGGGTGAGGCCTTGGAGAAAAGCACACCTCTCCTCTCGAAAGCAGAGCCCCTGGCTGATCTCTCACATCTGCCTTGTGAGTCAGGGCTTGTATGCAGGCATGGCTTTGTCTAAGAGCTGGGCAGAGGGAAGCTGGGCCCATGTGTAGCCCTAGATTGCATGAGAAATTAGCGTAGCAAATCATAAAAATCTAAATTCAAATAATTACTATTTTGATAAAATCTACAATATAAAATTTAACGTTTTAATCTTTTTGTCTTGTTTTAGTTTGGTTTGTATTTTTTGATACCGGGAATCAAACTCAGGACCTTGCACTTGCCAGACTGGTGCTTATGCCACTGAGCTATATCCCCTGTCTGATTTTAATCATTTTCAAATGTACATTTCCAAGGCATGCAGCACTTCACATGCCGCAGCCAACACCACCTCCATCTCTAGAACTTTCTCATCTTCCTGAATTTAAACTCCAGCTCCTCATTTCACACTCCCAACCCCTGTCAGCTACCATTCTGCATTCTTCCTCTGTGAATCTGATCTCTCTCATTGTCTTGCATACATGGAAAATTAGTTGTCTGGTGACTGGATTACTTAACATGATGCCCTTGCAGCTCATCTGTTTTCAAAAGGCTGAATAATATTCCATGAGGTATAGAGGACACATTTTATTTATTCATTTGTCTAGACACATGTGGGATAGATGCATCTACATTTTGAATGTTTTCAGTGTTGCTACTATGAAGATGTGTGTAGAGATACCTGCTCTCATTCTTTGGTATATGGACTAAAAAATGGAGCTGATGCACATATGATAATTTTATGTCTAATTCTTTGAGGAATCATCATACTATTTTTTCATAATATTTACACCATTTATATCCCCACTAATAGCCCACAGGGCTCTGGTTTTCCACATCCTCGCCAACATTTGGTATTTTCTCTTGTTTTGTTTTTTGTGTTTTTCATGCTCTCCCTCCTAGTGAGGGTGAGATGATAGCTCATTGATTTTAACTTGTAGTTCCCTGATAGTTGATGATGGTAAGCACCTTTGCATAGGCCTACGGACCTTGAATACATTGGAAGCTATGCTATCTCATTTACCAAAAAAAGACCCCTTCACAAAACCTACCCTTTGTGTGAGGTTGTACTTAGTATAAAATGTATGTGCTTTGAAATAGGAAAAAAAAAGGGACTTGTAATCTTCAAACACATTTTTTAAAACTTTGTGCTGACTTTGTTGAAAGATCATGTGATTTTCACAGTGGTTAATGGATGGACTTTCCCTTTACTCTGCTGCATCAAAAGTTAATTAAACATAGGGAGTTTCCTCAGAAGCTTAGCACATTCTTAGTTTTATTCAATTTTTTTCTTTCACCTCATGATTTATCACAAATTTGCCACCATTAAATTAGAGCAGCTTAAAACTTAAGGAAAGCAGAAAAGATTGCTATAGCTTTCTCAGAAAAGTAGCAGGTGTGTGTTGAACTAAATGTCATTCCATATGCTGCAAGTGCCTGAAGTTACAAGTAACCTCTTCTTTCTTTTTTTCTTAAGATCTAGATTTTACTAACCTAAAATATTCAATATGTTGGGTACTTTGTAATAAAAAAGAAGCGAGATAATCGAAAATTATGCAGCTGAACCCCCAAATCACCATTTAAAGTTACAGTGAAAAATTGTTTATCCATTAACCAAATAGTCAACCAAATAGTGTTGCTGTTATAGATTAGCTGATAAATGACCCTCCCCTCAAAGTCTCATGGGCTTGGAAGTGGGGTTCGGTCAGAGGGGACAGATCAACAGGGGTATGACCTGGAAGGGTGTGTTTTTGTTGCTGGCTCTTACTTTTTCACTCTGCTTTTTGGCTGCCATGGAAATTGTCCTTCCATATGCTCCTCCATCATGTCCTTTCGGCCTTGGAATCAGCCAACCATGGACTGAATTCACTGAAACTATGAGCCGGATAAACTCCTTTAAGTTGTGAATATTGAGTATTTTTCCCCATGACCTCCCAAAACGGGATCACCACTGCTGTATTTGCATTTTACAGTGAGTAAATGCTCATATTCATTAAGTAGAATCACAAATACTATATTTTAAGCTCTATTTGAATACAGAATTACTAGTAAGTAATAAGAATAGCTTAAGTTATCCAATATTTTAAGGTGGTCATATTTTAAATTATACTTTGAAGAATACCACTGGAGATGAGCCTAATAAGAAACAGCTCATCTTTAGGGTTCTACAGTGAGTTATAGAATTTTAACTTCAACATAAAGCCAAGATGATTCCTAAAATGGCACTTGGAAAACTGTCTGTGACTACAGAATTCCAGCCTTCATCACAACCTGGCTGTCTAACACATTTTTGTACAGCTTTTCAAACCACTTCCATCCCTACTTGTTGGTTCAGATAAGTCGTTCAGCCTCCTATGTATGGGAGTGTTTTGCAATGAAAGCTAAAAAAATTCCTCTTGGCACTGACAACTTTGTAACATAATGAAGCATGGCTTAAATCATTTTAAGAATCTTACAATGTAGAAGCACAGATGGGTGACATCATGGTACAAAGCAACTTTTATTGAAGTCATTAAAAGTGCTTTTTAAAGGATTCTTAGAAATAAGAGTGGTTAAATCAAGAACTCTTTGTGAAGCATTTAACTAGGAAATTAATGAATTTGAAGTTACAAACCTTTGTCTTGAATCTAGGAGTCATGAAAAATTTTATAAGATAAGCTCAGACCTGAGATTCAGCTATCTAAGTTCTCTACTCCTACATCCCTATACTTTATAACCTATGTAAATTAACTATTAGTGTAAAATGATATAAACCAGGTAGCCAAAGAGGTAGTCATACCCCAATCCCCAATATATTTTGTAATTAGGTTAGAATCACTGTTGGTAAAGACCACCATAAGTCTTAAATGGCTGTATGATATATCCAAATATCAGGATGAGATAAATTTGAGAAATCACTCATTCTAAGGTTTGAAACCAGAACAAAGAATTCCAACTATCCAGTCAAAAAGTGAAGCAAGGAATTCATATTGGTCAAGGAGACAAGTGTTAGAATATTATTATTCATGGATAGTTTTAACTGACTGCTGTATGGGGTAGGACTCATCAAAGGACAGATGAATCTATCCAACTCGGTGTTTTTGTAAATAAAGTTTTATTGAAACACAGTCTTATTCATTCATATTTTGTCTGGTTGTTTCATACTCCAATGGCAAAGTTGAATAGTTAAAGAGAGATAACAATCAAAGCTGAAAATATCAATTGACTTTTTACAGAACAGTTTATTGAGCATTCTATTAGGATAGTAAGCTAGTCTTTAGACAAACAAAACTGGAAAAACAAGTATTAATCCAGGCCCAAATAGGAAATTGGTGCTATATAATTATTAAAATCATAACCCCGGGCTGGGGATTTAGCTCAGCAGCATAAGCCCATGCCTTGCAAGCTTGCAGTTGTGACTTCAATTCCCGGTTACCCCCCCCCCAAATCATAATCTCTATTTAGCCAGGTATGGTGGTACACACCTGTGGTCCCAGCACTCTAGGAGTGTAAGACAAAAGGATGGCAAGTTGGAGCCCAGCTTTGGTTAACTTGGCAACTTGGTGAGACCCTGTCTCAAAATGAAAAATAAAAATGGATAGTAGAGATAGCTTAATGCAAAAGACTTCTCCCTAGTACCACTAAATAAATAAATAACATTTAACCCAGGTGTTATTGTACAGTCATCAGTGTTTTCCTATTTACTCTCTCACCTAAACGTTGAAGCAGTCCTAAGATACGAACAGAGCAGATGGTATGGCACCTTGCTCACGTGGGATTTGGCCCTGAGAATAGAATTGAATTCTCTGAGGTTTTCGGACAAGTTGAGATCGGGTGAGAACAGAAGTCAGACAGATCTACCCAAGTTGCTTGTCTTGCCATCTGGTCAGCTGGTAGGAACAGAGGCACGAAACAGGTAGAAGGCACGGGTGTCAGCCCCAGGTCCCCAGGGGAGCACGGCCGCGTGTGCTGTCTTGCTGACTTTTCCGAGGCTCAGGCTTATTGGCGCCATGCAGGAAGCCGTCTTGCGCTTCCCCCCGACACTGCCTCTCCCCATCTGCCTTTCAGCACAGGATGTTGTTCTTCCAGAATGGAGCAGCTGCATTCCCACGACGCTGAGCTCCCAGTGCATCCGATCTGGGGGTGCTTGCAACTCCAGGGTGCAGTGCCTTTTGAGGTCTGGTGGACAACATTCCAGAGGGGACAGGCACTTTTCCCGGATCACCACTGTGACTACATGGTTTCTGGGTGTTTACAGTTAGTGTGCGATGCGGATCACAGCCAGACTTTTAGACTTTAGAAGAAGGCAGATTTGGGGGCCAGATTGACTGAGTTCAAACCCCAGCTCCAGGATTTATTATCTGTGGATTCTTGGCTGAGTTTCTAGGTTTTTGAGTGCCTTGGCTTTCTCAACTGTGAAATTGAACTTTTAATAGTGTCTACCTCTTAGGGTTATTGACAGGGATAAATGACTTACGACAAGGCTGAGGATATAGTAAACATGCAGCTCATGTTAGTAGTTGTTATTAATGAGCATTACTATCGGGGAGTGGAGGAGCCAAGACCCTGCCACAGCCAGTAGCATTTTTATCCTGGTGGAAAAGAGGGGAATCTTTTATTTGTCTTGCAGTACCTGATGTTTTTGCAGTTGGGTGTGAATTGTCACCTACTAGTTCTCATTCAGTGGATATCCTGCAAGTTGAGAACCAGATAAGAAATTCCCACTTGAGAAGGCAGCAGCAAGATACTGGGGCACTGAGCATGTATCAGCACTCTGGCCTGTGTGGAATGACTGAGGCAGGTATGACTGTCTGTGAAGATGGCCAGGATTGGTTCATGTGGAAAACCCCAGGTAGGCAGTACACAGGAGCTTCATTGTGTAGAGTTGTTTTATGGATCTTGAAGAAATGAGAAACAGGGTTCCTTATAAATGATTCCAATTTCTGTGTTAAGAATGAGAAAAAATTTTCTCAGGTACATAGGAGGAATTTAGGTAAACTGCATGAAAGAAGTGCTCAGGTGTGGAGATTTTGTGTGTCACCAAAAAATCAGAGTCAGCTGATGCCTTTGGGATTTGGAAAACAGAATAGACTCAGAGAGGTATAAAAAAGTTCTGAGCAAGGATTGGCTGAACCAGGAGAAAAAGGAGATTTTGAAAGCCAGACCCCAGCTATGGGCCAAGTCCCCATTAGAAGTGGGTAGCTCCTGGTTTCAGATCCTGATGAGAGGCAGGCTGCAAGTGAATGGGTAGACCTGTTTACAGGATGTTCTGGAACCTGTGTTGAAGACCAGCCAAGCACAGGGTCCCTGCATGCTATGACCTTGAACCACCCCTGGGGAGCAGTGCACCAGCAGGCCCATGCTTTGCTAGGGGAGCCAAGTTTTATCCCTAAGCTTATTAAGTGGCTGCAAAGTCAGATTCTATGAGCTAGACCAGAAGGTCAGAAGCTAAGAGGAGAGTTTACAGGAAGAATTAACTAATTTACTCACATCTTATATTCTCAACATTATCATATCTCCCTGACAAGGAATAACATCAATAGAATGAAGAATTCCAGGAAGACAAGGATGTGTTCTAGAGGCATGCAGTTATGAAATTAAATATATTTGAGGGGGAATAAAAGTACGATTAAACATTAAATAGTGGTATCACTAAGCATAGTTCAGTAAGATGTTCTCATGCTGAAAAAAATGGTGGCTCGATTTAACATAGAAAAATTTTCTGGCCGCATCTTTCTGAGTGTGCCATAGATGACCAAACCAACACCAGAGATACTGACAATGAGGTTGAGAGACTCAAAGAATCCAGAGAGAACACTTAGAGGACAGAATTGTCACTGTCATATCAGGAGGTTTGACACAGTCTTGAAGAAAAAAGGCCAGTGTCAAGGTCCAGCATGGCAGATTATGCTGGGATTAGATCATTGCTGGGAGATACCAACTAAAAGGGGCTGCAGGCAGGAGTAAAACCTGAAAATTTAGTTACCCTGAATCCAAAATTAATTGCCTGAGAATCATCTTAGCTGGAATCATTAAGACCCAGAGTAGCTGGACCAGATTCCTATTGAGCAGTTTCTATAGAATGGAAGTGCAAAGCAAGCAATGACCTGCCCCAAGAAGCAGCAGCAACCTGGGGTGAGAATCTAATCTGGGAGCTTCTATCAACAGCCCAGGGCAAAAGGCCAGCCCAGAGCAGCTCCTACAGTCCATCAGCATGAAAGCTGCCTGAGCTGGCTTCTGTCACCTTCTGGCAACCCCTCATGGGCTATGCCCAGAAATTTTATTCACGGGGCCAGACAAGCCTAGAGATGTTCTTTTTCAGATGTTTTCCAAGTGATTCAGTCCTCTGTCAGACCTGGAAAAACCACACAGCCTAAAGACAGCAACTTGACAACTCCCACCTCAGATGTCCAGGCATCCAGTTCATATATACACACGTGTCCTATAGAGATTTATATATGTTCATGTGCATACACATACATTCTGCACAAATATGTGTGTATGTTGTATGTTTATAGGTCTACCTCTCTTATCTCTCTATCCCATGTAGTATATAAACATCTCGCATGGGTTCTCTTTCTCTAGAAAACTTCATACATTTTCCAGCTCTACAAGTAGCTATTTTCATATAATCACTTTGATTTTTTCCACCTCATCTTCATAAAATAGATCTAATTATATTAGCCTTTCCTGGGGAAGGAAAATGTGCTAGCAGACATGATTCGATCCCTCTGAAATGCCTCTCTCCGTGTCAGATGGGTAAACCACCTGTTTCAAATGGCATCAGGATGCCGTCACACTTCTTTCCTGGCACTGTTCCTTCCAGTGGGCTTCCCATGCTGAGGTCCAGTGGGAGGTAGCACAGGCCCTCAGTGATTTGCACACACAGGGACCAAGCTTTGTCACAGGAGGTCATCGTGCAGAGGCAGAAGCCTAGACTGTGAGCCTGCATTTAGGATGGTCACTTGGCTTCTGAGTGGATATTGTTGACCTTCAGCACCTATATCACTGCTCAACTATGATGTCATACATTTGGCTGTCCACGAAGTGGCCAGAGTTAGTTTCTTGACGTAATCTACCTTGAGAAGAATGCTGCCTGTTAGTGTGATGTCAGAAAACAAGCCTAAGAAACATGGTTCTCAGGCAGACATTAAAGTTGTACCGTATGATTTGGACAGAATTATTAAGAGTAAAGGGGTCACTTAAATTTTATGCCTCACTGTTTAATGGGTTGGATTTTATGATACAGCAGTATTTGCTGATGTAGTGGCTCATTACAAAGAGTACTTTTCTCAAAATATTACAGGCTAACACACATTATTTTTTCCTAGTTTTATAGCTCTGAGATCATGTTTGTGATTCTACTGTGGACCATCTGATCTGAGTCAGGATTTCAGCTTGTAACTCTACACAGATTCCTCTTTGTTTTTCAGTACTGGAGATCAAACTCAGGGCCTCCCACATGCTAGGCCACGGCTCCATCACTGAACTATATCTCCAGCCCAAATTTGTAACTGTGGTATTTTTTTTTTTGCAAGACAATGTTAGACTTATTAAGGATCATTAAAACTGTGAATTTTTGGAAATACAGCATAAAAAAATTAGATATTAAGTGCACAGTTTCTCTCTATGGCAATCCTATAAAGCCAAAATTATTACTAGTTTTACTAATTATTGCCAGTTTTACTAATGAAAAGTTGGAAATGGTAACTTCTCAGGATAGGCCCACATTTAGAGGTTATGGGTAACTCTCCCAATTGATCACAACACTGATACTCTTCCTAGCACATAATTCTGCATCTGATAAAGTGACAAGTAGCTATATGCTTATTATGGTATTTACACCAGGAATGGAATTATATGATCACAAATTTCCAGCACCTTTTTATAGTTCATAGAGAGTTTGTGTAGATGTTCCCAAAAGCGTCTCAGAATGGAGGTTGAAAACAGCTTAACCCCAAGTGATAAAAATCACTGACACGGAGCTGGGGATTTAGCTCAATGGCACAAGCCCTTGCCTTGCAAAGGCATAGTCATGAGTTCAATCCCTGGTATGCCCCCACCCACCCAAAAAAAATCACTGACATGGGAAACTAAGAGGAAAACTGGTTACCTTAGTGGGGAAAGGCTTGAGCTTCTAGTATGGGATATGTGTTCAAATAGTGGCAGGGATGTTTTCAGCCTAGAAAACTTGGACCTCTTCAACACACTTGATTTTTGCATCATTACTGTTAGTCTCTCAGAAGGCATCATAATTGCAAGTAGTCATTTATTCATTAAACTACAAGCTCTGTAAACTGTAAGATAATCCATATTCCCAGTCTCTCTCTGTCTGTCTCTCTTTCTCTCTCTCTCCCCCATACATGTATACATATGCACACTTTAGCACATCCCACACTCCACCCCAGCTTATGCAGACACACAGCGCCCCTGCTTATCAGTTACTCATTATCCTATAGCAGCCTAAAAAGGCATGGAAGTTACATTCTTCTGTATTTTTCATTGTGCTGTATTGTGTTCTGTAAACAGCAGGAAAAGTAATTATGAAGCTGGGTATTTGCTACACGATCAGGTCTTAGAATATAAGAATGTGCTACAGCAGGGAAATATTTGCTTGAACCAGTGCCTGGAAACTGCATCTGGTATTCTCTTCCTAGTTATATAATTCACACATCTGGCTCATTTTCACGTGTAACACCTGAATGGGTGGGGTACATGTACATTCATTTTCCGATACTAGATGTCCAGTGTCTGGTGTGTGTGTTAGGGAGCTCTGTGTGTGTGTGTGTGTGTGTGTGTGTGTGCATACAGATTTGACATTCCACAGCTTGCTGTTTTCTGAGTTAGAGCATGTACTGTTGCAAAACTGTCACAGGCTTCTTCAAAACACATTTACATTCCACAGGTCTAGTAAATGGGCCATGCAATTGCATGATACCTTTTGCTTAAGAGAAACTCAAGTGGCACTCCTGCACTTTATCTCTGCTGCACTTCAGGCTCTGTGTTGGCTGAAAAGTGAAGCTCAAAGGATTTTTTAGAATTTGCTGCCCCAGCAGGTAACATTCTGGGGTTGACTCTTTTTGTTGTCGTGTTTCCTGCTCTTTAAAATGTTCAAACCTTCGCGCTCGGCAAGACCTTTCTTTGCTAATGCAGCGTCTAAGCTGCAGCCATCCAGGAAGGATGATTTAAACAGCAAACAGAAAAAAATCAGCTTAGTTGAGAAGATTTTGAGGACTGGGAGTGAAGGAAATTTGGTCAAACTGCAGCAGGTGCAGACAGCGGCACCACCAGCTCAGCGGAAGTCTTCAGCACACAAAGGTAATGTTTCACATCAGCTGCCTGTGTCAGCTCCTGCTGCAAACTTCCTGCTTACTGATACTGCAGGTAATGTAAAACAATGAGGCGTTCATGATTTCCAAACTTCTGTGTACGTAAAACATTTTTTCAAAATCCTGCAGTGCTCTGCCGAAATAACTGAGGGTTAAGAAGATGGCGGTAATAGAACTTTCTATCATTAATTATGGGACAGTATAAGAAAAATGGAACGTTTTCACCACCTCTTTCAGAATGATATATTTTATTCTCAGTTATGTTTTATGGTATTTCATTTTCTAATCGTACTTATACAAAGTTTCTCATTGCTTCTCTATTTAAAAACAGAAGACTGTCCTAAAACCACATCATTAACTAGCAACAGAATTTTAGTGTGCAGTCTCTTTTAAAAATGAATTGTGTCTGAAATGCAAATCTAATGATATGGTTCCTTGCCAAGCATAGCAAAAATCCCTGCTAGCTTTGTTACTTGCGTCATTTAAACAAGCTCTTTCAGGTGACTGTTACAATGTTTCACTTAGCAAAAACGTTGTTGACTATCTGACCCCAAATTGGGAAATGTAGTAACTAAAAAGAGTTAACTCTTATTTAGTGTATATAATCACCATGGGCAATTAAATTGTAGCTGCAAGTAATAGCAATTTCTTTCATTGTACCAAGTACTGCATGTTAAATCACTAAGAAATATTTTATAATACTTATTTTACTAAATTTTGATCTGTCTACTAAAAATACAGTATTTAGTCCTGCAATTTTATATTAAAGTAAAAAATTGTTTTAATATTCTTATTATTGGAACTTTGTATTTTATAAGAAAGGATAATTCCATTTTATAATTTTAATCTTGGCCTCTTTTCTATTAAAAAGCTATGACAAATGAATATGCAGTGAAATCATGTTTTTGTACTATATGTGATTTCAAATATGCGTATATCTGTCTGGGAACTATTAATTTTTCCTTAGCTTTATTATTAGTATTTTGCTCATTCGATCAATGAAGTATTTATGCAAGAACTGGGTCAAAAATACTTTATGAAAAACATATAATAAACACTAAAAGTCTGTGGAAGTCTTGATAAAAGTTATTAAATAGGCTGGATTTTGACTGCTTAAAAGGCAAACTTTCTTTGACATAGTAATGTGTAAGAATCTGAATGTCAACTACCTCAACCTAAAGAATGTTCAAACATTTTTATGCTGTATAGACCTGTCTTTGTAAAGTGTGCTGAGGAATGGATTTTTTATGCTAATGATCCAAAGGTAGATGCTTATTCCAACCACTGTTCAAAATGCTGAACCCTTCCCTCCCCTTTTTTGGCAACCTATGAAAGCATCTCTGAATAAAATTTGTGGGTGAAAATATTTTTTTTTGGAAACACATTTGGTTTGGAGCTTCATTAAAAGTTGCGTGAAATCAAGAGTTATTATCAATGTACAAGATTAACATAAATGATGCACTTTCTAAAAATTTATTTAAAGAGAAACAAAAGCATGTAAAAGGTAGAGGTAATACAGAATTCCAAAAAAAAAAAAGATAAACAATAAGAAATCACTAGTTAATAAATTACATATTGTCCTTTTAGAAATAGTTGTTCAACTTACAAAATTAAAGCATACAAAATAGATAGTCAAACAGTGAGAGTGTAAACAGCTATGCATGCATGAAGCTCTGCATGTATTCTATCTTTTCTGTATTAGAGGGAAAAACGAAACTTAGCAAGACAAAAAACAAATTCCTATAAAAACATGAAACCAAAAAGTCATATAAAACCACAGTACAAGGTGATCTACAATGATTACTGTGTTGTTTCTCATTATCTTCAATAGAATGTCTGTATCATCAGGCATAATTGAATATAGCAGTATAATTGAGTATAGCAGTAAATAACAATATTAGTAAAAATAAAACATTGTAGACAGTATAAAACTTCAAAAGCAGGTAATAATCAAACCATAGTGGATATTCTAGTGGATCTTGTAATCTTAAGTGCAGTTGCCTATACTCTCAGACTTGATACTATCAATCAAAACAGCTTTGAATAAAATCTATCAATACAAAACAGCGATCCAACAAACTAGATTCAATTACGATCAGTCATGGTAAAACAGTGTAGGTTTTACAGAGCTTTAGATTAAGTTAATAGGAAATTAAGGATGATTACCATACTATATCCTGTTATTTTCGGGATAACTGTACTCTCAAATCTAGTACAGGTAGAATGATTGGAACGAATATAATACATTTAAGCAGAGTAGTGTGAGTAATGTGGGTTTTAAGTACTGGTGCACTATTAACAATATAGCGTATCAAGGCCATCTATGTTAGAGTTTCTAGTTATCCTTCTCTGCCTCATTTCTGCTACGCTATTTTTCTGCCTTTGTTTGTCTAGTTTTCTCCTTCATTCTACTGCCTGCCCCACTCATTGAGGACTTTCTGCCACTGTTCCTAAAATCCTGGTATTTTTTTTCTCTCTCTCAAGAATGTCCTTCAGTATTCTCTGTAGGGTTGGATTAGTGGTCACAAATTCCCCCAGTTCTTCTTTGTCATGGAAGTATCTTGTTTCTCCATTAATTTCTAGTGACAGTTTTACAGGGTACATCAATCTGGACTGGAGGTTATTTTCTTTCAGGGTTTGGAACACTTCGCTCCAAGCTCTTCTTGATCTGATGGTTTGTGTCGAGAAGTGAGCTGTGATCCTGATGGGCTTACCTTTACAGGTAATCTGTTTCTTTTCTCTGATGGCTTTTAATATTCTTTTTTTATATTGAATTTCTGGCATCTTGATTATTATATGTCTGGGTGTAGCTCTGTTTTGGTTGTAAGTGGCTGGAGTTCTGTATGCCTCACACAACTGAATGTCATTTTCTTTTCCCATGCTTGGGAAGTTTTCCCTAATTATTTCCGTGAATAGCCTTTGTAATTCACCTGTATGTATTCCTGCTTCTTCGTTCACATTTCTTATTCTTAAATTGTAGATTTTCTTGTCGTCTTCTAGCCTTTGTATTGTTTCTGCCTCTTTCCTTGTTATTTTTAAGAGATTTTTCCTTTCATGATCACACACTGCAAACTTGTCTTCAAGTTTTGATAGTCTATCCTTAGTTTCTTTTAAGGAGTTTTTCCAGCTTTCAATGGAGTTTTTAATTTCCTGGTAGTCTTTTTGACTCTACTTCATGTATTCCATATTTTCTTTATATTCTTTATCAAATGTTTCTCTCTTTTTTTTGTATTCCTCCCTTCTTCCGTCTGCATCATCCTGAGAACTGCTTCCTGAGAGCATTTCTTTTATTACTCTACTCATACTTTACCTGATTTAAGATTTCTTTTATTTTTTTTACTCATACTTTACCTGATTCAATATTTCTTTTATTACTCTACTTTACCTGATTTAATATTTCAGTTTTGAGCTCATCTACAAGGTCCCAAAGATATCTCTTAATGTCTGTTGAAGCCATGTCTGATGTTGCATGTTTGCTGCCCTCAGTCTCCCTTGTTTTTCCTTCTCCTGGATCAGTGCTCTCAGGGTTCTGGGCTGGGGGCCTGCTCCTGCCTCTCTCTCCTATCATGGCCCTGGCTTCCTCCACACAGGTTACAGTGTAGGTCCCAGCCCCCTTCCCTGCTGGCCACGTTTCCTCCGAAGCACACTGGCAAGGGACCTCCGCCCTCTCCTGCCTGCTCTTGTCACTGAGGTGTAAGCAGGGGCTGTATATGCCTGCCCTCCCCACCAGGCCAGCCAAACTTCAGGTGCCTTCACCTGGTTAGTGCTTGCTAGGCGTAGTGAATTGATTTGGGATGGCTCACTGGGTCCTGGCCAGGGGTGTGGCCCAGTCCAAGCAAATCCCATGAATCTTCTCTGGGGCGGGAGCAACCAACTGAAGTCACTGTCGCTCCCAATTCAGGCTCTTCCTACCAGATTCCAACATGTCGCCCATTTGGTTGCGCCCTTCCCGTGGTGGGGGGGTCTCATTCCCAGCACTGACCGTGGATCAATGAAGTTCCCTTCACCGGCTTGGCTCTCTGTTGGGCTCTCCAACCCCTGACTTCAGCGCTGCTGTGCTTCCTGTGCGTGGTGGCAGGAAAGAGCTTGGGTGGCTCTGCCAGCCAGTGTGGATTCAAGCTGGTGCAAACTTGGCGGGTTGCCGTGAAAACACTGTGTCCCATAATTTTTAGCTGTTTCAGTTGTAGTCCCGAAGTATTTGACAAGCTTTTTTACGTTTTAATTTCTTCCTGTGTCAAGAAGATCCATCTCCCTCTGTCTGGGTCTTTCCAGGATGTTTTATTCTGGCATATGAGTTGCTTCTCCCAGGAGGCTTTGTACTTTGTTGCTCACTGATCGGCCATCTTGTCTTCCTCCCCTGATGCACATTTTTGTAAAAAGAAAACTGGAGAGAGAATATAAACTAATATGGTAGTGTTTTCTTTGCAATCCACTGAGAAGAAACAAAGGAAGAATTCCTCCTACCACAAGAGTTCTGAAATTGACAGCAAAATGAATTATTGAGAAAATATCATTCTTTTGTATTTGTTTTTATGATAGCTATTTGTGTTAGGCTTTCACTTGTATTGGTTGTCCAGAGATCAAGAAATGGTAGGGTTTGGGATGTAGGTGAGTGACAGAGTGCTTGCCTGAGGTCCTGGCTGCCATGCAGGACACTGAAGAAAGAGAGAAACAGAGACACAGACACTGCCTTTGCTCTCTGGTCTGCTTTCCAGGACTTTTTTATTGTATTAAATTTTATTTATTGAAACTGTTTGTTGAAACACTTTCCCAAGAAACTTTCTAAGAAAAGTTAAAAAGAGTGTGACTTTCTGATTTTTTACATGTTCTTTTTTAACATTTCAATGAGATTTTGAATAGGCATAGATCTTTAGACTGAAAATAATTCTTCCCACAAACTAATAAAGGTTTTTCTTATCTTTGGGACATGTGAGTGTTGATAAGACCTCTTTGTGTTGCTCACACATTCGCACATTCCTTGGCAGGTGATTCATTCTCTCTCTCTCTCTCTCATTTCAAGATCTCCTTTTTATCCTCCATGTTTTGAAATGTTACTGAAGCATTAAAAACTGTTGGATCTTTCTTCGTTTATTTGGACTAGATATTTAATTGGTCCTTTCAATTAGAAAAGTAATGACCTTCAGAGTATTCTTTTCTATTAATTCTTTAATAATTTGTTCCTCTGTATTTGCTATACTTTTCTCTCTTTTTTGGACACACTGTGAGTCAACTATTGAACTGGCTACATTAATTCTAAAGTCAGACTTTCTAGAATTTATTTTACAGCTACCAGTTCTAATCATCATTACATTTTGAATTTCCAAAGAGTTTTTCTTCTTTTTTATTATTTTGAGACTGAAATACTATGTTTCTGTATATAGGCACTGAATCTGTGAGCTTTTTTTCATATGGTTCTCATTGCATGTTTCAGCTTGAGGGCAGGAAACACGTTTGTTTTATGATGTGCAAACATATCAGAGTAATATTGTTGTTCTTTTTATCTGAATGAATGGTTCTTGGCCTCTAGAACAGAATTACCTGGCCATTAATAATCTGTAGGACAACTGCTAATTAATAACCATGAAAAATTTTCTTCATGATAAAATCCACCAAGTGGAAGACAGATGTTGAAGTGTGCATTGAGGTGAGCCAACAGTTTTATCTAAGATCAGGGTATGAGTACTCAAGAATGTAGCATGTCTTCCTGAACTTTCTATATTCCCCTGACTTTTGTTTAGAAGCATCCCCCTAGTGATTTAATTCATAGTTAATAATTCTTAAACTTACATTTGCTTCTTAGCTGTTCTAAATAATGAAAAGCATTCTTAAATGGGAACCTCAATACTGACAACTTTGGTTTGAAAAACAAGCTTCCCTCTCTTATATATTTAGGATGATGGTGGTGGTGATGGTGTCTAACGTTGGCTAGGGTCTTCCTGTGTGGCCGGTATAGCTCTAAGTCCATTGTAAATACATGGTCTCATACAATTCTCCCGATAGTACTAGTGCCATCTCTACTTTGCAGATGAAGAAGCCAAGCCAAAAATTTGAGCTGTTTGCCCCAAAATCATGTAGGAAGAGACAGAACCAAAATTCTAATTCTAACAGAGCTCCTAAACTTGCATATTTAACACTGTGCTCAAGTACCTTTCCATACAAAAAGAAGGAGGAGGAAGAAGAGAGGGAAAAAAAAGGAGGAGGAGAAAAAAGAGGAGAAAAGAAAATCCACTCATCAAAGAAATTAATAAAATTAATCCAACCTAGCAATTGGCTAGTCTGGTCCCTAAAACATTCTGTAATTCAAAATAAATATTTATGTTTCTAGCCCTTTTTACTTGAAGTCCAGTGTTGCTCCTTTTTTTACAAAACAAATGAAAGAATACATTTCAGAGTTAATAACTGTATCATGTGAAGATGCTACTGTAACACTGAAAACAGTGAAAGGATATAGAACCTTCCTACTTTAATGCACACACTCATGTCTATGACATCCAGACCCTTGGTGTGCAATTCAGAAAAGTCTCTTCCAACCCACATGACCTGGTGGTCCAAGTCAAGCCTATGGGCCAAAAGTCACTCAAGTCTAATTCTGTTCTGACACAAGATTTTCTCTGTGGCCTTGAGCAAAGCAATTATCCTCCCTGACTGAGTTACATCAACCATTAAAGAATAGTAGCATGTGGTTTATGGGCAGAAGTATTGGTGAGGATTAATGACTTAGTTAATGTGTGGACTTTCAAGAGCCCACGTGCCGCATGGATGATCAAATCTGGCACAATAGGACCTCTGTTTACTTCTAGTTTCAGTGGAAGGTAAAAATTTACTCTTTTTACAAGTATCTCATGTGTCCCACACCAGGGAAACTCCATTATAAATCCACAACTGCAACCTCTTAGCTGCTCTTTATGTCTGGTAGGTAAATCTTACATTCATTTTCTTCTCCAAATATACTGTTTGATACTGGTTTAACATCTCTCGAGTCTGATGAATAAAAATATTAGTAAGTGGAGCACATAAAGCAGGACTTCTCAGACTAGTTGCTACTAATGACTGCAATGGTGTTAGACCTGTGCACACTGAAGTAGCGGAGAGCATAATTATGTCTATGAATAGGTAATTTCTCTAAAAGGCATGCTCTGTACTATTTTTCCTATAAAAACCTGATACCAAGATGCAGTTATCCACTACTAGTGCCCTACTTGAGTATTTTCTAGAATCAGCAATGTAATTGTACTGATTTGTATGTTCATTTATCTGACTACCTTTGGGATCGGTACCACTTGATATTTAAGAAAAGCTGATGTCAAGAATGCAGTATTTATTCAGTAACGCAATGGTGACATACGCTCACAGCTACTGAATTCACCATTTTGGTTCATTATTAAAACCAGCCACTCCAGAGTCATGCATTACACATCTGTAAGAGCCAATAAATTTCTCTGTGTCCCATTCTAAAACTTGTATGGCTTTTAGCCTGTTCAGTTATTTTTCAAAGAAGAACTAATTACAGTTAATGCTTCTTGGTAGTATTTTGCACGTTTTTCCCAAACTAAATATAGTATGAACTATGACTGTGTAAATATTGAAAACAACCCTTATTTCTAGAGTTGTCCTTATTTTCCCATCCAACCTCTTTCTAATAATAAAAGAGCAAATAAGAAACATAAAGAATGGTTTTTCCCATACTTTATTTGCTTCCCTAATTCTGCTAAAATTCAGTATGTCAGAAAAGGAGTATGAGATGACTGAAATTTAATCTGGAGTTTTCTTTGCACAAGTCTATAGTTTTCTCTAATGCAGCGAAGTTTACTTAATGTAGAGACATCTATAAAATTTCACAAGTGTGATCAAAAACTAAATGTGTCTGCCCTGGAGAACCACAAGTTATTGGGAAAAGAGGATTAATAGCCTCAAAATTTTAGAGTGGGCTTAAAAACATAAAGATTTTTATCTAATTTGATTGAACAGATCAGCATGAAATCTGACACTCCAATATATTGTATAATAAAGAAGATGTTATGTTTGTTTACACACAGTTACTCTAAGTTCGTATATCAAAATTTTTAGAAAGAAAAAATTCCTTCTCTTATATAAAATCACTAGGTAAATATACTGTTAGGAATATAGACATATTTGTTATAATTTATATTTGTAAGTATACACAAGTTAGACAAATGTTTTTTAAGCAAAATTACTTACTAATACTACAGAATATTATGCTGATAACTGACAACTATTCATATGCACTGTGCATATATGCAGTGTTTTGTATGACATTTTATATATTATTTTGGAGTTAATAAACTTAATATGCACCACTTTAAATATAGGTTATATATATATTAGAAAGATCTTTTCTGTGCAAGTGTTTTACTGTTTGACCTTGGTAATTAAGTTGTTGTCTGAAAATATAATTCCTACAAGCCTGTACACATTCAAAACCAAAAACCTTACCATCTCCTATCTGACATTGTGTAACTACTACAAAGCTGAAAAGAATATAATGTGTTTTCTGCCCTTGAGGAGGATTATACAATGACTGAGATATTTAGGTTTCTGGATATTGAAAGAAATTTTTCAAAATGGGTTTATGCACAAAATTATGAATGCACAGAAGTGAAGCAGCCTGTTTCCCTCAGGTAATAAGAATTTACCAAGTAGGAGATGAAAATAAGTCTGATAAAAAGTCTGAAAACAAAACAAAAGACCATGCTGCATTTAGTAAATGGCACAGTGGACCCATCTGACCGGAACAAGAGAGAAAGGATGAAGAACAAAGTGGAGGGAGGGAGAGGCTGCTTGAAATTACTCCAAGAGACAAAAGTGTATTCACTCTTTCATTCCATCAGTGGACATTTATTGGCTCCTTTCTGTATAAAAAGGAGCATTAATTGGAAGAGGATCTGCTCAGATGGAAGGCATGATAGTAAAGGCTGTGTCTTCTCTGACAGAAACTGAAGAAGTTTTAGAGGAACAGAGACCAGAAAGAGTACTGATTGTGATGATAATTTGATGTGGTTCTTAAGAAGAGAATGCAAAGAAGATGTCAGATAAGGTGAAGTGGACTTAAAGATCAAGACAAGGGTTACTGCTATAATTAAGTGGATGATTATGTAAAGGTTAGGTGCTGTTTAAAGGTTTGGGAGTATGTGAAGCCCAGGGAGATGAAGGTATAGAAAGAGAGTTTGACTCATGTCTAAAGAAGAAAGGTAACCTGGAGCATTCCAACATCCAAAGGTCAAAGTAGGAGCAGAAGGGAAACCAAAGTACTAATCCTTGTACAGCTTGGAAGCTTGCTTTCAAAACTCCAAGCCAGCGTATTCTAAATGCTCCATCTCAGTACAAACAAATGTACCCATACCCTTTGTTTGGTTGCAAATAAATACTCCAAATAAGAATTTTTTTGGAAATCTTTTATATTTAAAATGATGCAAGTCTTGTAGTCTAGCCCATAATATCTTACCTAATTCAATTTTAAAGCATTTTAAATCAAATTACCACCAGAATTAAAATCCTTCTTATCATATTCAATTTATGGCTTCAAATGTCAACAAAAGTGTGCCTCACATTGAGGGGGGTGCCCCCTTCTCCACTGTTAGAAGAGACATTCAACAATAAGGACTCATTAAGAAGCATTCAGCCTTCTTTTATCCTTATTCATAATTTCATATCTGCATCACATAATTATTTTGTTAGTATTTGTTTAGCTGTCCTTCACTTATGCCTGAGTTTTCTGCTTTTGACTATGAACTTCTTTCTAAGGAGATGAGGAGTAATTTGCTACTTCAATTTCTAGCACAATGGAATGTCTTTTTTATGCCGAAACTTATGTTTACATTCTTAGAGATTTACAAGGAAGCATCTAGAATATTTAACAATAAGACACTAGGAAAATCTCAACTCTATTCTACTTTACCCTAGTTCTTGAAATTACTTCATAAAGATTTTTGAATACTTTCACTAGAAGAATCACCAACAAATAATCACAGAAATAGTACATAATAGATGTTCATAGTAGGCCATCCCTGAGTACCAAAACTAAAACTGATGGAATAAAAAAATATATATCATAAATACATTTTGTAATGCCTGGTGGTTCTGGCAGAAGCGTAAAGGATTTCCCCTGAGACAAATGCAATAAGAAAGCATCAGTGTAAAGCAGTAAGTGGAAGTCATAGCTGTGTGGTAGTGGTCTCCATCAATCCCCTGTTCCCTAGGGAGTTTTAGTGGACACATCAGTGGGTAAAAAGTAGTTCTGAGTCCCAGGGAAAGTAGTAAGACCCTTGTGGGATGAATAAGAAAAAATACATGCCCTGCAGAGGGAAGACCTTGAAGGAAACACTTGGTAAACCCTCCTCAGTGAGCACAGAAGAATAAAAGAAAAAAAAAATAGGCAGAGGATGCCTACCATTGGGTCTTCACTCACATGGTCATATGGCCAAAGGTTGTGTGATTATAAGATAAAGGAAAAACAAAAACCGAGAGTCGAAAATGCTATTGGAGTGGCCTGAAGTGGTGATGTACGCCTGTAATCCCAGCACTCTGGAGACTAAGGCAGGAGGATCATTGTGAGTTTGAGGCCAGCCTGGGCTACAAAGTGAGTTCAAGGTCAACTGAACTGTGTAGTGAAACCTGTCTCAAAACAGTTTTTTAAAAATGCTATTTGATAGTCCCACATTGGCAGCATCTCCAATCACATAGAGGCAGAAAGTGAAAATCCTCTTGAAATTAATGTATGTGGGCATGAAAGTCCAAAACCATGAGCTCACAAAGGACCCTACCAAGTCAGATCTACATAGACTACCAATATTGGAATTATCAGATGCAGAGTATGAAACCCATGTGTTATATATATGTTTATAGGACAGATTCTAGAAATACTGACTCACTGTATTTTACAAATCAAACTTTTAGGGATGAAAAACACAGTCTTTAAAGGTAGAACCCCCATTGTTAAATGGTAAGGATTTGTTAAATGGCAGACCAGATACAATGAAGAATAATCTGATAAACTGGAAGGTAGACAAAAAAAAAAAAAAAAAACTTTCATGGAAAGCAATTTTGAAGAAAACAAGACACATTATGGTGGCCATTATTGATTTCCTAAAGTCTGGTTTTGAAGGCCTGTAAGGCTCTCATTCTTTTGTTTTGTTTGCTTTTGTACTATTTTGTATTAACTTATTGTGTGTGAAGGTATGGACAGCTATTTCAAAGAAAACAAGAGACATTATGGTAGCCACTGCTGATTTCCTGTTGTCTTGTTCTGAAATCCTGAATTGTTTTGCTCTGATCTGCTTTGTTCTGTTTTGGAGGAGTGTTTTGTTTTGTTTTGTTTTTGCTTTGCTTTGCTTTGTTTTATTCTCTGTAAAATTAAAAAAAAAACTTTCTTGAGGCAGTACAACATCAAACTTCTTCAACAGATTATTAAATGTACAGTACAGTATTGTTAACTATAGGTATGATGTTGTACAAAGAGCTCTAAAACTTGATCATTCTGTGTAACTGAAATGTTTAGCTACTCATTTCTCCATCCCCTAGTCCCCAGGAACCCACTACTCTAATCTCTGCTCCTGTAAGTGTCACTGTTTTGGATACCTCACACAAGTAGAATGACACAATATTTGTGCTTCTCTGAATGGTCTGTTTCATTCAGTGCGGTGCTTTTTAGGTTTATTTTAGGTTTTCACATAAACCAGGTGATATCTCATTAAGATTTGTGTTTTCTTGATAATTAATGTTCTCAGTGTCATTTTACATACTGACTGTTCATATGTCCTCTTAGTTGTTTGCCTATTTTAGAATTAGATTATCAGGGGGTTTTGGTGTTAAGTTGTAAAAATTCTCTATGTTTGGAACTTAATCCTTTATCAGATATATAGTATGCAAAGATTACCTTTTCACACTGTTTCTCTTGCTGTGCTGAAACTTCTTAGTTTTTACTTTGATGTAGTCCAACTTGTCTGTATGTATTTTTGCTGCTTGGGCTCTTGGTGATAAGTCAGTGAAATTGTTGCTGGTACTAATCATGAAGCTTCCCATTCCCTGTGTTTTTTGTTTTTTGTTTTTTGTGTGTGTGTGTAGCAGTTTTGTAATTTTAGATCTTTATTTAAGTTTTCACTCCATTCTGTGTTGATTTTTGTGTGCTGTGTAAGATAAGGGTCCAAGCGTCATTCTTTTGCATGGCAATATCTGATTTTACCAATACCATCTGCTGAAGAAACTGTCCTTTCTGGTGATATATCTTGGTATCCTATGAAGTATCAGTTGGTCATGTGTAGGTGAGTTAATTTCTGGGCTCATAATTTTGATCTATGTCTGTCTGTATGCCACCACCATTCTGTGTTAATTACTATAATTTTGTACTATATTTTTAAATCAGGCATTGTTCAGATTTTTCAAGATGTTTTGACTATGCAGGGTGCTTCGCAGTTCCATATAAAATTTAGAATTGGTTTTCTATTTGCATATAAAATATTCATAGGGGTTTTTATGGAGATTGTATTTATCTTTGGGTTGCATAGACATTTTAGCAAATATTAAGTCTTTCCTTCCCTAAATATTTGATATCTTTCCAAGTATTTGCAGTTTCTTTCATTTCTTTCATTAATGTTCTCAGTATGCAACTCTTTTACTTCCTTAAGTTTATAGTATTTTATTCTTTTTAATCCTACTGTAAATGGAATTGTTTTTCTAATTTTCTTTTGAGGATTTGTTATAGAAAAAAAACATAACTGATTGTTGTATGTTGATTTGCTGAATTACTAGATTTAACAGGTTTTTGCTAGAGTTTATAAGATCATACCTTCTACAAATGGGAATAATTTTGTTCCTTCTTGTATGATCAAAATGTCACTTATTTCTTTTTATTGTATAATTGTTTGGCTAGGGATCCAATAGCACATTGAATTGGAGTGGCAAGACTAGGCATTCTTATCTTGTTCCTCATGCAGAAGTTTTCAGTTTTCACTATTTAGTTTGACATTAGGTGTGATCTTGTCACATAATTTTTTTATTTTGTTGGGGGTAATTTCCCTCTATTCCTAGTTTGTTAAGGGTTTTTATTATGAAAGTGTTAATGCCGTTCTTTTTCTGTGTCCATTGAAATGATCATCCATTGGTCATTACCTATGATATCTATCCTTCATTCTATTGATGTGTCATATCACAATTGTTTTTCATAGGTTCAATGATCCAGGGACAAAGCTGTCATTGTCATGGTATGTAATCTTTTTAAATAAACTGTCGATTTTGTTTTACTACTATGTTTTGAGGATTTTTGCATCTATACTTATAATATAAAATACTCCCCTGCACCCACTCAGCCAGTGTACTTCCGTTTCTTTATTGCCTCAGTAATAGTTCTGCTTGCTTGTGCCTCCTAGAAATGGCTGGTCACTGTGCTGCACAGCTGGTCACTATGGTGCATACTGTAAGAACCAATCAAAGACAACCAAGTATTCTGCTTCTGTATTTTGTCTTTGCAATCCCATAACCTCCAAATCCTGGGTATTCTTTTAGTGTTCCTGCTTGCGCATCAGGTATACCAGCCTTCAATTGTCTTTTCTTTTGTGGCATCTTTTACTCACAATAGTGTAAGGATAATGCTGGCCTTGTAAAATGAGTCTGAAAGTTCCCTCCTCATCAATTTTGGAGACATCTGAAAGAGTTAGTAGTAATTCTTCTTTAAATGTTCAGTTAAATTCACCAGTAAAACCTGGTATATGACCCTGGATATTTCTTTCTTGAGAGGCTATTTCTCTCTAAAACAGTGACTTTACTAGCTGAAAGTTTATCTGGGCCTTCTGTTTCTTCATGATTCAGTCCTGGTAGCTTATATGTTCTTAGGCACTTATTCATGGCTTCCAAGTTACTCAGTTTATTGGCATGTTCATAGTAATAGTCTTTTAGAATTATCTTTTTAATTTATTTTTTATTCATCCACGTTTGCAGTACATAATTTTACATTCCTTGCACACAGTTGGTACATACACATAAAACATTTTATTCCATTTTTCATTTCCACTTCCTCACCTCCCTTTTTCTCCCCTTTTTCTTGCGGTACCAGTTATAATATCTCTTCTTTAATTCTATTTGTGTCGTCTCTCTCTTTCTCTAGTCTACCTAAACATTTATCAATTTTTTGTTTCAAAAAAGCTAACTCTTAACTCATTTTTTATTATTTTGTTATTCTCTATTTTATTTACCATGGTTAAGATCTCTATGAGTTCCTTTATTTTACTAATTTATTTTCTTCTCTAATTTCTTTGAGTTTAATTTCCCTGAGGTGTCAATGTAGATTTTTTTTTTTTTTTTTTTTTTTTTTTTTTTTTTTTTTTTTTTTTTTTTTTTTTTTTTTTTTTTTTTTTTTTTTTTTTTTTTTTTTTTTTTTTTTTTTTTTTTTTTTTTTTTTTTTTTTTTTTTTTTTTTTTTTTTTTTTTGGTACTGAGGATTGAACTCATGACCTCAGGCTTGCCAGGCAGGTACAATTTAGATTATTTAGGTTATTGTTTATTAGACATCTTTCTCTTTTAAGTACTTAACACTATAAACTTTGCCCCTAGTACTACTTGTGCCACATCCTGTAAGTTTTATCACATGGGTTTTCATTTTCATTTCTTCTTTCTCTTCTATTTCTTAGTTTACTCAATTGGAAGTATATAGTTCAGTTTGCACATATTTTTTTTTACTGTTCTATATTTTCCTTATGCTGTTGATTTGTACCTCTTTTGCTTTATGATTGTGAGTGACATTTAGCATAACTTAAACCTTCTTAACTTTATTAAACCTTATATTAAGGTTTGTGAGCTAACATGTGACTCATCTCAAGTAATGTTCCACATGCACTGGAGAAGTATGTGTATTCTGCTGCTGTTGGTATGTGTGTTAGGTCCATTACACTGAAATGTTCAAATCCACTGTACCTATGATTTTCCATCTGGTTGTTCTATCCACTAACGAAAGTGTAGTATTTATTCTCTTGAATTACTCTTTTATTTCTTTTTATTTTCTCAATACTTGCTTCATACTTATAATGGCTATATTTTCTTAGAAAATTACATAGTATCTTTCTTTGTCTCTGTGACCATTTTTGATTTAAAGTCCAATTTAAGTGTAAATGCTCCTGCTCTCGGTAGCTATCATCTGCATAGACTGTCTTTTCCATCCCTTCATTTCTTCCAGAGTCAGAATAACCATGGAAGTTTAATGTTTTAATTCAGTTCAGGACATTGAGGCAGTTTTGACAATACAATTAAATACAAAACAGAAATTTCAGAAAGGAGCAAGAAGTGTAAGTGTTTTACAGCAAGGAATATTTTCTGGGCAATTAATGTCAATGTGCCTTTTACTGTAATACATTTTAAAGTTAAACATTTAACATATGTTGTGATCATGCCCCAGAGTTGCTATGATTTTGAAGAGTCAGTGATCATCTAGAGCAACCTATGGTATGGGAATTAGTTGGAAGTCTGGGGACCGAGCAGATGAGCACCATCCTAATAAGAGATTGCAGTGGACTGCCATGGGCTCCTCAGGACTTCTTAGTCATGTTCTCATTGCTGGAATACTGTCTGACACCCACCCACCATTTAAAGGAGGAAAAGTTTACTTTGGTTTATGGTTTCAGAAGATTCAGGCCATGGTCAGCAGGCTTCAAGGCAATAACAGCATGCTGGACAGCTCTGGCTTAAGTCATGGCAGGCAGGAAGCAAAGAGAAAAGGGAATATCTGGGGGCAAGAGTATTCCCTCCATGTCATTCCCCTAGTAACCCGGCCAGCCAGGCCCTCCCACCTAACAATGGCTCAGCTGTAGTGCGCCATGATCCTTCACACAAAGGGGCCATTTTAGATCTAAACCGTAACATACCCGAACACCAAAACGGAAGGAGCTTTGCACACCAAATAGACTGTGAGATTCTTATCACTAGGCCACATGGCGGTGTTGAGGTAAAGCAAAGCTCCTGAAGTAACAGGCACAGAATTGGGTACTTTTCCCTGCTTCTTTCAACTTATGGAGTCAGGATAAACTATACCACAATATAGAGAAATGCTGAAAAATCCCAGGAAAATAATGGGACTGTTCCTATAAAGATCTTTTTATTTTAACTGAATTTTAGAAAATGCTTTTGCTTTGGTTTTGCAGACATTTTTGTTTTCCATTGATAGCTACTTCTGTTCTCTCTGATTCTTCTACCTTCAAGTGGGTCTCTATCCGACTGTGTCATATGGAAAATGGCAAAGACAGAAAAAGTGCACAAGGGGGTAGGTCGTATGGCCTATCTTTGAGAGCCAGTACTTTCCTTTGTTTTCTCCCTTTGGGCATGTGTGTGTGTGTGTGTGTGTGTGTGTGTGTGTGTGTGTGTGTGTGCGCACGCGTGCATTCCTGTTCCTGTTATCTGGAAGTCTTATTTCATCTCCTCTATTGTTGTTCATCCTTATTGTAGGTTCAGAGAAGCTGACAAAGCTCTTCAGCTCGCTCTCGCTCTCTCTCTCTCTCTCTCTCTCTCTCTCTCTCTCATCTCTTACACACACACACACACACACACACACACACTTTGCTCACATGCTCAGCATAGCCTGAAATTCCAAAGTAGGCTTTTGGTTGCCTGAACTGAGAATTGAGGCAGACCTCCTTGCAATACACAAACCACCCTGGAAGATGTGTCATCGTAAATGGCTATGGCTTTTCTAAACTTAGTGAAAATGAGTTTTATCATTTTAGAGCTACTTTTAAGTGGCAGATGATAGGAAGATGTCACATCCTAAGGAGAGAGGAAGAGATGCAGCTGCTGCAGCGGGACACAAGGAGGGTGGGAAGCTCTCTGCCTCGCTCTGCTTGGTCTTCAGATGACACCACTGGTGTCTTAGCAGATTTTCACTTCCCATAAAAAGACACAGTTACTGGTTTGTTACCATATATTCCAAGTCGATCCTTCCTAGTCTTTTTCTTTGGCTCTCCAGTTATCATGGTGACAATTCCTTTTACTCAATATAGGTTGCCCAAGATAGTCGTTTTCACTCAGTGCAGCCCAGAAAAGCCAAAACTGGACACCCATGTCCTGTAATTTGTAGGAAATGGGGGAAGAGCCAAGTGTAAAAGATACACGAACAAAGAAGGAAATACCGAAATAGAGTGGAGACATTGTGAGGCATCACCATGAAAAGGGGCCCGCAGCACAGGTGCCAGGCCCTGGGAAAGCAGCACCCACCTGTACCCCATGGAGGGCCACTGGAAGCTACTGTAGGTTACAGGCACCAGATCTAGGTGTGGGCACATTCTGTCCACACCATTAAGCTCTGCCAACACACTGCTTATCTATCTCATGACCACCTGGTGTCATTCTCTGTCTGCCTGAGCCAAATAACAGTCTCCATTTCCCTTAGAAAGTAAATGGGATAATACCGTATTGGCTGTAATGGTACCCTATCAGAAGAAAATAAGGCAATTTAAATAAGGTCTCTGATTAATCTCATTCCTTTGAAATACTGAAGTATGCTTCCTGTAAAAGCTCTTTGGTCAATCCTGGATAAGAAATTATCTATTTCATGATTTCACATTTTTTTCTCTCTAGAAAATTAGTCATTTTCAAAAAGGAAGGACACTCCTGACAGTAGATATCATTTAGGGGATGATGACACAGCCCAGATCTGTGTGTCCAATACTCAGAGACAGGGTCCCTATAGAAATACCTGTGTCTTCCATGCCAGGCACAACTGAATTGAAATACTGATCAAAGAGATAGTCTCTTCTGAAAAACCCGAGTTGGATTTGAGAGTCCCTAGAGAGTTGCTGCTGGTACTTTAGCATCCTGACACATCCAGGTTCATGCCAGCCTATAGTTAGTCAGAGAAAGATGGCTTCTAGGGGAAGTAAGCTAGAGACGTGCTAGTAGAGAGAGATGCAGTGACTAAGCCCAGTTCTTCTGCAGCCCATTGGTGGCTCCTACCCATGTCCTGTATGAGATACTCCCACATCCTTTAAATCCTCTCATTGTGTGAGGTAACGTGAGAGAGTTTCTGTTACTGAGAAGCAAAGGATTCCTAATGAAAACACCTTGACTTCCAAGACCTTCTTTTCTTTCCTTGCTGTTTGCTTTAGGTGTCTTAATAGGTGTGGCACATGAAGTGAAGTCTTAGTAGGAGGAAAGACAGGCAAGTCCGTCTTTTTGGAATGGCTGTTGGTCACGCAGGACCTTGGAAATTCTGACAACTCTGTAAGTGGTGTGGTTGTTTATACAGTACTTCTGGGTCATTGTTTGTCCTTGGTTTTATGTAAAAGAATAGAGAGGAAGAAGGGACATTCTGTCCTTGGCATGACTAGTATTGTTCAGGGGCACATCTGTTTTCCCAAGTCATTAATGGATACTTCCGGAAGCAGCCAATCCTTTCTCAAGCATTAGGTCAGCAATCCTGATTAGAATCAGCATCAGCCACCCATGAAACTAGATGCTTCCCCTGTGATTTATTATGACAATAAAATTTAACTAATTAACCTTAATTAGAAGGAAGGGCCCGTCTCAAATTTAAGATTCTAAAAGAAGCAACATTTTAATTTCTTTCAGCTTTGCACAGTGATTTAAATTAAGCTAGCCAAGTACATTTGACTTAATGTGTAAATAAAAATTACTTCTAAACAGCACATCAACCTAATATGTGTGTTTTTGGTATATAAGTGCTCTTTAAAGAACAGCTGTTCTTTCAGATGGGCAATTTAAACATTCTTATACTCTTGTAGTATCAGTAGTTTAGCAAGTATTTTTTCGCATTGAAAACACAATGATTAACTTAATATTAGCACTTGTCAAAATTATTATTAACCTGGGGCCGGGGATTTAGCTCAGTGGCTTAAGCGCCTACCTGGCAAGTGCAAGGTCGTGAGTTCAATCCCTGGTACCAAAAAAAAAAAATTATTATTAAGCAAACTGGGCCTAAATTACAGTGATTATTGTATTTTTGTATCAATCTGACAATGATTAGGAAAATGAATTGTATGAGTTAAAGTGTCATGAAAACCTGTGGTAAAGCTTTCTTGTCTTTCCCAGGGCTCAAAATTTCAGCTCAAAATGAAGCTGATTTATTTAAGAGTCTAGTGGAATGATTATGTCCTAAATGAGCTCAAAATTGTTTCTCCTGTGTGTTTGGTAATACTATGATCTTTATACCTTATTTCCAGTTTTCAAAGAGACAAGGGTAAAAGCAAACAGGCCTATGATGTTTAATGTCCACGATCACTTTTTCTGATTGTTTATTTGCTGTTTGTAAAATCTGGAGGAAATGAGCTACGCATTCCACACTGCTGGTATGAATAGAGAGATTAAAGGACTACGCTAATTTCAAGCCTGCAGGAATGTCATCAGGACATGAAGGGAGAGCTGTGAGCTGCATTGGGCAGCTGTGGCAGGGTTTTTGTTTGTTTTCTGCGGGATTAAAGATGGGATGAGAGAGCTTGGCACAGCCTTTGGGCTGACCCTGGGAAGGCACCTGCCTAGAAGCCCGTGAGAGCCTGAGTCACCCAGCCATTCATTTCCTGCGGGTGCCTCCTTCCTGTTTTGTCCCTCTGCCTTCCTGTGCACTTTCTGCTTTCAGCCTCCTGCCTTGCTTCTTCTAATCTGAGCTCCTAAAATGATCTGCACATTCTAGTAAAACAGAGTGTGAAAACTAAGGCAAATTTTTAGGGTGAGTTGGAAACTTGCACACATTCTTTTGAGACCTGTAGAAGCTGCAGCCCAACCCAATTGGATCCAAAGTGCATCTTTAACTTCACAAGGTCAAGTCTACAAAAGGAACTAGCTTGGGAGATGTCCTGATTAGTTAAGACAGGACTAAATGTAGCATTCACACTGCAGAGATAGTAAAGGAAGATGCAAAGAAGTATGCTGTTGCTGAGGGCCATGTCCCTTTGCTCCTGCTTGTAATTCAGCCTCCAGCTTTGAATCGCTGGCTGTGGGTGACCTCACCCCCAGGAACTTGTTGTGCTGTCCAAGGACACCAGCCAGGCCTTCACTATAGGACTCTCTGGGCTTTAACAGTTTTTAGATTGTCTGTGATTCATTTAGCATCTTTGCTGCTTTTATTTTTTGACAATTATTACCTTACATTAAATTAAAGCATGTATACAAAATCAATATCAGCTATCCTAAAGGACAGGAGAGAAGCACTGCCAAGGAGCCCAGCCTGCCTCCTGCTGTTCTACAGCAGCCTTGGGTGCCACACACTCGCCATCCTGGGGCTGCATCCAACCATGGCCTCTTCCTCAGAGTGGGTGCCATGGCCCAGGGAATGGGACTGGTGGAGAGTTTGGGTACATCACCCTGCCCGATTTCAGTTACAGATCCTTTTGTTCTCGAGGCCTTGATTTTATGGAAGAAAAGTTAAATTAGCCAAAGAGCTCACTGATTGCTAGCTAGTATCATAATTTATGCTTTCTGTAATCCTTGGGCTTTTGTGGACCTCAGGAAAGAATCTCCATATTCTTATCTATCCCTTCCATATAAAGAGAAATAGCAAATTATATCTAAGAACTTAGACTTAAGTCTTTACTAATATTTTTCCCACCTCCTTTATGTCTTTGCTCAAAATATCATCCTTATATCAAGACTGTCCTGATTTGAAGGGGCAAATGCTTCCTACCAAAGCACTCTATGTATAGCTTCTTTCCGTGATATTTTTTCCATAATGGGTAATCCTAACCTACTGTATACTGAACCTACTTTTACTTAGTCATTCTGTTTATAATAGTCCTCCTGTTTGAATATGAGCCTCACACTGGCAGGAATTGAATCTATTTTGTTCCTTTCTGTATCACTAGCAGCCCAGAATGGTGCCTGGTACATATATGCACTTCATAAATAGTTGTTGAATGCAAAAATAAGCCTATCCTATGTGCCAGACACTGAATGCTTTCCATGTGTTGTCACATTCATCTGGGTGAGAGATGTAAATTTAGAATATATGGGTTTATAGATAGTGGTGAGAGCTATGGATATGACCAAGACCTGAAGAAGAGGAATAAAAAAAAAATGTGGATGTTAAGGAGAGACCTGAAAAATATCCTTTTAGACACAGGTAAAGGAAATTGGACCTCACACAGGAAACCAAGAAAAGCTACTCAGAGGAGGGAAACTGGGCTTCTGCAGTGTGTGGTGTCAAACAAGGGAATATCTCCAAAGGAAGGAAGTGCCCAAGGTGTCATATGTCACAGACCGGTTGGAATAGTGAGGGAGCAAATGGTGATGGAGGGAGATGTCTCAGCCCTGACTCCATGCTGTCCTCTGCTGCATCTGATTTAGACTCCTTGCAGAGATGCCTGGGACCCAAATGGATAGAACTGTTTATATTGCTCTTCCCTCTCATATCACAAAGGTATAAATGGCACTGTTTAAACAAAACGTAGTTGATGGTAGATAGTTCAGTGGTTCCCAGGCTTTGGAATGTAATAAACTAACTGATAACACTTGGGGATGGGGTCAGTGAAATATTAGATCACCTTGCCAATTATCTCAGTCATTGCGCTTAATTGGTATAAGGCAATTTGACCAGGGAGAATGAATCAATTGAAAATCCTTTAGGAGATGTGAAACCCAGGTACAATCACTTGTATTGGTTTGGCTTTCTGGTTCTTGGTGCAAGTAGAAGTCTTTTGGACAGACTTCTTGCAGTTGACCACCAACAACTTGATCCACTGTGGGTAACAATTGCTTGCCTTGCTGCTTTGTTCGCTGTTGCTCACAACTATGAAAATGTGGACTGAATTATATTAAAGGTTACCTGAAAATTGTTTAATCCTTGTGAGTCAACTCCATCATCTCCCCAACCCATACCACAAGTATATATACAGTCATGCAGCCTTGATCAAAAAGCATGTTTGGTAGGGGCCAGGGATATAGCTCAGCAGCTCAGCACCTGCCTGGCAAACACGAAGTTGTGAGTTTGATTGCTGCTACAAAAAACAAATGTGTTTGGTATGTTGCTTGGGACAGGTTCCCTGACTGTCCCTCCCTGTAAGCCTATGAGCACACAGATACATACACATAGAGACACGCAGACACACAGGCATGCATGCATACACTCGCAGAACATGCACACACACACACACACACACACACATGCACGCACCTTCTAAGCCCCCTATTTAGAAATCCAAGAGCCAGCCATGGGTAGCTTAGATTCTCTGTGCTACAGTCCTTGGAGTTCATTGATAATGGAGTAAAACTAAAAAAGATTACTAAAAACAAGGTGAATGCAGCTCTTCGGAGAAACTTCAACAAAGGGAGGCTTTTCCGGGGACATTTTGTCCTTGGGCAATTGAGCTAATTAAGTAATTCCTTCTGCTTCTGACAATATTTCAAACTAGGGTAGCCTCCCTCATGTTATGAGAGGACAGACATTAATGCATTATCAGGCTGACATTAGCCAGGATATTTTATTGTCAACAAAGACATGTGAATGATTGTCGGCCTAATTATTTCTTATATCCCCTTTGGAAGTTTCTGTGTGTACAAGTAAGTAATCTTCCCAGATTGATTTTGTTATTGTTGTTCTTACAAGGATCCTGAATTTTATCAAGGGTGCAGTCTAAGTGAAGCTGGAATAGAGCTTGAGTTTCATGTTTTCTGGCAAATATTCCACACATGTCATAACATGGCTTTTTAATGGGGAGTCTGTATTTTTAAAATAGCCATGCCAAACAGTAACGAAGGGGAGAAAAGAATGCCTGAGAAATGGCATCTCAAACTCTAAAAGTATCCAAATTAGCAATAAAAATAGAAGTTTCTTATCACCAGGAACAAAAGGAAGTAGATATAGACATTAAAACAGAGCCTGTCTGGTCCTTGAGCCAGGGCCTCACAGGTAACCTTGACCCACCAGGTCCACCTCCTCATGCCTTGTGTCTCTTCCATGTACTCGTGGGACTGTAGTACTCCTTTGCCTAAGTGACACTGAGATGTCCAGCTGGTGCAGGATGTTGTAGCAGTCCTGTGGGTGACATGCCTTTAGGTCATCCTCCCCCTTCCATTACCCAGTAAGACCCCGGGTAGCAAAGACTTCATCTCATTTGGAAACTTACATGTGGTATTTATGGTATCCACTTCCAGCACATCTATCAATCCTTAAATGAAAGCTGCTCTGCAGGCAAAGTTTTAATACCAACTGGGGTGGAAACAAAATTAGTCTGACTTAGTTGGAAGCATAAAATCAGGAAAAGATTTAAGAAATGTAGTTTTATTGCTCTGAAAGATTTATAGTAACTAGGATCAGGTTAAATCTCAGCTTGATGGGAATTTTTAGAAACTGTTTTGACACATCTTTAAGAATGGTCTGTTTTAAATGAATTACCTTTATGTGCTTCTAAAGGTACCGCTAAGTGAGTGTTTAAAAACTACTGCCATCCATAATTGAAGCGTATTTCCACAACTGTATTTATGTTCTTCATTGGTTCACTAATAATTTATTTCATTATTAAGTTTATTTATTTTTGCAAACTCTTAGCTAAAAGGGTCCAAATACATGAGGTTCTATTACTGTGGCTCTCATCTGTTGTCCCAGGTTTTTCCGCTTGTATAGTGCTTGGCAAATACCATAAATATTAGAGTGAGTTCATTAGTGAATGACTAGTGAAACCCATAGACTCAACCCTAATCCCCCTTCGTTAGCCTCATTTGGTTCCATAAGTAGAGGCAAAGATTTGAAATACATCTCTCAACTTTCAAAAAAAGAAAGGAAAGGCAGAACTCACGGTAGATTAGACTGTGCTTTGGGTTCTCTCCCAAAGAGCACTGTGGGGAGACACTGTCTCCACTTCACTGGAGGTCCCAAATTCCAGTTGTGGCCATCCATTTGCTCAATCCAGGCTACACAGGAAAGCCTGCTGCTATGTGACATGGAGCTTGTTCTGTTGCACCAACCTTATGCTCATGGCTCTGTACTTCGGCACTCTTTTACCTTTACATATGTATTGCAAAGAGTTAGCAGTTGTGTATACTCCTGGGCTACAGAGGAGTTGGAAAAGTCCTTTGTGATCACAGTAGTCCTCCCAACCCCATCAAAGGGGAAATGTCCCAAGGCCCCAGCAGATGCCTGAAACTGCAGATAATATCAAACCCAATAACTTAATGCCTTTTCCATTTTAACTAAGCATTCACCAGGATTTGGGATCTTAACTTATGCAATTTGAGGTGCAACTGCCAAGCTAGCATAAATTTCTTTTTCACAGCTTTACAGATAGTTGTTATTTGTATATGTCTTTGGAACCTCAGCAAATGATTTTTTAAATTTTCTCATTAATACGAAAACTATCATAGTTTCCCATAAAAGCCATTGTACAGCTCCTTTGTGGAACAGCTGAATTGCCAGCGTTACTACTCCTACACTTCAGGGCATTGTTCAGTAAAATAAGAATTACTTGAAGAGAAGCATGGATGCACAATACACAGCAGTTCTGATAAGCTAGATGACTAATGCAAGGGCAGCACATCCTGTGGACACAGGGGTGAATGTGGGACAAGATAGAGTATGATTTCATCATGCCGTTCACAACAGTGTGCCATTTAAAATTTCTAAGTCATCATTTCTGCCACTTTCCACTTAATATTTTCAGACAGTAGTTGACTTTTGATAATGAAAAACATGGAAAATGAAATTGCAAATAAAGGACCCTGCTACGGTATTGTCTTTATTTCAGACCAAAGCTGTGTCCAACTTCCACGGCTTCCCATGATCAGATGCGAATGGAGCAGGGCATGTACGGAACCTGAGGAGGTAGACCACCTGCTGTTGGCAAGGTCACCTTTCTCTAGGCTCCCTGGTCCACTCCACACCACTCGGCCATCCTACAACTTTGTGGCACAGGATAAGCTCTTAAGAATTAAAGAAAGGCTTTTCCCTGAAGAAGAGGATTAGGACTTCAGGAAGTTGTCAGTATCTGTCAGAGTTACAGCTGTCCTCTGGGCAAGCTAAAGGATCCATTTCCAAACCCATGTTCTCCAGGTCTCTGGGCACTAATGCACCTTGGCAGTTGTAGCTTTCTTAGTCTTGCTTTCCTCTGCTGCTCAGACTGGAGAGATCTTGCTCATTTGTTGATATTCAGTAGATGAAAAGGTTTTCTTAAGCACATCTTCTCTCAACTTTCCGGACAGAGCTAACTTTTCCTGTCCTAGAATCTCAGTGACACAGCGAATCCCCAGCTCCAAGTACATAGTGCCTGCACTGGCAAACTCTGTAAGTGAATCAAAATCAAACAATAACCCTATCATCACATAGCTACTGCCTGGCATTCTTAGCCCTGATGTTAGTAGTGCTCGGTCTTCTAGAAAGAATTTGTCACAAGCACAACCATTTTATTTACAGTATGGGAGCCCTACAATGTATAACATTGAGGCAGATAATCTCAAAACAATGGCCAAAAGTCACTGAAACATCAGTCCTCTGTGTGGCATATTATGAGATTCACAACCCAGAACTCTTCCTCAATTATAATCAACTAACGCAAACACAAAACCTTTGCCAAAAATAAGAAACTGTGTTTCCTGACTTAAAACCTCCTAGCATTTTCAGGCACAAGCTGAAATTATCACCCAAGGTTCTTCTGCATGGACTATTCCACAAAAACATTTCTTGGTTCCTACAAATTTTTAAGGTATCAGAGCTGATATCCAACAACTGTGTTATTATCTGTCCTGGCTCACAAACCACGCTATCAGAATGAGGCTCTGTGGGATCTGAGTGACTGGCCAGAATCACTTCAGGTATTTTGCTGAAGGTCTTAAAACCATAACTTTCTAAACAGGATTCCCAGTGACTTGCATCTTCTTTATTTTGGTCCATATACATGCCGGTTTCCTTACTATAATTATTGTGACTATTTTCTTGAAATATATGAGGAAAAAATAATAGCCTGTTTTACTCATTAATGAGTCAGAGGAAAAGTCACTCCTGATTCTAATTATAAGGGGTCAGTGTCAGGATCTATAGCAAGGAAACGTGTTGATGTGATCCAGAAAGCTAAAAGATATTCCCAACTATACAGAGTTAAATTAACCTGTGATCTTAGCAACAGGCCCTAAGTCTTCTACTTGCCCAGTTTTGGTGGCCTGGAGGCTATTTGGTGATCTAAACCATCATAGAATGATATAGAGATAAAAAATTAGAGCATTATAAGAGTGTTTTAGCAGAAAATAAAGCAAAAAGTGCCTGTGGGGACAAATATTAACAGACTGCTGAACTTGTGGCCTCATTTCTTTTCATTAGCAAATGCCTCCCCACCACCCACTGCAGGGACAGCAAAGGTGATTGGCTGCCTCCTCTAAAAACAGTGTGGCTCCTAAAAGAATAGCATCTTCATGGTGCCATCACAAGAGAGTTGAGGTCAAGAAGCCATGAGTTTTGTCATTTGAGAAGGCTGAGTCTGTCTTCTGCCACCCCCTAAAGGTCAAGAATATGAATGTCAGTTGAGGGCCCTGAAAGGCCTCTGGCTTTTGTGTTCTCATTAAAGTAGAGTAGCTACCTTCTAACCCAGGGCCAAAGCCTCCACAATCTCTTTCCCTTCCCTTTAACCTCTCTGTCTGCTGTCTCATTCTCAGCATCATTAAACATGCTCAAGTCTCTCTTATCTTTGACAAGCTTTACCTCCCTAATTCTCACAGCCACCTCCAACCACAGCTTGCTCCAGTCTCTCCACCTCAGCTGAAATTTCCCCCACGCATCACATCATCACATCGCTTCTCTTCATATATCCACCTCTTCACTTCCCTCCTGTTTCTTAACCCCTTCTTCTCCTGCTTCCCCTGTCAACTCACCAAACTACTGAAGTCACCAAGATGCTAGTGACTATAAAGCTGCACAGAGCTTATCACTCAGTCATCCCACTTCCGAGAGAAATGAACTTTTGTTCAGATAAATCTGGCCCAAATATCTTTCTAACAGCTCTATTCATAATCCACAGAGATGGAAAAGCAACTGAACCTTCAACCCTAGGATGGATAAGCAAATTATAGTATATCTACACAATGAGAATAGCATTCAACAATGAAATGCAATGAGCTATCTATTCATGCAGTAACATGAATGACTCTTAGATATATTTTGCTAAGTGAAAGAAGCCTGGTTCAAATGTTTCAGTCATGACATAGAAAAGACAAAGCCTTAGCAATGCAAAACAAATTGTTGGGTTCCAGGAGTAGGGGGAGAAAGGGACAGCATGAATAAATTTAGGGGTGGTAAAATATGGTAGATATACAACTCTTTGTATTTATTAGAGTCCAGAATTTTTGCCAGCTGTTGCGTTGCACAGTTATAATTCCAACACTTGGGAGGCTAAGACAGGAAAATTGCCAGAAATTTGAGGCCAGCCTAGACTACATAGTGAATTCAAGGCCATTCTGAACTACATAGTAAGACACCATTTCCAAAGAAAGAAAGAAAGAAAGAAAGAAAGAAAGAAAGAAAGAAAGAAAGAAAGAAAGAAAGAAAGAAAGAAAGAAAGGCAGAGAACCAGGAATTTTATAGCAGAATGTTGATATGAGGTGCCATAAAAATATATGGTGAGCGTATGATTTAAAAACCAGTATAGTAAAAAAAAACACATTGCCATTAATCCCCGTTGAAATCCTCACCTGCACTTCAAACACATTCATCCCATCACTCTTACCACTTTCGGAAGCATTCCTGAAAGTCTTCTTTTGCTAGTATATTTGTGAGGCATGATCAAAAATACAGTGAAAGCTACTGCCAAATGCCATCCAATGGAAAGGCAGACTCGTAAAAGCGTCACAGTGTGTTCTTGTCCACTTTTTCCATCAGATCTGGCACCATGCACTTTCAGCTCTTCCCCCAGAGTCAGAATGACCTAGACAGATAAACATTTTAAATCAGTTAAGGACATTGAGGCACCCACAACTGTGTAACTAAAGACATTCAGGAAAGAAGACCATAACTGCTTCAGAAAGTGGCCAGAACAATAGGATAAGTGTGTTCAGACAATGGGGAATATTTTGAGGGGGATTAATAGCACCAGTCTTACAGTAATGATTTTTAAGACTTGAATATTCACTGCATTTTTTTGGTTACACTTGTGAGGGTTTTTTTCAGTGAACTAGGAAGTATAGCTTAGTGGTAGAACACTTACCTAGCATGTGCAAAGCCCTGGGTTTGTTTCCCAGCACCACAAAATTAAAAATTAAAATGTGAAGGGACCCCCAAAATGGAATATAAACTATCAAGATTTGTAATAAGTGATATCAACGACCGCCATGCATTCATGAGGACTTAAAAGTACACAGCTCCTTGCTGTGCAATTCTGGGTCACCCCCACCCATCTTGCCCAACCTGACGTACAGTCAGTCTCCTCTTAGCTCTCTGGCAAGCACGCCCTCATCTTCCTTCACTGGCTCCCCTTCCACAGATCGCTTTTCAAGCCTTCTTTCCCGCTCCACTGTTCCATGTTGCAGCTCCCTGGGGCTCAGACCAAGGCTGCTCTCTCTTCCTGCACTGGAAGTTCTCTGTGGACAGTCTCCTCACGCCTGCGCTGCCGATTACTAAGTATGAACAGAACGCTGAACAGCCAAGGCTGTGTCCTTTTGGAATTCTAGAGTGACACATGCTGTTGTGGCCAGACTCAAGCTGTGCTGCTTGCCACATGACAGGTCTATTAAGTCAGGAGATGAGGCGTTGAGGCAAGGAAGGCAACTTTATCCAAAAACCTGACTCAACTGCAAGACGGAGGACTTTTATCATGAAGTCCAATGTGCTGGACTTCTGCTAAAAACTTGGATATGATGTTAATATCTCTTTTGTCACTTTCCTCTGCCTCTCTCTCCCAGCACTGCTGGCTAAATGTCATTCTGTCTAGAGTCCAGGGATTTTCTCTTTCTCTGTTCCTTTCCACAGACAGTACCACACTAGTTCAAGTCACCACCATCTCTAATCAACACAGTGCTGGCTTCCAGTTGGTCAGCCTGTGGTCTCCCTCTTCAATCTTTGTCCACTTTGCAGCTGGGGGAATCTTTTGAAACAATAAATTATTGCATTCTTCGGCCTCAGACCTGCTGTGGTTTCCCATTGCTTTTATAATAAAGCACAAATTCCTCAGCGTGTCCTACCAGGCTCTGCATGGCTTGGCTCCCAGTGACCTCTCTGCCTTCCTCCCCGACGATGCCTCCTCCTCTCCCTTGCAGCCAGGCTCCCCAGCCTTCTTTCCTTCCACACGTGCATCAGTCTGTTTCCCGTATCAGGGCCTTGGCATGTACTGCTCCTCCACCTGCACTTCACCTATTCACCGTTATTAACTCTTCAGCCCTCCAGTGAAATGTCATTTCCAGGTAAGGTTCCTATGACCCCCCTGTGCTAGACTTCCTCCCCTTGTTACATGCTTTTGTGGTTCCTTTTTTAGAGCAGTTATCTCTAATATCAACACCTTCCTTAAAGGCAAGGCTGAAATGGGTCTGGCTTATTTGCTGTTGTTCTCCACACCCCAGGATGATGTACAACACCCTGTGGATACTTAGGAAGTACCTGTTGGAAGGAAATAAAAATTAAGGTAATAAGCTGAGGAATGCATAGTGCAGTGTGTTGTGTATGGATAATAGTTATTAAGGGCATCAGTGCATGGGAAGAAGAGTAGAAAATCTATGAAGTATAAGAGCTTGGCAATCATGTGGAGGAGAAACTGAGGAAGCCCAAAGCACAGGGATTATAACGTAACAAACCAGATGTGGAGTAAGGAGCATATAGCACTTGGATTAGAATGGTGACAAGAGGAATGGGGAGTGAAAAATTATAGGATCAGATGACTAGTTTTATTTAGAAAGGCAAAGGGGAAAAATAGATTCTGAAACTGGGGCCTGGTAATTTTTTAAAATAAGAAATAATGAAAAGAGAACTGGGATTCAGAGTGAGCTGTGATCTCAGGTTAATAAATTGTCACAGTGATGGTGAGACTTACAAAGAATTCCAAGTGGACTGAAAAACAGAAGTCATATTTCAAAGGCTGTCTGCATACTTTTTCCAAATCAGGACCATCTGTGAGGAAAGCTGCAGTGAAATCGTTCTTTATGAAGATCATTTTCTCTGCAGGTGGTCTCCTTCAGGCAGAACTGCGTTGAGGACAGACATCATTTCATATGCAGAAATGACTATGGCACCACTGGGGAGGTGCTGTGTACCTCTTGGAAGCTGCCCAGAACTGGAAGATGTATTCTCTGTTTTCCAGGAGTATTCTCTCATCCCACTGGCAGCCATCTTGGCCAAGGTGACCTAGAAAAGGGACTAGTTAAACTTAAACAGTAGTACAGGATTGTGTGAGGATGTAGGCTAAGGACCTGGTACACTTTGGGTTTTTGATGCAAGAAAAGACAAGCAGCTGTTGTAAAATCAAAGGAATTCTAGGGAAACGAGAGAAGTTGAGGGGACCCTGCAAGGCATGGGACTGGAGCAAAGATCCCAGAGATCCATTTGTGTTTTGGGATAGAGGTTCTCCCATACATATGGAGGGAATAAAAACATGTTGCCTACCTTAAACTGAGTGGTTTTAGACTGCAAAGTTTAGGGGGGAAAAAGAATGTCTAAAATGAGGAACTTGAAGTTTGCAAATAACACATAAAGAAGAGAGCAGAACTGTTCAGTGCTGAAAGCCTGCCGAGGCCCTCAATGGGTTGTCCCCAGTCTATGGATGGAGATGGGACCGCTCAGATCTCTACAGAGGCCACAAACTAAGCACAAGCTGTGAAAGTAGGGGAAATTCCCTGAGCTCTTAAGGGAAATGGGAGTGGGTTTAAAGTGAGCCCCATAGGGTCACAGTCTTTGATCAGACCCCAGACTATTTATTTGGCTGATAGAAAGCAGCGTCTGATTCTCATCTCCCCTCTGTGTGTGTGTGTGTGTGTGTGTGTGTGTGTGTGTGTGTAAGAGAGACAAATACACTGGAGAAGATTTTTTTTTTTTTGGTACTGGGGATCAAACTCATGACCTTGTGCTTGCTAGGAAGGCACTTAAGCCACTGAGCTAAACCCCCAGCCCTTGGAGAAGAATATTTCAACTTGACTCTTTGGGCTCTATGTTAGAAAAGACTTGAGATCATAGCTACTTACTAGCCCTGTAAGCAAAATGACAGCAAACAGAACTCCATGGCTCCCTCTTGAATCCTGCTTAGGAATCTTACCCCACCTATTTCCCAGCTCATAGGAGGAAGAAGGGAAAGCCCTTCGGTTCCACTTTGGGAGGTGGGTGGTTTCCTAGTTGCCGCTGTGGTGGTTACTCCCACCTCAGACATTGCCTCCCTTTACCTGCCTCAAAGGGCAGACTTGATTTGATTTTCTTGAGTTTTATTTCCCTCCCAGTACAACGCCCCTGAAAAGGGGGTGGGAGCTGCTGCTAATGCTGTCTGCACTTCTAGGACAGCTCATCCTCTGCCTTTTCCTCCTTTTCTTCCTCACTAGAGTACTCAACCTGCAAAGTCTTTGTTTCTTAAATGTCGTCTTCACATCTTTTAGTTTTATTTTTTACCGTCCCACCACGATATGGGGAGGTCTGAGGCTGCTATGGTGATCGTTAGGTTGGTAAGAAACCTGAAGTTGTTGCTCTACTTGGTCAATAACGTCTGAGCACAGCACGGTACACATGTATTTCACTGAGAATAAGGCATGTCCTCTGTGATTCTTGCTGCTAAGTCTGGGAGACAGTGATGGCGCACTCAAAATGAGGAGGGGATTAATCTCCGAATGCAGTCAATATTTTAGAGATGACAGTTATCACAAAAGAATGACAACAAAACCATTATAAGTGAACATTGCTAGATCACAGTATTCTCTTCCACGAGTGTGTCTGCTGACCGTGATGTCTGACTGTAAGTCGGAGCCTTGTAACCCTTTCTTACGTAAGGCAAGCACTTACTGCATAAAGTGAATATTGCTTTTACCACAGATGTCATTTACTTTGTGTCCTGTTCCAGTTTAGAGAGTCACCTTAAAGGCAAGAAACATTATAACTCTTCCCTTTCCAAAGTATTTTGCATGACTGTAAATTGTCATTAAAAGGATGTAGTTCTAATGTTAATAGGATTTTTGTTATTTAGGTGTAAGTTATTTGAGATGTTTTGTTTCTTTTTTCCCTTTTTATGTCAGTTTCAGGGAAATTTATATTTTTCTTTTGTTTTGACAGTTTCTTCATAAAATTGGCTAGGAAAAGAAAAATTAGCTGTAAAACCCTGTTATTAAAAATATATGAGTAAAGATTATGTCCAGGGCACCTGGGGTAAGTGAATGGGAGCAGAAACTTCACCACTGCTTTGTTGAAAACTATACCCTTGCTAATAAGCATTCCGTACGCTTTTTATGGTTTCTTTTTTTTTTTCAAAGAAAGAAGTGTTCTACATGTTACTATTGTTTGAAAGAACTGAAACAAACTATAATATGTTCCATCAAATCACACAGAAAGAATTATATTCAAAATACAGCCCAAACTTGGTGAGAACTGAGCCCTTGTGTTAATAGTATGTTTTATTGCAGAAATCCAGCTGTGGCACACCTGAGAAACTATTTAGTAGGCACACAGCATTGGCCTGAGTCCCATGTTATCTCCTCTAATAACTATTAATGAAGTCATATTATATGTTTAGAAATTATTCATGAGGTTATCTAGCAAGCTCAAATACTGTAAAATAAAAAAAATTTAAAGTATTTGGGTCCCCTTTTTGGGCATGCTTAGCACCCGTCCTTGTAGAGTGGCTACTTAACTCAAAGATGTGAGTGTGAACTTCTGTGCAAATTCTATTTATTCATGTTTTGCTTGTAGATTCTTGTTATTAAGGAGTTGATTATAAGTTAAATGGAAGGCTATGTTCATCAAAGTAGTCTAAAGAAATTCAGCGATGCAAATTTTAGATTAAACCAAGTGAAATTACAATCCTTAGGTCATTTTTCCTATAAAAATGACAATTTCATAATCTTTAGCCTTGTATTTTTCCCTTACAAATTAGTAACCCTAACCCTAATGTTATATTTTTATTTTGCTTTTTTCTTTTGTACTCTAAAATTTTCTAACAGTAGTTTACCTGTCATGGACATTGGAATCTTGGTATAAGATGTGACATATCTAGGAGGTAGAGAATCAAAAGTGATGATAAATAGGTTTGGGATTTCTTTTAAGGGGTGACAAAAATGGACTGAAATTAAATAGTGGTGATGGTGGCACAATTATGTGGATATAGTGAAACCCACTGAAGTATGCATTTTTTAAAGGTCCAGCTTTTGTTACACCCACTCAGCATGAATGTGCCTGGTGTCTACTGAAGGCCATTAATTAGAAACTCTGTAGAGTATTGCTGACTGCCAGTCAGCAACTACGACCCCTTTCTTGAAGAAGCCAGATCATTCATCGCCCATTTCCCCCTCACAGCAGTTTGGGATACTTTTCAGAGGGGGAAATGTTACAGACTGCTGCGCTAGTTAGAGATATTATAGGCAGTGAGACAGAGCTAGGTTCTCAAAGAAGCTGGAACAGAGGACCAGGTGTCTGGTGACCTTGGAGGAAATACACACCTCTTGCTGTGGGCCAGATCTCAAGACAGAAGGCAAAACAAATGCAACCACACCCTTAAGTATAATCCTTAGGGACTGGATATGGATCACCTTGAGAGGCCGAGTCACTATCCCGAACCCCATAGGAAGAGTTAGTGATCAGTAAAGAATGCTCCCTTGCTATGTAACTCACTTCCTCATTTGTCCCTAATTTAGTCAATTTTACCTTAACAATTAAAGTTATTGGTTGACCATAGCTCTGTCCCACATCATACCCATCTGCCTTTTGAGTTCCCAGTTTTCCCCACTTTAGACCTGCCTTACCTCATGGCTTTACTCTATAAAAATCCCTAGAAACCAGGATGACAGTATGTAATTTATAAACTACTGATTTCTTAGTGGGGCTTTTTCTCATTTTCCTTTTTTTTCTTTCTTTCTTTTAGAATTCTGTATTGTTGCTACCCTTTTTTCTGTTTTGCTTTTTTTTTTTCTTCTCTTTAAATAAAATTTTAAAAATGTATAATTGCTATTGTAAAAAAAGAGGAAATAGGAAGTGCTGTAAAAGACATAGATGCATGTATGTTTAGGTGTGTGGGATTGATAACCATATTTCTAGGTTCTTGTTGGATTGCTGAACAGATCTGTTTGCACTCTCACTGCTTGAGTGTCCACTTTGTGTGCTTTAATTTTGTAACTTGAAAAACTATTTCTAAAAGAACAGTGTGTAATTTATCAACTAGTGATTTCTTACTGTTTATCTTCTTTTCTTGAAATTCTGTAATATTTCTATCCTTTTTCTGTTTTTTTCTCTTTAAATAAAAAAAAAATCCCTAGAAAATACAGAATCTTTGGCAACCTACTCGGGACACATTCTGTCTCTCTCTCAGAAGATTTCTTTCTCTCAGTAAATACTTCTGCTCTTAAAAAAAAAAAATAAATAAATAAATAAAATAAAAGGTCCAGCTTTGTGGCCTGAGCTATAATTGAAAAATATTATGACTATTTAATTTTTTAAAGAAACAACTAATAAAAGACACATTGACTTTAATCCCCCTCAAATTACATCTTTCTTGGCATTTTCAAAGCAATTCTGGAAGTCCTCTTTTGTGGATGGCTTTAGTTGAGTTGTTGTTTCATGGTCATTTTGACTTTGGGGAAGGTACCAGAGGTCACACAGTGCCAGATCCAGTGTATAAGATGCGTGAGGGCACACTATAATATTTTTACAAGTTTGGCTTTCAGTTGAATAGCACTTTATAGCAGTACTCACCATGTTTTTTTTTTTTTATCACATCTTGTAAACACAGGAAAGAACTCCAGAACTGCTTTAGAAACTGGCAAGAACAATGGGACATGTGTATTTGAAACAAGGGAGATATACTGAGGGGAATTAATAGCAGTGCCTTTTACTATAATACATATTTCAAGTTTAATTTACACATACTTTGATCACCTCTTATATGTGAATTGTATTACAATTAAAAAATTATCTACAGGTATACAAATTGGGATGGAAGAAGTAAAGCTGTTTGTAGATGATATGATTCTATATGTAAAAATTCTGAAAGAACTAATAGGAAAAAATAGAATTATGAAACAATTACAACAAAGTTGCAAGGTACAAGGGATGAATATATGAGTCAGTTGCTTTCTGTATACTCACAATGGGGGTATATAGGAAAACTTGAAATTAAAATACAATACCATTTATATTGGTACCAAAAGTTTGAACTACTAGGGTAATAAGCTAACAAAATATGTATAAAATTACTCCAAAGCTCTGCTAAAAGCTCAAAGCACAACTCAATAAATTGAGATATTCCATGTTCATGGATAGGAAGATACCATATTATCTAAAAGTCAGTTCCTGCAGACTTCATCTGCAATTTCAGTGAAATTTCAGCAAATTACTTTGTGGATATCAGCAAACTGATTATAGGGTTTATGTGTAAAGACAAACTATCTGGAATACTTAACATAATATTTAAAAAATAAGGTGACAATAATCAAAATAATGTGGAATTGGTAAAACAACAAACACATCACCAGAAAGAGACACCCCCTCCCAATAGACACAAATCTAGTAAGTTGATTCTTGATAAAGAAGCAAAGGTGACACAATGAAGAAGATAGTATTTTCAAATCCTACTGCTTGTGGGCTGGTAGCATAGCTCTGTGGTAGAGCTCACATTTAGCATGCCCAAGGTTCTGGATTCCATTCCCTGCATCAAAGAAAAGAAATACAAAGCAAAACCTGGCACTAGACCAATGGAGAACAATTTCAACAACAACTAAATGAATCTAGACACAGGCCTTACATGCTTCACAAAAATTAGCTCAAAGTAAATGTATAGGACTGAATATACCACACAAGACTATATAAATCCTTGAAATAACAAAGAAGAAAACCTAGACAAACTTGAATATGGTAATAGCTTACTAGATACAACACAAAAACCATAACCCATGAAAGAAATAATTGATAAACAGGACTTCATTAAAAATTTCTGTTCTTCAGAATACCCTGTCAGTAGACTGAGAAGTTATGTCCCAGTCTGGGAGAAGATACTTCTGAAAGACACACTTGATAAGGGATTATTATCCAAAACATATAGATAACACTTAATACTCAGCAGTAAGAAAACAAACAACCCAATTAAAAGTGGGCCTTAATAACCACCTCTTCAAAGAAGATGTGCGGATGACAAGTAAGCATTGGAAAGATGCTATGCAGCATGTGTCATGAGAGAAACACAAATTAAAACTACAGTGAGACAGCCCTAGGTACCCCAAGCTAGGATGCAGAGCCACAGGATCTTCTGTTTGTTACTGATGGGAATGCAGGACATTGCATCACACTTTATTGCAACATTTGGGAAGGCATCGGGAAACTTCTTACAAATCAAACACCTTTCTTGTGCGACTCAACAATCACACTTCTTGGTATTTACCACAAAGAGTTGAAATTTCCACCTACACAGAATCCCGCACTTGGATATTTGCAGCATATTTATTCAGAATTGTTAAAACTTGAAAGCCACTAAGACATCCTTCAGTAGGTGGAATGGATAACTACTACATCCAGAAAATGGAGTACTGCACTAAAAAGAAATGAGCTGTCAAGCCTTAAAAAGGCATGGAAGAAACATTAATAAGTCAAAGAAACCAATCTGCAAAAGATTATATTCTATGTGAATATATTTGTGTGTATACACACACACACACATACACACATATACATATATATATCCACGTTTGAATGGCATTCATTGTTTTTGGTTTATTTTGTTTTTTGTTTTTTGAGACAGGGTCTTGCTGTGTAGGTCTGGCTGGCTTGAACTCACTGTGTAGCCCAGGCTGGCCTCAAAGTCATGGCCATCCTCCTACTTTAGCCTCCTAAGTGATGGGATTACAGGCCACCACCCCAATTATGAATGACGTTCTTGAAAAGACAGAACTTCAGAGGTGGTAAAATAGATCAGTGGATGCTAGAGGCTGGGAAGAAGGGATGAACAGGCTGAGCACGGAGGGTTTACAAGGCAGTGAAACTGTTCCGCATGCCTCTGTAATGGTGAGTATGTACGTTTGTCAAAACAATAGGTTATAAAACACCAAGAGAGAACCTAATATAAACTCTGGACTTCAGGTGATGATGAGTCGCTGTTCAGTCATTGAATATAACAAATGCACCACTGTGATTCAAATGTGGTTGGCGCGCAAGTTTGGGGAGGAAGCTTAGGGGAATTCTGTACTTTCTGTTCAGTTTTGCTGTGAACCCAACATTGCTCTGAAAAACAAGGAATATTTTTTAAAAATGTATCTATACTCAGAAAAATGATAAAGATTGGTTTTAACAATTAGTAAAACAACATTTTGTTAGATTGACTAAATATTTAGCTTTACCCACTGCAGAATCTTGTCTGAAATAATCAAAAAGGCTCCCTTCAGAACCTTCTGCTTAAGTACTCAGAGTCACTCTGTATTTGGAATTGGGGAGAGGATACCCTGAAGAAAACATTGACAAGAACTAAATGTGCATCATGGGCTGATACTTAGCTCATAAGGAGAGAAGGGGAGAAGCAAGGGAAGATTGAAGATACAGTCCTAGAAAAAGAGAATAGGAAAAATCTGAATAGTATAAAACCCCAAGTCCAAACCATATACTTAGCAAGTAGACTGCCAACATGAGAGGTGCAGCCACAGAGGTCAGCTGAACAGGAGTTGAGAAGAAAGGGCAGGAGAGCCAGGGGTGCACCAGGAGACGCTGTGTAACAAAGGCAGCAGCCTCTCCATGCCCGTCCTCTGCCCATCCCATCAGGAGGACGAGACCCCCACGAGCACTGAGCTGGGTCAGGTAGAGATGAGAGTCCTGGGCCTTTTGCTTTGTCCAAGAGAATGGAAGCATCTATTCCCACCCAGCACTGACGCTCTTTATAGTTCAGGCCCCTGATCTCTGCCTTCAGGGGCTGCACTTCCGTGCCCCCCCCCCAGCAGAGCAGGTCCTCTGCAGGCTTTGTCCCTGTGGAAAGTTGTGTCGTTGATTTCTCAGCGGATCATTATTAAATACCTACTGTGTCCTGGTGCTTTTCTCAGACTTAATGGTTGATAAGAAATGGAAGGACTGGGTCCTGCCTTTCCTGGGCTTTCTGCCTAGGGCAGAAGCCAAGGCAGCCATTATTCTAAATGGTACTGTGCATGTGGAAAGTTCCCATTCGGGCTCTGCCGCATGGAAGGAAACCCAGCCCAGGCAGGGAAGGCCTTTCCAGGAAAGCTAAGGGACTGAGGCCTGAAGGAAGATCAAGAGCCACTGGGGAGCTGAAGATCAACCCTAGGCACAGGGAACATTGTGATGGCTTGGAGCTTCCTGCAGTAGTTTTAACATCTTGTTACCTGTCAGATGGTGGCAGTTCATAGCTGTTTAGTCTCTCCTCATACAGGAGGCTGTAGATACAGGTAAGTGTGTATCATTGCATTTTGCCACCCTGGTGACAGAAACCTGACAGAAATCTGACTGCATTTTCTAGGCTCCCTTGCAGTTTGGTGTGACCATGTGACCATAGGTTAAACAATGAGATGTAAGTAGTCAGTTTTAATGATTTCAGAAAAATATCTTTAAAAAGAGGACGTAAGGGCTTCCTCTCTTTCTCCTTCCTCCTGTATAGAATGCAGATTTAATGGGTGATGCTCTAGCCATTTTGGTCCTAAAGGTGATTTGGAAACTGGAAGCCCATTCCCAGTATTAGATTGAGAAGATAAAAGGCCACTTGGTCCCTAGTGAAGTGGGTCAATGTGTATCCCAACTTGTCCCACTTTCTGTTATCAACTATTCTGTCAGGTGAACATCAAAATATATTTCAACCTACTCTTACTAGTTTATATATGTTTTGTACCTAAATACGGAATTCTACCACCAATCTTGACTTCTTAAGGGTTAATGTTTTGCCACCGTCAGATCTCTGAACAACTGTCAACAATATACTAGAATCTTTTTCATCTCAAAAAGCTCTCATATACACTCAAGGGATAAAAGAGTGTTGCATAGTTGCAAGAAGGATTACTATTTAGTTGTGGAACTATACAGTGAGAGAGAAAGAGTAAGTGAAAAAATTAATGGCTTGATGGCATTACCCTATGAAATAATAGGTGTGGAACAGGATTGGCTGAAGTCAATCTGGAAGAAGTGCACAGCACCCAGAAGGTATCCCATGTCAAGACAGAGAAGAGAGAGGAAGCATTCTGGAAGCCTGCACATGTCTTATTTGTCCTCTGATTGTAAGGCAGGTGGTTTTATTCATCTATTAGTTGTGAGTGACTTATAACCATAGGGATCGTTTATAACAGAAGGAAATCATATATCAGAAAAATGCTAACCCTGATTGAGACAGCAACAGAAATGTTAAGATTTTCTCACAGCTAGAAATATCTCAGAGACAAAAACAGATAAGAGTGCTTGATACTTATGTTTTTAACTAAAATTTCAGTAATGAGGGTTCTTAAGGTTAAAAAGCTTACTATACTTGCATGATACATAAGAGCTGGAAGAGAAAAGGAAAGCATAGTACTTTTAGTTTTTAAAGATGTTGGCAAAGTACCTCTTAGAACTTACTGCCCAGAATTTCCAGTTTAAATCCAATCTAAAATAGTTGAACAAATATTTTTTTAAAAAACAAGTCTTCAACCCAACTAAAGATTTGAAAAATGAAAAGCAGAAATGATGTTTGATTCACTCAGTTGCTTTTCTTTCAGAATGATAAAATTAATGGACTAAAAGAAAAAAATATAGATAGAAGAGCTGAACCTTCCAGAAGCAGTTATTACCACATCTCTGAATTTTCCTAAATAAATTTATTCAAACTTTGCAAGATCTAAATATGACCCTACTTGGAAAGTAGATGGAAACCTATGTAACATCTAGTGATAAATGATGGAAGATGAGAAAACAATGTACTCTCAAAGCTTGAATTTTACTTTTTCAAGCTTTTTTTGTAGATTGAATTTCACTTTGTTACACTTTTCTGGGATGACCTGCAAGATGGAATCGGTGCCATGAGTAACAATAAAAATGAACAAAAAATGCCATAATCAATGCTTAATTATTTAACACCACAGATGGAAAGAGATTCCTTTGTCTATTTTCCTAGTTGCCTTTTTTCCAATTAAAATATCTTTTCCCATAGTGTTAGTTTTATTAACTTTTAGTTGGATTGTGTTTTCTGTTTATTAACATATTTGAGTTTGCTGAATATGTTACTGAGTAGTATTTACATTGATCTATCAGTTTATGATCTTTGCATAGCTCTTACCATCTGTCAGTAATTCTCTATGTGGATTAACTTTGCTGGAGAAAACCAAAGGAGAGTGATGTAGATAGTAAATTAATGGGGATGTGACATCAACAGAAATCCAGGAGAAAATGGAAGACATTGTTAAATGAGTGTGTGTGTGTGTGTGTGTGTGTGTACGCGTGCGCACTCAAATTTGAAAGAGAAAATGATGAAAACAAAGCTCATCTGAGAATAAATTATAAGTGAACCAGGAATAGAAAATAAATGTTTAGTGCGTGGGCTATAAAAGAGAGAGGAAGGACTGAGTAGCTGTAATGAAGCATTTGTTTTGAAACTGATTCAGAATCATTGAAATTTGAAATAAAATTCTATTTCACTGTTACTGTTAAGTCATGGTTTGTTTTGAGTGGTTTTTTCCCCAAAGAATCTTTTTTTTTTTCATGGCCATCAAATTCCAAATGGCTCTGCCATAACTGTGGATAAGAATTGGACTTTGGAACAATTTTACTTGAGTTTATATAAAAAGAGAATAATGATTCTTACTTCACCTCTTTATTGTAGGTAAAGTCTGTTAAACTCTATTTCCATCTGAAATCAATATTGTATTTTCGTATCAATCAAAGGAAGGTGAAATATCCATATGGATAGATGCTGGAAGATTGACCTTATTAATATGATTGATTTATTAAGGAATCTATTTTGTGATTATATGCAGTGCCCTTTAAGACCCAAAATATAGTACAAATATGAAGATCTATTTTTCAAAACTGCATGTGCACTATTAATAATTGCTGTGCTTGAATAATAAAAGCATACAAATTTAACATACTTTGCATTCCTGGAATGTACAATAAACTTTTGGAATTATATGGTTAGAGAAGAGAAATATATGAGATTGAAATATATTTATACAAAGGTCCTGGCCAATAACCTTTTTCTATAATCCTGATTCTTTCTGTGAACATAAAAAAAGATTTCAAAATAATTTTTCTTAATTTCTCCACCTACAGCAACTGATTATAAACTTTTATAACAAAGTTTTGAGAAAAACTTATTAGTAACTATGAAATGTTTCCAAATAGCAAAATGACATAGATTTTAAGTGCCCATTATGCCAGTAATTTTTTTTTTATTTAAAGAGAAAAAAAAAAACAGGAAAAAGGTAGAAATATTACAGAATTTCAAGAAGATAAACAGTAAGAAATCACTAGTTGATAAATTACATATTGTTCTTTTAGAAATAGTTATTCAAGTTACAGAATTAAAGCACACAAAGTGGACACTCAAGCAGTGAGTGCAAACAGATCTGTTCAGCAATCCAACAAGAACCTGGAAATATGGTCATCAATCCCACACACCTAAACATACATGCAGCTATATCTTTTATAGTGCTTCCTATTTCCTCTTTTTTTACAATAGCAATTATACATTTTTAAAATTTTATTTAAAGAGAAGAAAAAAAGCAAAACAGAAAAAAGGGTAGCAACAATACAGAATTCTAAAAGAAAGAAAGAAAAAGGAGAATGAGAAAAAGCCCCACTAAGAAGTCAGTAATTTATAAATTACGTACTCTCATCCTGGATGTAGTTGTTCAAGTTACAAAGTTAAAGGGTAAATAGTAAATACTCAAACAGTCAGACTACAAACAGTTCTGCTCAAAGATCCAAAAAAGATTCAGCAATATGGTCATCTATTTTACACACTCAAACATACATGCAGTTATATCCCTTAGAGCACTTTCTTTTCCTCTCTTTTTTACAATAGCAATTACACATTTTGGTTTTATTACTGTTGTAGTTCTTATTTACTTTTTACACTAGAGACACAATATGATATTTATAAATATGATTCTTATTTATTTCATTAATGAAGATAGTCTCAAGCTGTCTCCATTTGCCTATGAAGGCCTCAAGATCATCCTTTTTTATAGCTGAGTAATATTCCATTGTATAAAAATGCCACATCTTTTTCATCCACTCTGCAGTTGATGGGCATCTTGGTTGTTTCCAGGATTTAGCTATCACAAATTGTGCAGATATGAACATGGGTGCACATATATCACTGTGATATGAAATTTTCAGTTCTTTGGGGAAAATACTCAGGAGAGGGTTAGCTGGCTTGAATGGGACTTCCAATCCTAGTCTTCTGAGAATTCTCCATATGGATTTCCACAATGGTTGCACCAGTCTACATTCCCACCAACAGTGGAGCAGTGTTCCTTTTTCCCCTGCAGCCTCGCCAACATTTATTATCAGTTGATTTCTTGATGGCAGCTATTCTTTCTGGAGTAAGGTGAAATCTCAGTGCTGTTTTAATTTGCATTTCTTGAATGACCAGTGATGGTGAGCATTTCTTCATGTATTTATTTGCCATTTATATATCTTTCCCTGAGAACTGTGTGTTCATCTCAGATGCCCATTTTTGGAGAGCGTCTTTGAATTTGGGGGGCTTGATGTTTTTCAATTCTTTATATATTCTGGACACAAGTCCTTTGTCTGAGGGGTTGCTGGTTAAAATTTTTTCCAAGTCTGTTGGTTTTCTCTTCACTCTGTTGGTGATTTCCTTTGAAGTGCAGGAACTTTTCAATAATGTGAGATCCCATTTGTTGATTCTTTGAAGTGTTTCCCGTGCAGTTTGTGTTTTGTTCATGAATTCTCTGTCTACCCCTATGTCTGCAAGATTTCTACCTACCTTGTCTTCCAGTAGATTTAGTCTTTCTATTTTAATATTGAGGTCTTTGATCCATTTAGACTTTAGTTTTGTACATGGTGATATGCATGGATCTAGTTTCAGTTTTCGGCATGTAAAGAGCCAATTTTTCCAACACCATTTATTAAAGAGACTATCCTTCTTCCAGTGGATGTATTTAGCCCCTTTGTCAAATATCAGGTGGCTGAGTGTCTTTGTAGTTGTGCTTGCATCTTCTAATCTGTTCCATTGATTCTCAGGTCTATTTCTTTGCCAGTACCAAGCTGATTTTATCACTGTGGCTTTATAGTACTGTTTCAAGTCAGGAATTGAGATGCCTCCTGCCTTACTTTTGTTGCCTCGAATTGCCTTTGCTATTCTAGGTTTCTTCTGTTTCCAAATGAATTTTAGTAGTGTTTTCTCTAGATCTGTGAGGTATGTCAATGGTATTTTGATTGGGATTGCGTTAAATCTGTATAACAGTTTTGGGAGTATGGCCATTTTCACAATGTTGGTTCTTCCTAACCAAGAGCAAGGAATGTCCTTCCATTTTCTAATATCCTCTTCAGTCTCCTTTTTCAGTGTAGTATAATTTTCAGCATATAGGTTTTTTACATTTTTAGTTAGGCTGATTCCTAAGTATTTCATTTTTTTACATGTTATTGTAAAGGGCGATATTTCCATAATTTCTCTCTCAGTGAGTTCTTTGTTTGTGTACAGGAATGCTATTGATTTTTGAGCATTGACTTGGTTTCCAGCTACACTGCTGAACTTGTTTATTACCTCTAGCAGTCTTTTAATGGAGTTTTTGGGTCTTCTATATAGGATATCATGTCATCTGCAGATAGTGATAATTTAACTTCTTCCTTTGCTGTCTTTATTCCTTTTATTTCTCTCTGTTGTCTGATTGCCCTGGCTAGTGTTTCCAGAACTATGTTGAAAAGGAGTGGTGAGAGTGGACATCCTTGTCTTGTTCCTGATTTTAAAATGAAAGCTTTCAGTTTTTGTCCATTTAGTATAATGTTGGCTGTTTGTCATAGATGGCCTTTATAAGGTTGAGGTAGATGCCTTGTATTCCGAGTTTCTGAAGGGTTTTTATCATGAACATGTGTTGGACTTTGTCGAAAGCTTTTTCTGCATCTATTGAGATGACCATGTGGTTTTTGTTTTTGCCTCTGTTGATGTGGTGTATTACATTTATTGATTTGTGTATGTTAAACCATCCCTGCATTCCTGAAATGAGCCCCACTTGGTCATGATGTATAATCTTTTTGATGATTTGCTGCATTCTATTTGCCAGTATTTTGTTGAGAATCTTTGCATCAATGTTCATTAGTGATATTGGCCTATAGTTCTCTTTTTTGGTTGGATCTTTCTCTGGTTTTGTATCAGAGTAATACTTGCCTCCAGGCATGATTTAGGGAGGATTGCTTTTTTCTCAATTTCATTGAAGATTTTAAGGAGTACTGGCATCAAATCTTCTCTAGATTTCTTGTAGAATTCAGCTGTGAATCCATCTGGACCTGGGCTTTTCTTTTTTGGTAAGTTTTTAATTACATTTTCAATTTCAATAGCTGACATTTGGTTGTTCAAAATTGCTGTATCTTCTTGGTTGAGCTTTGGTAGTTCATACGTTTCTATAAATCTGTCCATTTCCTCTGTGTTTTCCACTCTATGTGAGTAGAGATTTTCAAAGTAGGTATTCATGATCTTTTGAATTTCCATGGGATCTGTAGTAATTTTTCCCTTTTCAGTTCTTACTGCATGAATTTGGGTTTTTTTCTTTCTTTCTCTTGATAAGGTTAGCTAGGAGTTTGTCAATTCTGTTGATTCTCTCCAAAAACCAGCTTTTTGATTCATTAATTCTTTGTGTTGTTTTTTTTAGTTTCAACTGCAGTGATTTCTGCTCTAATCTTTACAATTTCCTCTCTTCTATGAGCTTTGGGTTTAGCTTGCTCTTCTTTTTCTAGGCCAGTAATGTTTTTGCATTATAAATTTGGATTTTTCAGGTTTATGGAGATAAATGCTTAATAAGCTAAAGCAAAGTAAACTTTAGTTTCCACAAAATGTATATTACAAATGAGTTGATTTGAAAGCTGACCACTAAAATCTATTTTCAAATTATTTTTTGAGACGTGACATATTTTAGTAATATTTTCTTAGGCATTCTGATAAGCTAAATATTCAGATTTCATTTACAGAGGGCATTGTATTAATATTTTTAGTGACATGTTAATGGGTGCACAGAATGTACATATAGTGTGTTTATGCTGGTAGTTATTTTTGATGCTAGCTATTTGGTTCAAAATACAGCTCTTACTAATTATGGGAATATAAACTTTATTGCTGTCACATTATCATGCAGAAGCCAAATATGAGCAAAAGAATAGTATCCTGTATTAATCTTTCAAAAATTGTCAATGAGTAACCCAACTGATTGTGTTACAGTTTAATTATTGGAATAAAAAAGCAATAAATAGCCTTAGTAGTGCCTAATAAATGTAATTCTGTCACAGCAAGATATGTATAGTGAAAAAATGATAAAAGAATTCTGATAGAATGGTTTTTGTCTAGTTGGGTAATCTTTTCTTCTGTGCTCATAAAAAAAGACATCTCCATCCTAAGGCTATATTTTGTACTGTCATTTTGGTGTTCGTTTTTTGGAGGAAAAATATTTGCTTCTTCAGCTTTAAGTTATTAGATCCCACTGAACTAGAAAAAAGTATCTAAAATAGCTTAAATTATCTTTGATTTGTGAAACATAAAAAGTCCTTATGGTGATTGAATGAAGTCACATTAGTTTCAGTGACTTTGCCTGACCTTTTTCTCCCCTTACACACTTATCCTTTGCTGATGGAACTATATCAGTTTCTGTAGCAGAACAAAATCAAAATGGTGTATTCATGGAAAAAAATTTAAATGTAGTTTGTATTCATGTTTAGTTTAATTATGGATATTATCCTAATAACTTTCAAGATTTTCTGAAAATAAAAGCATTAGAAGAAAACAAAATGTCCAACATAAGTAGCAGTGTTGTGAACGGTGGGGTATATTTAAAGGTAAAGCAGAGTATAACTAGCTTCACTTTCTCCCGTGATCATGGAGTCACTGCTAAGTTTTTTTAATCTCACATGTCTGACTGGTTGGTTCAAGTGGCCAGGTGCAGGCAGTAATTAGGCCAATATGTGTGACTTCTATGGGAAGCAGATGGCTTTATTTTGTTCTCTGGACTCAAGTTTTGCCCAGTGTAGTGGGTTCAATAGTATCCCTGCCCCACCCCTAGGCTGAATAGAAAGTTCACCCAGAACTGCAGTGTGTGAGCTTATTTGGAAGTAGAGCCTTCACAGTGTAATTAAGCTCTGAAGAGGCCATGTTCATTAGGACCGGACCTAAATCCAATGACTTTTCCTTTTGAGAAGATGCACAGAGACACACAGAAGGACTGCCTTTGGTGATGAAGGAGGTAGCAATTAGGGGGAGGAATGCCCAGGAATTCCAGGACTTCCAAGCAACTGCCAGAAGCTAGGAGAACAGCAATCAATGGATTCACCATCCTGCCCCCGCAAGTAACTAACCCTGTCACACCTCACATTGGAATATTTGGCTTCCAGAGCTGTGAGAGAGTGAATTCCTGCTGCTGTACATCACACATTTAGTGAGAACTTACCATTTTGACCGATACACTTGGACAGACCTTGCTCATATCCCACCTGTCACATGCTCATGCAGGTTGAGATTGTAGACAGACTAAGGCTCTCTGGTACTCCAGTGGGAAATCAGGAAAGAAAATTCAGCTTCATAATTTAAGGTTGTAACTAACATGTCCAAATTCCCCCTAGTTAGCAGCAGCTCCAGCTCTTCACCTAACGAGGATCAAGTCAGGCACAATGGAATCTAAGCAGTGCCAATAAATTCTGCCTCCTCCACAGCATAGTCGGAGATAAAGTAGTAGAAGACCCTTCAGGGAAGCCACTTGTCCTGAAAGAATGACTGAGACTACAATGAGTATGGCTGAAGACAGTCACATCCAATCTATTTTCAGTAGAAAGGAAATCCTGCTCCTAGCACCATTAGGAAGGCTAGTTCAGGATATGAACTGAGAGCCCTCCCACCCCAAAGAGAGAGAGAGATGGGGGAGAATGAAGGAAGTGGGAGGGAGAGTAAGAGAGAAGAGGGGAGGGCAGAGAGGTAGAGAAAGCCTTGAGCAGAGTTGGCCCACAATGAAATTAGCCCCCAGACAAGACCAGGAAGCCCCTGGCCAGCAATTGCCCCCTCTTACTGCCTGCGATAATATCCTGGCACCTGGAGACCACTGCCTCCCTGAAGCTTTTGCTGGCAGGGGCCTAGGTTCCTCTAAAGTGGAGGATCTGATTCCAGAGCTACATAGTCTGTGTGTCCCTGTGCAGAATCCAAATACAGAGTCTTTTTCAAACTGAAGGATCAAGACAGTGACCAGAGAGCATTCAGTAAAGTGCAGGACCTTCTACACAGGGCTCTGTGACTCCTCTGTCACAGCCTGTGACAGTCCCAGCTCTTGGCTCTACAGTACAGGAGGCCTGCTATTTGTGCTGGCAAAATGGATGTGCTTTTTTTTTTTCTTTTAAATGAAGGGAAACAACAATTTATTAGTTCTCTTCCAATTCCATTGATTCCCCCTGATAACAATTGAAATGCTAACACTTGGCAGTTCTGAAAAAACATTTCAGGTTGGGCAGTTGAGATAAAGTCATGACTAAACACTTGCCAAATCCACCCTCATCTACCTAGTCTCATCATTTCCTCCCCCAATAATTTCACAAATAAAACTGAATCAAAGCCAAATTTGAAGTATAGGAGCTAAAAACAATAACAGCAACAACAACAACAACAAGTCCTTAGCCCTGAGTGCACAAGCCACAGACCAGAGATACTTGCTCTCTGTCTTCTGTTTTCCCAACATGTAGCAGATATGCTTCTGTCAACCAACTAGAGAAGAGTTGATGGCAAGGACAAAATGTTTTAGAAAACTGCTTAAAGCAGCAAATCCTGGAGCAAGAGTCGTATCAGTACTAAACCGCGATGCCCAGAATCAGCCACATCAATCCCACCCCTATCTGCCCTGGATATGCCTTTTACAGTTTATTGCATGAATTACCAAAAATTAAAGTCCTATGTTTGGCAAACTATAAATCATTCACTTCCTCTCCTAGAATGTTCAAATTTCATATATTATAAATCCTAGCCTATATCCCCTACATGGGATATTTCTTGATAGACAAGGTAGGACAGTTATTATAAAATACACTTGAAAAATGCTAAGTTATACTCAATTTCTTTAATCAAGACTCTTCAGACCTTTTCTTCTTTTCTTTTTCCCCCTAGGGATAGAACCCAGGTCTCTCTGTGCATGCTAAGTATGAATTTTACCACTGAGTTCCCAAAACCCCATACAGACCTTTTTAGACATGCACTATCATAAAACTGCATGAAGCTAAAAAAATAAAGTGTACAGCATATGCAAAGCTGATCTACTCATGGAATTTTCTTCACAAACATCTTGTTACCAGGGTTTCACAGAACATAGGGACACATTGGTTTAGGCACTTGATGATTTTTATAGACCAACTTGATATTTGACTTTGTAACATATTCACATTCTGAAATAATTATATTTTAAGTTTAAACAGTCTGCTTAGAAACAAACTCGTGGAATACAACCAAATCATGCACTCAGAAATCTCCAGCCACTGAGCATTGGTGCATCTGATTTTCCTATATGCAATATAAACCCTAAACAAAATTTTTAATTTTTTAGAATAACTAAATACTTAAAAAATAGTTCTCCTAAAGCATGCAGTATGTACAAGAATCCAAATAAGGTTTATTTGTAAGGTGCACTTTACAAAATGAATTTTCATCTTAAAAAGCATGGAAAAAGACCATGGAGTTTAGTTAGATCTGGATTTTAATCCTGTCATGTAGCAGGTATGAGACATAGCCCAAATAACCTGGCCAGGAGCATTTTCTTCATTTATACAGTACAGAGGATGCCTGATTTGTGTGGTGGTTTTGAGGATTAGATACAAGGGACACAGACAAGTGAAGATAGTCTCCAAAAAATGGCAGCTTTGGTTATGATTTTTACTATAACTAAGGAAACTACTCAGCTACAATATAATCCAAGATCACCCTAGTGTCAACATGTGGTCAGTGGAATATGATCCTGACACAGCTGACTCACAAGAAAATAAAGCCTACACACAGGCCAGTGTCACACTTGTTTCACTGTCACACTTGTTTCACTGTAATAAATGCAGTGTACACTAACTTCAATGGAAAGTTTAGGGGAAAATGGCAGTGAACTTTAATCTTTAAAAGTTATTTTAGCAGTCCATTTATACTATTATGGGTCAGATTTTAAAAAGCCATCCTGTTGAACTTTAAGAAATGAACAGACAAGGGTGATGCTAGAGTTAAGCACAGGAAATAATAAGGAATAAATGACTGGAAGTAAGATTTATCTTGAGCAGGACCAAACATTCCCAGATAACTCTCTCCAAAGGAAATACCTACTTTGCGTCATGAAGCAGCGGCAGTTGCTCCTGCTGTTCCTTTTTTCTTTTTGTGGTGTGGGGGCCAGACCCAGAATCTAATGCATGCTACCAAGTGCCCCGTGTTTAGTCTCAGTCCATAATGGTTTACTGTTTTGGCTAGCCCAAGACTTGCTGAAACATTTTTATTCAGCTGCACCTAACTACCCAGAATCTTACCAAGCATGTTGTTTGGCATGTCTTTCACCTGTGAGATAATTACCTACTTTCTGAAACCAAAGATGATTTGCTTCTAAGATTCAAGAAACAAAAAACAGTTTATAGAAATCACCAAAAGAATCCGTGGGTTGAGTCTTACTTTTCCTGCGGCTTCTACAAAGAAAAGAGTATGTGGAAGTTGGGCATGGTGTTGCATACATGTAACACCAACTACTTGGGAAGCTGAGGTAGGAGGACCACAAGAGTTTTGAGGCCAGCCTGGGAAAAAGTGAGATAGTGCCTCAAAATAAAAGACAGAGAGAGAGGGAGGGAGGGAAACAACGCAGGGCTGGGGATGTAGCTCAGTGCTTGTGTAGCATGAGGCCCTGAACTCAGTCCCCAATACATCTTTTTTTTTTTGTACCAGGGATAGAACTCATGACCTTGCACTTGCCTGGTAGGCGCTTATGCCACTGAGCTAAATCCCCAGCCTCAATCCTCAATACAATACAAACAAACAAAAAACATGTGAGTACTTTCTGAGAACTCAAAAAGCAGAGTCTTTGTGGGCACCTGTGTAGTTTAAGGTTACACAACCCCCAAATTGCCTTAATTCAGGAGACAGATGTTGTTATACTACTACACCTACAGTTCAGAGGTGCTTTGATTAGACACTGTTTAAGAAAAAGTATTCAAAACAATACATTCTTCTAACAGCAAAGAATTCTCCCACTTTTTGTTTATTTCGACATACTGATATTTCTATAAACTTGCAAATGGAAGATCAGCTCTTCAATAAAAGCCATTTCATAATCTACTGAAAATAACAAGAGACATCATAGTAACTACTGTAGATCACCTAGTATTATGGTACTATATGACTTTTTTGTTTCGTGTTTTTTCTAAGAATTTGCTTTGTTGTTTTGTTTTGATTTGTTCTTCCCTCTAATACAGAAAGGAAAGGTTTACATGTAGAGATTCATACATGCATAGAGCTTCTAAACAGTTTATGAGAATTGAATACAGTTATTGTAAAAAAAGAGAAGAAAAGAAAGCATTCTAATTTTTGAAAATTTTTATTTAAAGAGGGGGAAAATAAAGCAAAACAAAAAAAGGGTAGAAACAATACAGAATTTCAAAAAAAATGAACAGTAAGAAATCACTAGTTGATACATTACATATTGTCTTCTTGGATGTAGTGGTTCAAGTTACAAAATCAAAGCATACAAAGTGGACATTCAAACAGTGAGGCTGCAAATGCTCCCTTCTCTGATCCAACAAAAACTTAACAACATAATTATCATTCCTACACCCTTAAATATACATGCAGTTATATCCTTTAGAACACCTGCTTTTCCTCCTTTTGCTTTTTAAGTCCATTATCTGTTTGGTTATGTCATGTTTCAGGTTGCTCAATACCTTGTTGATCTGTTTTGTTGTTGTTACTTACTTTTTAAAAGTTTTTTCTAATTTATTATTTTTATTATTTATTTTATTTTATTTATTTATTTTATTTTGAAGGTAGTAAAATACAGCAGAACAAGACAGGACAAAGCCAACTGAAGCAGTGCACTGAAATTGGCACAGAACCTTACAGCAGGCCACCAGGACAACAGCAATAGACACAATAGTACATCTGGTTTTCTTCACAATAGTTGTTCCTTCAACCAGGCAGAGCAATATTGAAGGAAATACCGAAATTGCAAGAACAGAATATTGAATAGAGCAATACCATTGATCAAAACAGAGATAAAATTATTTTCCCTCAAAAAGATGGCAGAAGAAAATCCCCTTATTTGCTATATCGCATATAGTCAAACTCACAAGACATGCTCAGATCTCCAGCTTTCACTTGCTGGGGGTGGGGGCGTGTGCATGTTTGATCAATAGGCTCACAGCTGCCCACCAGAGGGGCGAACTGGCTGCCCGTTTTCCCAGCACCCCAAGATCCAACATGGCATGTCGCAGATCTCAGGAAACGCTGATATAGTTCTCGTTCTGGGGCGGCCGCAGCTTGCCAAGCCACAGCCACTTACCAGCGCAGCATGCTGGCAGCTCAAGAAAGTATTCTAAAGGATATAACTGCATGTATGTTTAAGTGTGTAGGATTGATAACCAAATTACTAAGTTTTTGTTGGATAGATGAACAGAACTGGTTGCAGCCTCACTGTTTGAATGTCCACTTTGTAGGCTTTACTTATGTAACTTGAACAACTACTGCTAAGAGGAAAATATCTAATTGTCAACTAGTGATTTCTTACTGTTTTTTTTGAAATTATGTATTATTTCTATCCTCTTTTTGTTTGGTTTGGTTTTTCTTTCTTTAAATAAAAAAAAGCTATTTCATATATATATGTATATATAATATACAGAAATTATTTTAAACGTCTGTTCACATAATGGATTCTTGGTACTAACAAAAAGTTGATACAAATAATTGACTAGAAATGAAAACATCACTGAACCAAGATACACAGGGAAAGAAAAAATATATTTCAGGGAAAGAAAATAATCCAAATTATTCTGCGTTAGAAGAATAAAGGACATTTGTCAAAAGATACATTATCATATTCCCTTAAAGCAGGGACTATTAAAATTTTTTAAATTAAAAAATGTTTATTCTGTCTGTAGATTCAGCAATAATTGTATCACTGGTTACATACAATTCTCTCATCATGCACAAAATCCTTAACTGTTTTCTAAGGTCTAATTAAGTCAAATGAGCTAATAATAGCAATTTAATTATCAAAGTGTAAGCCAGAGAGGTGCAGAAATTGAGCACTTTTATATGTCCTATTTATAGTACTGCTGCTATTCAACTACTTTCTTCATAGATAGAACTATTAGGCATTGATAAGCAATGAGAAATTCATTATTGCAGCAAATGACAAGGGTATGTGATAGAAAGGAGAGCTCCTAACATCGTGACAATCTTTGTGATCCTTGTATGAGTAGAAAGGAGTGGGCAATAAAGACAGATATGTAAGGGGAAGCTGACATAGCTACTCTAGAATTGTGTTTATTGAAGAAACTGATTTGGAGTCTGCCCGCTGTACCAAAACAAGCAGAGCAGACACTCGTGCAAGTTTAACTTGCCTTTTTTTTTTTTGTCCTGGGGATTAAGATCACGACCTCATGCTTACCAAGCAGGCACTTAAGCCTGCTAAAGCTAAACCACCAGCTCCTAACAGGACATTAAAAAAATAAAAAATAAAAAAATAATCTAGTATTGATGAGAAAAATGTTAGTCTTTTCCTTTTAAGCACAAAAAAACCTCAACAGATTTTTCAAGGTAGTAACTAGAAAGTGTAACTCTTGTAATCCTTCTCGGTCAGACAAATCACACTGAAGACAACTGTTAAAAATACCTTTCAGCCTGAGTGCTTATCAGTCTACATGTCCTGTTGTGCCAAGTGGTTTTTGGTAAAAAAAAAAAAAAAGCCCAACAAACTTATTTATAAGAGGTAACCACATCTACCAGTGATGAAAATAAGTTAGTTTTCTCTCCTCCCCCAAAAAAGACATTAACTTTTAATGCATAAAAAGCTGTATAATGTACAAATTAATCGATGTTCTTACAAAAGTAAAGCAGTTTTGGACTAATGAGATTATACTGTATTTGTAGAGAAGTATGAGGCACAAGAATATATGCATTCATTAGGCATTTTCAGTCTAATCAGTCTCTAAGATCATCATTTAATTTTTGGCAGTGTATAATAAATTGAGATTTATTTTAGTACTTAAGTCAGGAATTGTGGAAAACAAGCAGTGTATCATAATAACAGGATTTCTATTTAACAACTGCACTACTGAACAAAGCTCTTCTATGAATTTTGTGACTTGTTTTGCCATGGATCACCTATAGTAGATCCTTGCTTTGATTCTTCAGTATTCATTTTTTCACCATCTGCAGTTGGTGACATTTCTTCATCTTCCTCCTCATCATGTACATTCAGTCCTTCATTGTAGTGAAGCTTCCTTTTCATTTCAAATTGTCACTTTTTCCCTCGTTCTTCTGGTGAGAGATCATTATCCTCCTCTCCACTACTTTCTTATTCCCAAATCGAATACTTCAGCTCTGAGCCTTCAGCAGCAGCTAATTTCTTAGCCAAGACATCTGGAGTTAGGGGTCCAGTGGCTTCAGAATCACTAACTGCATCTTCATCATCACCTGTCATGCTATGGAAAGGAGTGCTTGGTTTGTCTATTTTCATTAACCATAGTCTTTGTCAGCTGGATGTTCATTTCATCCCACTTCTGGGATTTTTTACCCAGCTCCTGGTTGACACTCCAGTGGGGTTCTTCGGCTGAGGCCACCACCCAGGAAGATGCAGCGGTCTTGTTCTTCAGGATTCCCTTGATGGGCCGGTGCAAAGCCGCCATGGCTGCCATTGCTGCTGGTTCCTGTGTGTTGGCTCAGGATTGCTGCTGGGGAAGGGTCCAGGAAGAGAAATGTCAGGTGCTTGCCTCAACCTGCCAGGTAGCTGCAGAGCCAGCTCTGGGCTAAATGACCCTGACACCAGCTGATGTCTGGGTCAGCTTGCCCTCTGGCGATTGGATGTGTTTTGTACTATCCCTGTCCCCACATAAGCCAGCACCAAATCCAAGTCTGTGAGACTCTGTAAAATGGCCAGGCCTTGGCTGCCAAAGAGTCTGAAGAATATCATTTTGGGCTGCCTAGACTCTGTCATGAAGGAAGAACTCTCTAGAAGGAGCTAGAGAACATGTCCAGTGATCACCCAAGTGTCCAAATCCTAGAAGCAAAGCTTTTTGTAAAGCAATGTGTTTCTTCCCTCTTGGAGACCCACCCTGCTTCAGCCACAGCTGTCCACTTGCCATCCCTAACGTACAGCCACAGGTGCACCATTCTCTGCCCCAAAATGTGCTCACTACTTGTGGTATGGTGCGACCAAGGAAAATGAGGTTCCTGCCCTCTGGATTTCCCTCATGTGGCTGAAAAAAATCAACAGAATAAACAGCTAACCATTTAAGTCACCATTTTTAGGGAGCAGAGTTTCCCTGAATACATCTCAAAACCATTCTCCCCCTTCAGACACCATTTTGGTCCCTACTCACGCATGCTTCTCAGCTGATCTGCTCTTCCCCTCTCACATCTGCCAGTATTATATTCTCAGCAGCAGGGCTAGAGAAAAAAAAAATACATCCAGTCATACACATTCCCTTGCTTAGGTCTTTTCCATGGTTTTGCTTTGTTCTTGGAAAAAATCCAGAGCATCTCATTATTCCTGACAAGACCACACCCCTTCTGGCCTCTCTGCTGCATCAGTATCCTTCCTGCTTTTTGGGACATGCCAAGTCCTTTTGTACCTCTGCCACTAAATTTAAACTCTTCTGATTGACCAAACAGCTCACTCCTCAGCTCTCAGGACTCAGATCAAATGTCACACTCTCAGGACCCTTCTCCCTGACCTCAGCCTAACACAGAATCCTCACTTTGGGTCTGGACAGGGTCACATCACTTTGCTTGGTTTTCTGTAAGTCTTACCACGATCTGAAAGTAAGCTATGTGCAAGTTTGTGTATTGCTCTTTCCTGTACATAAGGCCAGAGATCTTGCCTGACTCCATCCTTTGCCCCTCGCTCAGCATAGTACCTGGCACATAGCAGGAGCTCAGGAACTATTCAGTGATAAACTGATGTACTGACAGATTGAGGAATGAAAAGTTAGTTCCATTCATGGGGCCCAGATTCATCACTGAGGGAGGTGAGAGGAATTACACTTAAACATTGAGCATTAGTTTGGAGTTCAGGGAAATGACAGCAGAGAGTTCAAAGCAATAGGCAGTCACCACATCCCACTGGTCAGCTCTTGTGGAAAAACTGCAGGCTGGCTTTGGGGTGAAAAGGCCAGGCTGAAACTGTCCAGTAGTACAGATAACCTCCCACTTGTTCATGGGTTGTCCTGAGGTTTCATTCTTTCCATTCCCTCAAGTGTGCATTCTCTCAGCGTGACCTCTTGGTCGTTGGGAGCAGGCACCCATCTTTTGCAGCAGTCCTCCGTCCTCCTCAGGAACACCAGCGCAGCTCTCCTGCTTCTGATGGAGCTTTCTCAGAATGGCAGGTGCTGCGCACTGGCACAGCTGCGGGGCCTCAGGGGTCTCTTATCAGCCTGACTTCCACCACCAGACAGGTGGCCGATTTCTTGGGACTGAGGAACTACTCAAATGCGAGGCCTTCAGTTTTAAAACTGGTCCAGTTCAGGGGTATGTTGGAGTGATTCGATTGACAATACATGGGGTCACCAGCACAAAGATAGCCCATATCCTTCTTTTTGCTCAGTCTTGCTTCTACCAGTTCATCTTGGGGTTATCACATCCTGCTTTGTAACCAGCCCTCACGTTCCCCCACTGATGGCTTTCCTGTGCTTTTCCACTTTCACACTTGGTCCTGCTTCTCTGGGCTCCCTCCTGACAATGCATACATTCTCCCTTTGACACCCTCATCCTACAACTGCCAGGATATGATCAGAATCATCCTGCCCTCTAGGAACTTGAAGTTCCCGGCTGCAAACCCCATGACAGCCCTCTTGCCACATTTACCTGGGGGTGGTAAGAGCATCATCCTTAAATACGGTTATGCTGCTACAGTTTGGGTTACATGGCTCAGGAAAAGGTTGAGGGATTCAGTGATTGTCTGGGGGCCTTCTGTCCTGTAGGAGAATTGGCAAGCTGTTTCTGTAAAGAGCCAAATAAATATTTTGGGCTTTGCAGACCATACAGTCTGTCATAGCTATTCCACTCTGCTGTTGTAGCATCAAAAGCACCTATAGACAATATGTGTCAAATGGCTTTATTTATAAATTTAGAAAGTGGGCCTAATTTGGCCCATGGAACATAATTTCTAAACTCCTGACATAGAACATCCTACCCAATAATTTTGAAATTTTTTTAAGTTACACAGTTTTCTCAGTCCTCTCCACTTAGATAGGTCTGTAGTTCTACAGATTTTTACCTCTTTTAATAATTTACTTTTACTCCTCTGGCCTTACAGAAACTGTCTGCACCTCAAAAAATGAATTATTGCACCATGAGAGTGACATGAGAAGAAAGATGACATGGCACTTATTTCTCAAGAGATATTTAACATAAGTTCGTAATACCAAATATGGTTACAGAGTTATGGCAATAGGTTAGGATCATTGATATTAATATATAGGATCATTGATATATATAGCTAATACTTTGTTTATGGGATTATTAGAAACTTGGAAAGAATTCCACTGATGGGTTGTAATGCCCTCACTTTTGGCAGTGGAGAAGGAAGAAAGCATAAATAATGCTTTTAAAGATGAGTTTGGGGTCTTAGCTCTTGCTAAGATTTTTCAAAGTGGGAGCGAGGCCCCTTTATCTCAGTGTCTTACATGGAATCCTGCTTTTGTCATTCAACAATACTCCTGAGTGTTTTCATAGTGTATTTTTAAATTTGCTGTATTTAGAATACTCTCTCACAGGGACCAAGGGTGGAAGGAAACACTGATAAGATTTTTAAATAATTTGGGGGAATATTTTCACAATGTGCATGTACCCAAGAACTGCTCTCAGATAAGAAACCTGGGAGACAGACATGAAGAGAAGAGGAGTAAAGCAATGGGAAAATAAAATCACTCCAGCAACATGTCCTTAAGTATACTTATCTGGTCCCAGGGATAAGAGGTTGAAACGGAGCTCTAAAATGCTGTTGACCTGCTCCGTCTGTCGTCTGGCAAGCCAGCTCAGTTGCTGGAGTTAGTGCAGAACCTCGGAGTTGACTTCAGCAGGAGGCGGCACATGTGGGTTTGGAGAGGAGCAGATACTGCTGAGTGTGGAAAACTGAGCCCTTCACAAGTCAGTTCCACACCCCCTTGAATTTGTGCCTCTGTGGGGAGTCCTCGGCAGGAAATCCTCCATCTGTTTCCCTTTACTACCAGCAACTTCAGAGAATGAGTTCATTTCTCTTCAAACATCCTCCCGTGGCTGGGAAACGGCACTGGGTTGAGTGATGACAAATGTCACCAAGAACGCAAGAGGCTGCCTTCAAATGGAGTCAGCTGGAACAGTTGCACTTCTGAATTAAATTCTAGTTCTAGACAGGGTGGTTTTTTTCTTTGTTGTTTACATTTTGATTTTGCTTTTTTTTTTTCCTTCCTCCTTTGGTTAGGACAGTCTTTTGTGTTTTTTACAACTTCCTAGTAGAATTTGGATATTTGAAGAAACAAATACAAAGGAAGATTTTCAAAGATTTATCTCATGGATTAATGGAGTGGACCCTGAAGTCCACAAGATTATAGCTAGATCAGTCTTTCCTTTTAAACAAAAGCCTAATTTGAATTTCAGGATTGCTTTAAAAATATCACTGCATGTAAGTACTTTGTTTTTCTTTTTTCCTTTTAATCCCCTAATCAGCATTTTTTGCATATTTGTAATCTTAAGTTATCAGTTGAACTATAAATATAAGTAAAATGATTTGCCAACCCATAAATTAATTACAAAATAAGATAGTGACTCTTCAGCTCTTGACACTGCTTAGCAGGTAATAGTTATAGTCATGTTTATATTTTCATGTCAAGAATTATTTAATTTCATTAATAATTCAAGTAACTATCTTTTGCCTAATTTCCTCCAATAATACAAAGTGCATTTTAAATTGGACAGTAAGCAAGTCCTAAAACAGCATTGTTGCCCTAGCAAGCAAATCAGACTGTCAGCTTTTCTGGTAAATTTAGGTAGATTTGCTGAGGGACCTATAAACCTAAAGTGAAATTAGCTAAAGTCGTGACTGTTGTGAATCTCTTTGGAAATGCCATGGAATCACACTGCAGACACGGCAGAAGGGCGCTGAAACACTGAAACATTTCAGCTGCTGTTACCTTGCAGTGATTATACAAGTTTTGACACAGCTGTGTGTATGGGTCAGGCTCCTGGAGACTCTCAGAATGTAGAACTGTGATACTGATTTAGCTACATGTAGTTCAACAGCAAACAGGTCATCGGGAAAGAATCCAGAAGTATTCCCCTCCGATTTCTACCTTCAACTACCACTTCGCAGTCCTGTAGTCCTTACATGGTAGTGATGAACCCTGGGAGTGCTACTGACAGGTGGTGTTTCCCTTGCCAGCACTTAGTTAGCAAAGAGATGGCCATTTGGGTATGCTCTGTGGAATCTGGATGAGAAGGAACAGAGGGATGGTCTGTCTGTATATGATCTGCGTCCCATGTCCCCACCAAACCCTCATGAAAGGGCATATTCCAAAGAAAAACAATAAGTAAAACTGACTTCCGTGAAAGTCAGGTTTTGCATTTTTCTCTCCACCTTCCCCTAGTCTGCCAATGATGTCTGTCTTCTAAAACCGATGACTCTTATTCATGGCTAGTTGTCAAAACTGAGGTCTCTTGGAATGAGCCTTGTTCCTAATGAGACTTTCAGTTAAAGATCATTATCTGTCTGGCCCTCTGTTATTTTCCCTTAGGAGAGTAGTATCATTTCAGATCTATAGATGTCCTTTAAACTTTCCCTTACATGTGGTATAGCAGCTGGATGTCATTCCAGGCAGAGGTGTGTTGTGAACCACAGGAATCTGTGCCCCACTTTCTACAGGCATTCGTGGCAATGGTATAGTCTCAGAAGGCCACAAGCTCACCCTTGGAGGAGGGGAGACTGCCATCTGGGAGCTGTGAAAAGTGAGTGTGTGGACTTCGCCATCCAGTGTAGTTGTTGCTTTTAGAGGAATCACCCGCTTTCTGATTTAGTTGTGCTTAAACTTCTGTGCTACTTACCGTGGAGCATGGTATTGTCCCAACAGCCCCCTCATAGATCTTGGCAACCCATTATCCCTGGTGGTTGGGGCTCTACCCTTACAAAGGAGAGGCCTGAAGAATGGGAGCTTGGGGCTGGGAGTGTAGCCCGGTGGTAGAGTACTTGCCTAGCATGTGTGAGACCCTGGGCTCAGGTCCCAGCATCACAAAAGAAGAAAGAGGAGGAAGGAGAGTTTTCCTATGTGTCATGCTTCTGTTTCACCAGTCGATAAAGTGTTTGTAGTTTTTCCCCCTCTTTATGTAGTTAGTGATCTACTTACTAAATGAAAGTGGACCTTATGACTGCTTTTTCATCTTGGTGGAAATTATATTGCTTCAAATGCCATCAGGACATCTCTGCAGTGTTGGTTAGCTGTCCTGTAAAGAGAATGTGTTTCTCTGAGTAGTTGTTTTACAAACCTGTTCTCTGGACAAATCTGTAATGCTGTGTCCTGTGTACTGATAGATGATGATGATGATGATGATGATGATGATGATGATGACAGTGGTGCCCTCTAACAAGGATTAACTGGCCTCATTTGCCAGCTGTAATACTAAATATTCTGTAACACTTATCACATTGTATCTTCCTTACCTGAAGTGCAGGTAATTTAGGCAGCTTCTTTCTCTTACTTCAATGGATGACAAACAAGAATGATGTAAAAACATTCCCATCCACTGTGGTGCTGTATTCTTTTTGTGTATGATGTCACCGTTGTTTCTTTCATTCAACTGTCTAACTACTGAAGTTGTAGATTGCCTAGGCTCCTTCCCATGTTACTTTTAATTCATGGATAGCAAAGCAGATTGGCAGTAGGGAAGAGATAGCCAGCTGGGATGTGGGGGAGTGGGCAGAGAAACTGGCCCTCGCAGTAGTGTTGGTTGCATGTGTAGGAAATGGATTTCAGTTCTCTCTGCTCCATATTTACTTCCTTGTAAAGTGTGGCATCGTCCCACAATATGTATTTCTGTGCTTCAGTTTCTACAGGATTATGGGGGTAATTATCCTTGTTTGCAAAACAATGTCATAATTCGTGGTAGAAAACATATTTGTGAGCAAATGTGTTTTAGATATTGCATTGAGCCAGGTTTTCATTATGAGCAGATAAAATTCTTAGAGGATGGAATGAAGTCTTTTAATTACCCAGGTTGGGGGGCCATGTTGGATTTTTCCTGTTATGAAACTTGCATTTTAGATAAAATTTACTATAACATCTACTGTTATAAAACCTTTTGTTAATAGATGACCAATAGTGCTAAGCTAGTTTGTAAACAAGTATTCAAGACAAAAGACAAAACATAATGAACAAATAAAAGTTTATAAATGTGGAGACTGAAGTCACTGGTGTTTAATAACAGGTTTTTTTCTTTGTTCTTAATTTGAGTTATGAGAACATTGTTCAGCTAATTTATCACATTTACTATACCACTGATTAAAAGATTGCATATTCAGTGTTCCTGGGACATTACTTTTGGTATAGTCCATGATTATATTCAAGAACAAACAAGGATGAATAAGTATATATTTTGAAAGTGGTATCCAAGGAGTGAGAAAATTTGAAGTCAGAAAGACCATGTCTCACAGCTTTACATTCATATACATTTGAAACTAGAATGGATACGCAATTGCCTTATGCAACTACCTTAGTTTTTGGATCAGAAAACGGAAGGCAATGTGATAAAATTATTTATGAAGCCTCACTAATTAGCTGCAGAAGGAGGACAAGAGTTCTCACCTCTGGCAGTCAAGCCCAGTGACTTTTTAAAAACTGTCTTAGTTCTTACATTTAAAAAATATTATTTTTGCAATAATTAAAAAATAATAAATATATGCCCCAGCAATCATGCCAATCACATTGTTCTTTTTGCTTTTTAAAAAATTTATTATAAAATATCTCAAATATGCCTCAGCACTCTGGGAGAGTGAGGCAAAAGGATTGCAGGTACAAGCCCAGCCTGCATAATGTAATAACTTAAAATAAAAATTAAAAAATTGGCTGGGGAATGTAGCTCATTTTAAAGACTAGATTCAATCCCCAGTACTACCAAAAAAAGAAAAATTCAAATACTCAAAAAATCATATAATAGTTATCTATAAACACCAAAATTAAAATATATTTTGCCACTTTTAGTTCAGATAACTCAGAAAATAAAATAAAACTCATTACAAACACAGTTAAAGTACTACTTTCTCCTTCCCCGTTCTTTTACAAGATAATTACATATAATCCTGAAGTTTCTATATATTGTTCTTGTGTATATTTTGATATTTTCATTGTGTCTGTGTGTATCAGTGTTAGAACATGGGCATGCATATATATGTTATATCTATTTGTGGTTCTACTGTTGTTCTGTGTTCAAAATTTAAAGTACCTAAACCATCATCCATATTCTATTGTACTTTCTATAAAATTCAGTATTGTTTTGAGGACATATCCATGTTGGTTCATAAATAATTGCATAAGTTTTGCACAAGTAACTCAAGGTGATTTATCCATTTCTTATGAGTGAAATTTGGGTTATCCCTGCAGTCTTTCCATTATAACCATGCTGTAGTAACCCTCATACAGATATGTTTACACAGGTAGTAAAATGTTTTGGAGGAGGTTACTTAGAAGTAATGGGTTTATAGCACTATGCAACTTTCCTTTACTAAATGGTGTTAAACACTTTATAATCCATAACAGTTTAGTCAACTATAAACCACTTGGAACAGTTGTTCCAAACTCTAGCTATTGATGATAATCATTTAGGAAACCTTAAAAAATTACCAGTGTTTAAATCCTGCCCTAAACCAATCAAGCCAGACTCTCTGGAGATGAGACCTAAAACAGTATTTGTTTTAAAATTCTCTAGATGATTCCAAGGCACAATTGATTTGGCGTTTTGGTTTCCCCATTTATTCTCCAGTACTTAGTATTGTCAGATATTCTTATTTGTTAGCTGCTGAGTATGAAGACTTTTGATTACTAGTGAAGCTGAGTATATTATTGTAATGTTACTGAGCATTCAGTGCCTTCTGTTGTGAATTGTTATATTTTACCTGTTTTTACTCTTTGCCTTTTATTATCATGAATGAGTAGGTATACATTTGCAAATATGTCCCCTCACTTATGGACTTATCTTTCTATGTTGTGGCATTTTTATTAATAGAAGTTTACAAGTTTTGTTATAGTTAAGTTTATCAGTATTTTCTTTTGTGGTTCATAGTTCAAGGAATATTAAGAAGTATGTGCACCACATGACTTAATAAGTTTATCTATGCTTTCTTAGAAAAACTTTGCTGCTATATTTTCCTAGTGACATATTCAATCTATCTTGAATTTATTTGCATATAGTATATTTATCTAATTTTAATTGCTACAGTATAATTTACTAACTAGTCTATCTGGTTTACAGCCAAGTTGAAATCCATATTAAATATTTTTAAAGTTTGGAGGTTATTTTAAATATTCTACATAAATGTGCATAAATAATTTGTTATATTTGTTGTTTTGTAATATTTATATATTTTGTTATTTTCTCTTGCTATCATGATTATTTTTCTTTCTATCATGATTACAACCCCTTTCCCAATGTTGAATAGAAGTACTGATACCAGATATCATGTCTCTTTTTTTTTTTTTTTTTTTTTTTTTTTTTTTTTTTTTTTTTTTTTTGGTACCAGGGATCAGACTCACAACCTTGTGCTTGCCAGGTAGGCACTTCAGCCATTGAGCAGGTGTCTTCTTCCAGATTTTACATGAAATATCTCTGACTTTTCACCATTAATTATAGTATTTTGTTGGGATTTTGGTGTATGATATCTTTTGTTGAGAAAGATTTCTTTAATTTTTCTTTGCTCAAATGCTTTATCAAGAGGGTTTTGAATTTTATCAAATACTTTCTGCATTTAATGAGAGGCACTTAGAGTTGTTCTCATTTGATGTGTTAATTGGTAGATTATATTAATAAATTTTTTAAAGATAAAACATTTTCATATTCTAGGATAAACCCTACTCTCTCACAGTTTGTAATATATTCATTCCAAATTTGACTTGCTAGTATTTTCCTTGGAAATTTTATAATCATAAATGAAACTGGTCTGTAATTTTTCTTGCTCTTTTTATATTGTTTATCCTACCTCATGAGTCAGGAAAGATTACCAGTTTATTTTATTCTGTGAAATATATTTTACAGGGTTAGAATTGCTTTTAATTTTGGATATGGTAGAATATGCCTGAAAGAATCCTATGTCTGATGGATCTGTATGTGTTTTCAGTAGACTATGGAATCAATTTCTCTCATTGTTGATCGAGTCAACAATTCAATCTTTTATTCCTTTTATTCCTTCATGGGTAATTTTAAGTTATATTTATATCAAATGAACCATTTTGGCTAGATTTTCAAATGCATTGGCATAAAGTTATTCTCTTATTAAAAGTTTCTACCTTACCTGAAATTGTCATTTTTTTCCCTACTAATATTGTTATTACTCCTTTCCCTTTGTCTCTTTTTTAAATTAGTTTCACAGTGATTCTATTAACTTAAAAAATAAAAAAAAAAAACTTTTGATTCTCCAGTTCTACCAATGAATGACAAATACTCTCAATAGTCAAACAAAAAATTTATTTGGGTATATTATTATAAACGTGCAGTTATTTACTCTCATCCTATTATGATATTCCACTCATTTCTGCTACTTATTTTTGCTGTTGTCTAATGGTTATGTCTTGGTGGATAATTTATTTTTTCTCTCAGTTGCTTTTAATATTTCTCTTGTTTTTGCTGTTCTTAAAGAGGTAATATAATGAATAAGCTCTGGGAAATACACATATATATATATATACACACACATATTCATCGCCACTTTATGATTTTATTTTATTTCAGAAATTTCATGCTAGATACATTGAATATTTTGTTCATGTCATGCTCCTATCTCTTAATATTCATCTATTCTCACTGTGGTGTATTCTGTATTTCCTTCAATCTGTCTTTCAGATCACTGATTATGTCTTTAACCATGTCTAAATGACTACTTCCCTATTGAGTTTGTCATTTATTTGCTATAGTCTTGATTTCCAGCCTATTTTCTATTATTTTAAGCTATATTTTTCTTTTTATACAGTTTGTATTTCTTTTAGTCTTATAAACAATTATAGCTAACAATCTGTTAGCTAAAACAGGTTAAATAATCTGTTATCTTGCTAATTTATCTAAAGTTCTTAAGATTTGAATTTTACTATTGTGTCTTCTGATTGACTCTTTTCATGGTAGCTTGCTCCTTCAGTTGATTTTATAATTTTGAATTACAAGTCCTTCTTCAAAGGGAAATACTATATGCAAATATGTAACCAGAGTAGATATAAGAATCCTTTAGAGACATTTTGCATTAGTTTTCAATATGTGTCATACATGAAATTTTAGACTTTTTTTAATTGAGCTTTGTGGACCACACACATAGCCCTGGTTATAAATTCTGAATGGATACTAACTTTTCCCTTCACTTAGCATCTACATAAAGACAGATGAGTAATATGATTGTGTCCATTTGCTGCAACACTTTCCCCTGCCCCCTATTCTTAGGTAGGAATGTAAACCTAAGTTTCTAGAGAGACCTGTAAGCTCTCTTATTACAGTCTCTGTTTTTCTCTATAGGCTTTTTAGATATCTGCACCTCATACCTGGATCCCTCTCTCTTGTTCATTCTTGCTCTTGTGCTCTCTTTTGGCAAACTCAGTAGTGCATTTGAAACAATAATGTCTTTTATTGCTTATTGCTAACTGTTGATAGTGTAAAATTTTTCAGTTTTTCTTGAGGAAAAAACTGCAGAATAAGAGCACTGTGACCTTTTTTGATATTAAAAAAAGTCAGAGAATTTCACAAATTGTATTTCCCTGAAAAGTTTTCTTGTTAGCGTATGTAGAAATGGGGACTATCCAGGAATGAGCTTGTAAATTAGTAAAGCAATGTAACCTGAGTGTAATACTCTACAACCTTTGAGGAAGTGCATTCCTTTGAATTTCTACAGCAAACTCAGCTACAACCTAGTGTGTTGAGAATGATGAGGTAGGCTTGGGGAAGGGCTTTAAAAATGTTTTCAAGGAGTGTGTTGTAGAGGAAAAAGTAATATATTCTGAAGCATTGCAAACAATTTTTGCTTTTCCTTATTGAGAAACTCGGACATTTTAAAAGCACCATAATGAAAAGCCCAAATTCTTTCTAGTTCTAGAAGTTTATGATATTGCCACCACTCTGAAACATTTTCCTGCCAAATCTTCTCATGGATTGCCTGTATCTTTGTAATCAAATCTTGTGTATTAAGGTTGGCCAATATTCTCAATATGCATTCTATTTCTACCACTTACCATAGCACTCTAATAAATCAAGAGAAATGAAAATAATTTTCACTTTTTCTTCTGCTGTTAATATCACTCTGATCTGATTAGCCACATATAATTATGACAAGTCAAAGTTATTAATCCCTTAATTACAGTATTTTATCATTAAGTAGTAGAATATTATTCATTAGTTAGTAGAAAACAAAATAATTGCTGGATTACAGAAAACACTAATTATTGAGTGCCGTGTATGTACAACATATTTTACAATATATACTATTAGAACCTTTTATTCCTTCCATTAAACAGGGTATACTTTTGAAACACTTTGCCCTAAAATTCACTTTGGAAGCAACAAGTTAGTAATAAATCAAAAATAAAATACTGTTGAAAACAAAAGATTGCTAAAAAAAAAACAAACAGCAAACATTCTTTCAACAATTAATTCCTAAAGTTATTTCTGAAGCCTTAGCTTATTATTTTAAAGTACCTGTCTGAAGCAAATCATTACAAAAATAAATCCATCTCTTTGCTGAATTCTGTGTTTGGATTGAAATGGAGCTGGTTGGTAGCTGCCTGACAAGAAGGCTGATGCTGAGTCTTTTCATTTTCTTAATTAAGAATTACCATTTTAGGCTCATGGTGGTTTGCAATGGCAATAATCCCTCCCCAAGCGGTTGTTTCTCTAGATCCTAAATGGTGTGCCAGAACATGAACCTCAACTTGACCCCTCCTGGCTGCAGAAAGGGCTACATAAAGGTCAATAATAATTTGTAGAAAATTATCAAGCATGGACCATACCCTGGATTATGTAACTTTCTTTAAAAATAATTACGCTGTGTTTGTCATTTTAAATAACTGGGTTCAGTGAGGCTAATGAAAATGTTTAAATCCTTATCTGTTGGAATGAACAGCCCTGGCTCTAGGAAGTGCTGACTTCAAATTTTTGTGCTGCTTTTGTTGATCCTGCCTGCTGATGCACACGACCCACTGATGTGGGGCATTCAGCCAGGCTCTACGTGAAAGGCGCTTCGGGACCTCTACACGGGCTGCAGCACATTCCTTCAGTTCTCTGACAAAGCTTCTAATTGGCGACTGTGACTAACGAGCGTGATGTCCCAGAGGAAATGGAGCATGGACTTTCACTGCCCTCCCCACGAGCTCCGGGGTTAGGGTCTATCATGTTAGAACCAAGAGAAGCCAGGGCCAAAGGCTTGACATGAGCAGTAACAATAGTTTTATTTTATATCTTCATAAACCGGCACTCATGCTCCATCTACATTCTGTTATACCTTTAATTGTATTTCCTACACTGTCACAGCCAAGACCCTTACTGGCCTTGGCCATTAAAGTCACATACTTCTTTCCATGAGTTGGAATTAACCCTACTGTATCTAAAGTGTAGTCTGAGTATATCTCTCCAAATAAAAAATGTCCATTTTTAAGGGGCAGCAATCCCCTTCTGCCTGACATCACTAGGGGTGAGGTAAGTGCTAGAGTAGGCCGTACTGAGCTGTGGGAAGAGCACGCATCTGCTCTGAACAGAAAATGCTGATACAGATGGTTGCACTGTGAGAATACTTATTTTTTGTTTTTAATTTATATATACTTTCAATTATGTACTTCACTGTAGTGTAATAGAGGAGTGAATGGGGATGATAAAGTAGGTGTGGAACCAAGAACTCAGTCATTACCTATTACTTACTATACTTGGTCGAGGACTTCGGCTAAAAAGGAGCATTAAAGTCAGGGCGCTGCTGGGGCAGGAGGAGATCTCAGCACTTGTGTTTGAAAGGACACTTGTAGATTTTGGTTGACCAGGTTAGACTTCTGAGTGGTATACGAGTACCTCTTCAGTAAAAACCACTTAAATGCCTGTAAAGTATGTAATGATTCAATTCTGAAATTGTTATAGTCCATAACCTGCCTCTCGTTGTTGACCTTGGTCTTAAACAGCCATCTCTCTGCCACTTTGGCTCTATTCTACTATCTCTCGTCCTGCCTTTCTGTATCCTATCATTTCTGCTTATCCATCTCATATCACAACTTACCTTTGCCCATTTCTGAACTCTGCATTTCAGCTTCCTTTCATCCACTTAGCCCTCGGTCTCCTTTGGAGCTTTCTGCTTTCTGCTTTTGACATTTCACTGGTTTGCTGTTGTTCTGCTTATGATTCCTGGTCTGAGTCCTCATATGTCTCTACTCTTCCCACATTGCCTTTAACCCCTAAAGCCTCCTTCCTACTTTGGAAAACAAGACCTGTATCCTTAGAATCTGCAGACTGTTTTAGAAACTTGGTGCTTATTCTCCCCTGCCATCTCTTATATATAGGGAAAAAATGTTGCTATTCCCTCAGTGTGTAAATTATATCTCAACTTTTCAATGTAAACTTCCTAGATTGGATTTACTAGGCTATTTGAAGCTTTATAGGCTTTAAAGCATCATGTGTAACACAGATTTCCTGTATAAATGCCTGTGTAATTATCATACATTGGGAAAGTAATGTTTCATCATTCTTCTGGAATAAGATTGCAGGTTATTTTAAGACAATAATTAGGTTTTGTCTTCTGCAGTATTTTTTGTGCCATGAATCTTTGTATAATCTATATCATAGTAGTTAATGGTATGATATCCAACTCTCAATGTAAAACAAATTTCTAACAAATGTTCACCTTGAACACAGAGTCCAAAAGCATCGTGAAGTTTATGCACTATATTTTGGGAACTGAAATTTATTTTTTAAAAAAATGAGTCCAATAAACCATTCAAGAGAGATAAATCAAGCCTGAAGTGTGGACTGGGGAGAACCAGAAAGGCAGCTCTGCCCCAACCTGTGAGCCAGCCAGCACTCAGAATAGGGAGAACCAGAATGGAAGCAAAGCCCCTGCCTGTGAATCAGCCAGAGTGCAAGCCAGGGAGATTCAGGAAGGAAACTAAGCCCCTGCCTTTGAGCCAGCAGTGTTCACAATCAGGAGATTCAGGATGGAATCAATGTCCCTGCCTGTGAGCAAACCTAAAACTAATAGTCTGAGCAACTAGAGGACAATAATGTGCATTATGGTAACTATTATAGATTTCCTACTGTCTAATCACAATGTTTCATTTTATTATTTTTTATTCCCTTTGAAATAATAAATATGTAAAGAAAAAAAGAGATAAATCATTCACCTACTTATTAAACTCAGAACAATAAGCTGAGCATGGTGTGGTATACACTTGTAATCCCAGTACTTGGGAGGCTGAGGCAAGAAGATCCCCATGAGTTTGAGGTCAACCTGTGCTACACAGTGAGTCCAAGACAGCCTCAACTGCACAATGACGCCCTGTCCAAAAAAAAAAAATCAGAACAATACTTGTTGGAATGACCTTTTCATTGTAAATGGCTTACAAATAAATTGTCAATAATATTAAATCTCCTGTGATTGGAGTGTGTTTTCAGTTCTGTATGACTGACCACTCTTAAACTTTTACAGCAACATCTGAGTAAAATCTCCACTTATATTATTGTTACCTAAAGGTAATCATATTTGGATATTTGTAATACCCAAAAGATATCATAAATCTGCAGTAACTGGTGAATACAACTCTTTAAATTGAGCCCTTTATTCTCAGGACATAGGCTTCTGTCTTACCTTAGTGTGCCTAAAAGTCAGAAAATTAAAAGTTGTCAAAAGTAGCAAAATAAAGCTGGGAGTTTAACTCAGTGGCACAAGCGCCTGCTTGGCAAGCGTGAGGTCCTGAGTTCGATCCCTGGTTCAAAAAAAAATGTAGCAAAATAGTGATAATAATTCTTCCTTATGGAGGAATGGAATATGTAGCCTTAGTTTAAAAAATTATGCAATGATGTAATTAAAATACAAAGAATTATTAACACTCAGTGTTACTGAACCATGAAACAGAAAATAGTGAAGATATAAAACCACTTTCTTGGGTCTGAGGATATAGTTCAGCATCAAGGCACCTGCCTGGCTAGTGTGAGGTTGTTAAGCTCAAGTCTTGGTACAAAAAAAAAAAAATCACTTTCCTTATAGTTCATTAGAAATAGGATAAAAAAGATAGAATCACCATACTCAGATCCAAAGTGGATTTGGAGATTATTTTAAGCTTTACAGATGTAGGATTTTGCAGTCATCAATAATAGTTCCCTGTTCTTTGATTACTGGATGTTTCTTTTGAGGTATTTTTAACTTTGGGACATTGAAGCAAAGATGTTCAAATTTGTCCTTGGAGTTTCATACATCTCTTACCAGAGACATTTACCAATCCGGCGTTATTTAAAGGCCAAATGGAAGTGTGGTAGAATTCTAAAGAAAATGTCAGAATGAACACAGTATAGGGAACACATTTTCACAGAAATAATGATTCCAAGTTTTGTAATTTAATTTGCATGGTTGAATGAACTTGTCTTTCTCCTCCTCCACAAATACAGCCCACCACTTCCTGAACTGTAGCCCTTCAGCAAAGCAGCCAAGTGCCCAAGTCAGCATTCCAAAATCACTCTGCACCTGCAAACCCAAATAGTTTTGTAATTAAAAATTAATTCTAAACCTACAGGCCTAAGAAAATGGTGGAAGGAAAGAATTGCTGTATCTCTCAACTAAAAATGAAATCACTTAACCAAAAAAGAGTGTTAGACTTATACTTTAGTTGGGGTATGTGAACTGTCACAGAAAAGAATACATCCTGTTCCCTGAAACATGAGGAAATATAATTTTGGCATTTTTTTCAGGGAGACTAGGAAAACAACTCCTTAGAGAATTTTCTTATCTTGCCATTAGAAGTATAATATATGGATCTAACCTTTGGTGTTCTTGGGCATAACTGTAATAAGAATCTATACATTCTAGCAGCTGCTCCTTAGAAAGATATAGTTTATCCTGTGACATGAAGATGAAGACACCCTGAGCTCTGCACTGAGCACACATTCAGGGACCTGTGTTGTTTATAATGTGTGGCTGTGCTGGTTCAGGGTCCTTTATTGAACAAAATCATGGTGAACTACCCACAAGGTCCTTTGTGGACCAGACCTGAAAGTGGTTTGTTTCACCACTGTCCTTACCTCATTGGCTGGGACTCAGTTACACAGCTCACCCCCTGCAAAGAAAACTAGGAAATGTAACCTGGTTGCTGGTAAGAGAAAAAGGGAAGAGGATATGAGAACATGGAATACTATCTGTCACATCAGCAGTGATTTTGAATTGGGGTCCATTAATAGTGTGTGAAAAGAGCTCCACGATTCATTGGGAATGCTAGTAGGAATAAGAAAACACGAGACCGAGTATGTCCATTCCCCGGAGTTCCAGCTCCCGAAGTTTCAGCTGTGGATGGGCCGGTAGGGAGCATGTTCAGCTGTGGTGCTGTGAAGGATCTAAGATGAATCTGACATTGCCCCTGCCCTCAGGCAGTGTACAGTCTCCTAAAGGACCAGGATCTCCATATGACTCTTCTCTAGTTTGGTAGCAAGATGTTAAATTGGACATTTCTACTGAGTCTCTTAGTTCTGAACATCTAAAATTCAAAGTGAGGTACCACATCTATGTGGGAATTTTCAAAGAAAAATCAAGAATGGGTTCTATAAACTAAAAATGCCTTAGCCCCAGATATCTAAAAGGACTCCACAGGGGAAAGTCCAGAGAGGATTTCAAGAAGAGGCTTTTTTCCCTCTCTTTTGAAAAATACTGTGTTTTCTACTGTCATCCATATGGAGGAGAGCGAGAATTTTCTATGACTCCATCTGAACTCTAGTTAAGACTGGCTTCAGCAGTACCATTTTGATAGCATGACACATAACCTCTGGGGTTGAGAAGGGTGGTGTGAACTAAAGGTTTAGCACTAAGAAATCTGAAGATTGATACCCCATGACTGGCTACTTGCTCAGAGGACAGGAGCAAAGGAAAGCTGTTTCCAGACTGCCCTTTAGGACACTGTCACCCAGATGTGGGGGATTGCTCATTTGGATCTTGGCATTCCCCAAAGATCCCTGTGCTAAAGGCTTCTTCCCTCAGGTAGTGCCACAAGGAGGCAGCGGCAGTGAAGCTTTTAAGAGATGGGACCTCCTGGATCTTCTGCTCACTGGGGTGTGACTTTGAATAAAATAGTGGGACCCAAACACCTCCCTCTTCCTCTTTTCCTTCTGGACCATGAGGTGAACGGCTGCCATGAGAAGCTGACTTGCCATAGGCCCAAAGCAATGAGGCCAATGTCATAGAGTCAAGAACCTCCAAAACTGTGGGCCAGGAAACTTTTCTCTTTATTATTATTTTTTTTTGCAATACTGGGGATCAAACCCATGACCTTACGCTTGCCAGGCAAATGCTTATGCTACTGAGCTATATCCCCAGCCAAAACTTTTCTTTTTAGAAAATGATTTGTCTCCACTATTTGTTATAGTGATGTACAGCTGTCTAACACAAGAGTGCGCCTAACGCAGACACGTTAGAGCTGGGGTGAGCTGCTGGGTTCCTGGGGGGTGAGGAAGGAGCAACCAGCTGGAGTCCCACTGTGTCAGTTAAGTCAGTGAGGAAGAGGAGTGGGAGTATCTCTGGAGAGCCCACAATGTGTTGTAGAAAGAAAAGATCTGCTTGAAATATTTTCTCATTTCCCATGAATCGTAACAGTGCTGCCTTTACCTATCCTCCTTTCTTCAACCCTGGGGATGGAGCCTGGTCAGAAACAGCAGTTTAAGGAGTGAAGATGGAAGGAAATGTGAAAGACAGAGACCAAGCTGCAGGCAGAATGTGCCTGCTGGCAGCCTCCACCAGAAGAGGGTAAAGAATTACCTTTGAGTAATAATTCAAATGCAGCAAAATATGGGGTTTGGTGTTCTAATTAACAGACAAAGACTGTGTTTTGTCACCTGTTGTGCACATGGAACTTTTTCTTAAGTAGAAATGATTCGAAAAATCATGATTTAGCCTAACTTTTTCCAGGGGCAAAGGAAAAACTGATTGCTTAGATTAAATTTAGAGGTGCAGTGATCCAGGGGGGAAAAACAATGATCTTTATGACTAAAGCTAACAGTATCTGTTCATTCAGTGAGTCATTTACATTTGAATTCTGGTAAATCACCTTAGAAGAAGTACAAATAAAATGCTCTGATAAATCCACAAGAGCACTGTGCTTGCTTCTAGCCAAAGTGGAAGTCTACTAAGGAAAGTCTACATGGAGAAGGCCTCTAGATCATACCTAGCAAACCAAGGGGTTTGAATACACAGAAATTTGGGGTGGACTAGGGGATGATACATGATGGATGAAGCACTGTCAAAGGCATTTTAGAAGAACAAATATCAAGGAGACAGAAAAGCATAGCAGATGCGGGAAGAAGAGCAATTAGTTCCATTTAGCTGAAGCCAAGCATGGGGCAATAACAGGGAATAAGGTGGAAAATGTTGGCCAATTTGGACAAAAGGCATATAAGTGGTTTTTGAAGCTCTGGCATGGTCTCTATAGACAAAGCATGGTGTGGGGGAAGAGGCAAGTAACCAAAGCCAAGGGGGAATCCTTGCAGTGGGAATTAGCTTCACGGTAGGTAGACAAATGTCTGCCTTACAGTCTAGTGAGATATTGGCCACTAACTTCTACTTAGACCAGATTGGTATCCGAGGCAAGTAGGGGTGACAACAAGGAATTGTAGGCAGTGGGGTGAGAAATTCAGTAACTGTGCTTGTAGGAGGTGTTCTCAGCTTGAAATAGCATTAACAATCAAATCAATATAGACAGAAATAGTTTGTGAACAGACACCTACATCAATCTGTGGGGTCTGATAAGTAATTGGACTTCCTAAAGCCTTGCTTTTCCCATCAGTGGTAATAATAATAATGAACAATAAAATAATCAATTCAGCAATTATCTAACAACCTTCTGGCATTTATTTGGTGACCAAGAAACGCTCTTTCCCATCTCTTCAAGGGAAGGAAAGGAATGGAAATTCTGAGCAGGCTGCTATTCACTGTTTGTTCCCCTACTGAGGCATCTAGAGGAAAGATCAGAAAGCCAAAAAAGATTCTCTGTTTCATGGACTAAGCTGTCAGGAGGAATTGGAGGAAGGTCAGTGCATTTAGATACCCTAAAGGCGGAACTTCGGGTGACAGAGTTTATGTCCACAAGACTATTTCAGTTCTCAGCCTCCTGGCCTGGGTGAGATTGCCATGGAGACTGAACTGTGCTCAGTTTGCAGGGCACAAGCTCTCTGTGCTCGGGAAGGTAGAACTAGAATGGGTGATGGGGGTTTGGGGTAAACCAAAGGGTTTAAATAGCATTCCAGTGCACATGCAGGCTTTTAGGACAGGGCTGGAGTAGAGGACAGACTTAAGAACCCCCACCATCCAAGCAGTAATAAGGCTGGCAAGGTGACAAGTGGGGTAGCCCAGATGATGCAAACACACAGACCCAGGCCTGAGGTCGAGAGGAATGGTGAGCGTCAGGACGTCAGGGGTGATGGTCAGAGCTTCACTGCTAAGCTTTCCAAGCCTTCAAGTGGGCTTCAAGTGATATCTCCCATGCCCATAGGATATGATCTGAAATATCACTTATCCATAATTTAGCCATAACATAAATGTAAATTTAAAAATTTTAAAATAGTCTTTGGGCAGTCCATATAGACATTATTTCAATACCATGCTGAAAACATGAGGCTGTAGTCTTCTCCAGGTTCTTCATCCATGGTACCTAAAGACAACTCCTGACATACAATGATCTGACTTTACAGTGGTACAAAAACTATATGCACTCAGCAGAAACTGTCCTTTAGAATGTTTCTTTTCTTTCATTTTTTTGGTGGTGAGGATTCAATCCAGGGCCTTCACTTGCTAAGCAGACACTCTACCACTGACCTGTACCCCCTGACCCCTCCCTTTATCATTTGAACTCCTAATTTGGATCTTTTCCAGACTGGCACTGCGTGATCCAATTGCAATACAGGGCAGTGATGGTGAGCTACAGCTCACAGTCATCCCTACAATCACAAGGGAGACCATCAGGTATTCTACAAGGTACCTTGCCACTAAGCTGAAATTGTTCAGGAGGTTAGAGGTATCCAATGCAGTTTGGACATAGATACAGTTTATTTTGGGTTTATCAGAAAGTAGCCCTATATAATCCCATCATGAATCAAGGAGCATCTATACTTACATTTTAATACATTTGATACATGATTTTAATACATTTGATTTTCTGGTTACTCCTGCCAGAGAACTGAAGTTGCAAATTAAGAAGGAGCATTACAGTACAAGATTCATGCATGTGACAGACAACATGCAAGAGTGAAGATCTCACTACAAAAAGGAGATAGAAACAGCACAAAAATTCTTTTCAAAGTAGCATATGGATCCATTCAGTGTAGAAACAAGGAATATACACATCTTCATATGCTCTGGGAATCTACTCAGATATTTTGCTGTAGTTTCTGGAGTCTCCAAACATAATGAGTACTTAATGTTTTCAAGGCTATTTCTGAGTCATCAAGAAATGGATAAATTATGTTCAGAAGACCTTATTTTAAAAGAAGAAGGGATGAGGAATGGAATAAATATTTTAAGTTTCATTCAAAATTATAAACCTTTAAAATTGGTATTTTCGAGGGTATATTCATTCACTATGTGAACATTCATTTATCCAATATTTGTGTCTTATAGGTCACATTATTCTTACTTAGTAATAGGACTCTAAAATCTGAAGACTTAAAGGGGTACAGATATACCAAAACATAGCCAAGTGAACATTCATCTTTAAAGGGTATTAACTTGGCAATCATCCCACCTTTACTAAAAATATTTTTATGGTTTGTATCTAAATGTCCCCCAGGATCCTCATGCACTCATAGGCAGGGCTTTTGGGAAGGTGACTGGGTTGTGGAAACGTATAGCTGAATTGATGTTAAGGGGTTGAGTCTGGTCAGACGAGGCAGGTCACTGGAGGTCTCTGGCTTGGAAGGGTTTATCTCCCTCCCTACCTCATTCTCTGCTTCTTGGCTATCATGAAGTGAGCAGGTCTCTTGCGCCACCCTGCCATGGAGCCAGCCAACTGTGAACTAAAACCTCTACAATCTAAAAATAAATCTCTCCTCCCTAAATTGTAGGTGTCAAGTACTGTGTCTGAATGACAAGGAAAGTGACTAAGACAAGCCTTTTTATTGAGTTTATAATAATAATGCAACAACTTCCTTCCTTTGGAACCTCACCTTGATTATTTGCATAGAAAACTCTCACCACCAACAACAAAGTATTCTAAGCCTAGTTCTTCAGATAACAGTGGATGAGCATCTAACTTAACACTTTGTCCTAACAGAGAGACACTGCATGGCTCTTGCAATTAACTTGGTGTAGCTAAATCATCTCTATGAGGCATGTGTTTCTGCTTACAAAAACACTGAACCTACCCAAAAGGTCAAAATGTTGGAAATATTGGAAGTTTCTTTTTTCAAATATACCATAATCTGGTGTCAGAGTTCAAAGTTTAAAAGCGAAGGTGACTTGAATAATGACAGTATCATTAAAATAAAATAATACATTTGAAGGCAACTAATTTAATTAGTTAGCTCTAGTATATTTGCTTAAATGATCTATCTCATGGAATCACCTTTGAGAGAGCACTGATAAGGTCTTTCAAAAGGAAAAACAGTCTCATCACCCTCATAGCACAGTGGCTTTGGAGCCCCAGGGTTGCAGAGATGATCCACAGGTGTCGGCCCCAGGCAGCCAGGTGTGGCGATGGCTGAATCCCACAGAAGTTGATAACTGCAATAGGAGAATTAGCATCTGTTCAAATCCAGATGTCTGGGCTTGTAGGAAAGCATCCCTAAGCATCAGAAGAGCACTGTCCCCATGGAGACTCAGCGCAGAAAAGGATGTATTGCAATGGGCATTTTCTCCTGTCAGACCCACATCTGCCCTGGACATCACATGGCATTTGAGCAAACCGTTGCTTTCCTTGAGATTCCCAGCACCACTTAGGTGAGCCTCGACCCACAACCTTTTGCCCAGCCTTTGTTTTTTTATACTCTTATGACCTGAACTCACTTTTGCATGTGTAATACTTTATTATATAAGTCATCTGTATTTCCACCAGGGTATACCAAGCCTGAACTTGAAAACAGTAGAGATGTTAGGTTTGGAAAGTTTCAGCATCACAGACATCATCTTTAAAGACTGAGCACGAAGATGTTACTGTTTATCGTCTTCCTAAGCTGATGTCATGACAGTTTATTAAGCGCACTGCTTTTTTTCCAGTAGTCTTAAAAAACCAGGTTTAAATTGACGTCAACTCATACTCAAGTTTTCAAATGCACAAATGAATTCTGTTGGACTATGTTAAGGTGCAAAAAAAATTGTGTTGATTTAAATGATTGTGCATTAACATTTAAATACTACATATATAAAGAATAAACATTACACTTTAAATAACATTTAAAATATAAAAGTATTATAATAATCATGTAGGTTTTAAAAAACAGGAATTAAGAAGAAAAAGATAGCCATTCTTAACATAGCAATAAAAAGATTCTTTTCAACATTAGTCATAAATAGCTTATTTCTGGACTTCTGGCTTATTTGATTTTTTTTCTTATCATATTTGCTATTATTATGTATGTAATCAGATGATTTTTTTATACTGGGAATCAAACTCAGGGCCTTGTGCTTGCCAAGCAGGCACTGTGCCACTGAACTATATCCCTGGCAATGATTTTTTTCTTAAAATGAAAATTCAGGCTATTATAAGATATTTGTAGACATAGTATTAATGACTGCGTGGTTTTCTATAAAATAGATACTCCATGATTGACTTTGCTAACTTTTTCTTTTCTTAACCAATTTTTCTATGAATTTATGTTTGCATGTCTTTATTACATTATAAAAACACTTCATTGGACATTTATATACCATCAACCTCCCATATCTAGAGTTATTTCCTTGAGATCCATACCCAGAAATGTCATAGGTCTAAATTGTAATTATATATATATATGGGCAAAAGTTACATTTAATTTACAGTGTAATAAAGGTTATAGGCAAAAAGCTACACATAAAGTATGAAAAGCCCTATTACACAAATGTACAAATCTCTGTACAAAACACCTATCAATGTTTCCTGCTCTGAGGAAACAGAGTTCTCCACTGAGAGGGAAAAGCCTCCAAACCAACAGGTAAAAATATTCTCGGGAGAGATGTCAGTTGCTTGCAAGATGGAATATTTTCTTTTAAATTTGAATTCACCTAATTGGTCATAACCTGGGAAAAAATTACCTTCATAACACAATGAAAACCAGGCATGGTGGTGGATGCCTATAATCCTAGCACTTGTGAAGCTGAGGCAGGAAGATTGCTGTGAGTTCAAGGCCAGCCTGTACTACATAGCAAGACCCTGTCTCAAACGCAAAAACAAAAACATAACACACTGAAAAAGGAGAATAATGCGTTAGAGAATAGAGGATAGTATTCTGGAACTAAATGAGAAATTTAGGCTCAGGTTTGAAAAGAAAAGTACAGTTCAAACTATACAGCAAGGTAAAAACTTTAAACCTGCACTGGGCACAGGCAAAAGGAAATAAAAATGTTCTCATTCCATTAGAAAGGACAAAAGACAAAAGCTTAACTATTGGACCTCAAAACCACTGACCCAAGAAACATTTTTGAGTTTTAACCTTAGCTTAACTTTAGAATGCTAAACCTTTTTGATCGACCTGGGATCCATGGCAGCCCTTTTGCTATCTGGGATTTACACGATCGTAAATGTAAATGAGGCCACTGCTACTTCCACAGCTCTGGATTCTACCTGGACTGTGCGACATCACATATAAATGATACTACAGAGAGGGAGAAAGACGAAGGAGCCAGTGGAAGGCCTGGAAAGAGCCAGAGCAGTGCACTTAAAACAACCTACGCGACCTTTCGCTACAGCAGCAGTGTTGTGAAGACAGCTTCTTAGGGTCAAGTCCACATGAGGGGCGAGGTTCGGGTGTGGCATGGGCTAAGCCACCAATGAGTGCTGTCCCCTGGATGCCATGTGGCTGGGAGCCTGCCTCACTGTGGTGGGGGCAGGCCCCTGTAGAGTCCTCCACTGAAGGCCAAGTCCTGCATGCACCTGCTGCAATTCCTCCAGGCCCAGGGGGCCAGGGCCTTCTACCCACTTCCTCTTGCTTGTGGTGCAGTGCAGCATGAACCTGAGAGCAAGGCTGGTGGTCAGTGGTAAAGTCACACAAGTCAGGGCTGCTCCCAAATAAGTGGTACTTCTTCTCATCAGCGATCAGTGTCTCAATCAGCTTGTCTCCATTGACTACATCCAGATGTAAACCAGATGAGGTTTTACCTGCCCAGGTCGGACAGTCAAAGAAGAAAGGGAGGGTTGAACTGGAGTTCGCCATTGCTGCCATCTTGCATCTCCTCGTAATTGTATTTTTAAGAATTTTCTCAAATATTACAATTCGAGTGGGTGTGGTGGTGCACACCTGTAATCTCAGCCCTTGGGATGCTGAGGCAGGAGGATCACTGTGAGTTTGAGGCCAGCCTGGGCTACATAGTGAGTTCAAAGCTAGCCTAAACTGCATGGCAAGATGCTGTCTCAAAAAAAAAGTATACATAAATATATTACAAATACACTGTCTTAAAGTTTAATTTTTTTGGTTTTAATCACTTTGCAGTTTCATATCAAGAGTCTCAGTCCATAAGGTTTTACTCCTTTTTAAACTAGTACATGGCACTGTGGTCTTATTTCAATGTGCATTCCTTAGTAATGTTGATAATTTTTCATATCTATTTTTTACGAGGAAAAAACTTTTTATGTTCATCAACTAACTACTTGGGATCTGAATATTTTCTTAAAATTTATATTACCATCATATTAATAATACTAAAATTTTCACATATTTGTGTAAATATTTTTCCACATGTTCTTTGTCTTTTCATTTCATTTTAGTTATCTTTATGACTTTGTATTTTGAGTGCAATTAATAATAATTCCTGTTGCCACATTTAAGCTTGGGAATTTCTCTCCTTCAGAGATTTAATAAATTTTACTTCTACTTTTCTAGTTTATTGCATGTTTCTATTTTTAATATGTCATGCATTTGGAATTTAGATATATGTGATAAAATATAATTTAAATAACTTTTCTGAATAGCTAAGCATCTTCATTCCAAAATGAGTCATCTTATTCTATTGTTCTGTGATGCTTCCTTTATTATATATTGATTTCTCATATATCATAGATTTTGTTTTGGAATTATCTTAGCATATGTGCTCACATTGCTGTCATATGCATCTATGTGACTTTTTGTTTCAGTGCTGAAATGTTTTATTATACCTTGATACTATGTCTTAACATCAGTGAAAGGTTGCCTGCTTTTTTCTTATTCTTCTTTAATAACTTTCAAATAAATTATCTTTGGGTGAGAGCACAGACCTTACAGTTTTAATCTACCTGAGCTAATACTCTGGACTTTCTAACTGACAAGATGATCTTAAGCAAATGAAATAATTTATTTTGGCCTCAGTGTCTCTATAACATGGAGACAGTAATAATCCCCACCCTATAGGTTATTATGAGGATAACATGAGAATTGACTCTGTATAAATTAACTAAAGATAGTGTTTGACATAGAGTAAACACTATGATAGCTAGTCAATAAATATCACCTTTTATAATTTGTAAATGGCAATAATTTATCTGCTTTCTAATTATTATATATCATTTCTGTGCCATGCCCAGAATTTATAAAATAATATTAAGTGCTAATAATAGTTCAAGTCAATATCCTGTTGCATCTACTGAATGCAGCTATAACCTTTAGACAAAGGGCATAAACTAGGTTTTTAAAAAGTCTCCTATAGTATAAGACTGGAACCCAAGATACTCCTGAAATGGCAGTGTATTGACCTTTTTTCCTTCAGCAGTTCTCTACCTGAACTTAGTATAGCTCACAATTAAGAAGTGGTTATTGTGGACCAGGGGTTTAGCTCAGTGGCATAAATGCCTACCTGGCAAGTGTGAGATAGAGAGTTCAATCCCTCCCCCAAAATTTTTTTTTAAGAAGTGGTCATTGGTGCCAAGAGGGACACTGAGAGGACAGTCATCTTGTTTCTGGCTCAGAGAACAAGATGCCCAGGGAAAGAACTTTCTGTTTTTGTTTTTGTTTTTGTTTTATCTTTTTGAGACAGGGTCTCACTATGTGGTTCAGGCTGGCCTTGGGTTCACTTTGGAGCTGAGGCTGGTCTCAAACTTGCAACGATCTGCCTGCCTCAGACTCAGTGTTGGAATTACAGGAATGCACCACTACACCTGGTTATCACTTCTCTCTTTTTCTTTCCACTTCACTCTGTTTGCCTCCAAACTCCCCAGCAGTCTCACGGTGACAGTAATAGCAAAGGAGGCAGCAAGAACCTAAAACTTTGAGGATGAAAGATTTTTCTCTCTAGTTGCAGAAACTATTATCTCAAGAGTCCAAAACAAACAGCTCCTGGTGTCACTTGCACTTCTTGTGACCACTTAGACCTAGAAAGTATAAGCCATCAGAGCAGGGTAAATATGGCTCCAAACTTCTTAAAAGGCCTCAGGGAACTATAAAGTTCTGTGTCAGGGAGATAATGTAGAAAGGCAGGAGCTTGGGAAAGCTCTTAAGGCTGTTCATGAAGTCTTGAGCTCATCCCCACACTATGTGTGCATGGTTCTGACCCTACACACCATGTCTCAGATACCAGCAACCTACTTACAGGAAGAACAACTATGCTAGATCCAAAGTGCAGAAAGAGGCATATGAGGACAGATCTAAAGAGCATTATGAAGTCTTGAAAAATAAATTTTACACTGGAGTTACAACCCAAAGGAGATTTGTCAGAGTCAGCTGTCTGAACCCAATCAGATCAATTGTCTAACGAAGGAAAATCATCAACAGTCTTCATCACAATTGTAGAAAGACCATGACCTTCTATCACAGCATTCAGACTTCCAGGATATAATCTTAGTTACTTTTTTCTCATTGCTTAGACAAAATACCCAACCCACAAAGGAGGAAAGGTTTAGTTCAGCTCACCTTTTATAAAGGTTTCATTCCATAATCAGCTGGCTCTGAGCCAGGTTGGTATGGCAGAGGTGCATCCCAGAGGAAAAACAGTCCATGGTAGGCAGAAGGCAGCAAAAGCAGCAAACATCAAGTGACAAGCAATAAGTAGCAAGCCTCTATCTGTGCCTTATGTCTTCTCCAGGCTATGGCTACCCACCCTTAGGTCAGGTAGTACTCACAGCCATAGTGGGACACCCTAAATCCTAGCATCGCACCATGAATCAATCCCAGCCACACATCCTTGGTCCCAGTACCGCCCCCTAGATCCAGCCACGTCCAAAAAGGCCCACCTTTGACCACAAGAGTCTTTGGGGGAGACATCTAGACACAAGCCATTATGATCCAAAATTCCTCAGTATGTGAAGAACTAGGAAACACTTAGTTCACCAGGAAAGAGACAGTCAATAAACAACAGCCCTGTGATGAACAGCACACAGATTGGAATTATCAGATGAAGACCTAAAAGAGTCTAAAATAATGCTGCAAGTAAGCAGGAATTCTTGAAACAACTAGGTAATAGGAAAATCTCCAGACAGCTGAAAATCAAGCAACAAGTTTATAAAATCAAGTAGAAAGTCTCAAGGGAATTTAAAAATATTTGGAACCGAGCAAAATGGAAATAATTCCAAATTAGTGATATTTGGCTAAAGAAGTGCTTACAATAAAAGTCATAGCAGTGTATGTTTATGTTAGATAAGAGAGCAAGCTCAAGTAGGTAGTCCAGACTTCTGCCTCAAGAAACTATGCAGGAAGCAGAAATAACCCAATGAAAGAAGAAAGAAGAACATCATAAATAGCAGATATCAATAAAATCAAAAGCATAAACAGAATAACAAAAATAAATGGAGAGAAAAACTATAACTTTTGGTTTAAAAAATAATAAAACTGATGAAATTTTAGAAAGACTGACAAGTTCAAAAGAGAAAATACTACAAGTGTCAAAAATTAAAGAGAGGATGTTACTGCAGATCTCACATACAAGGTAAAGTTAACCCTGTGTAAATTTTGCTACACAGGTGAAATGAACCCATTCCTTAAAAACCTCCACAAACTGCTGACTCATCCAAGATGTCAAAATAACAGTTTTATATTTAAAAATTAAGTTTGTAGTTTAAAATCTTGCAAAAGAGAAAATCCTAAACCCAGATGGTCTCACTGCAAATTCTACCAAATAAAGAAGAAATAATACTAATTCTTCATAATTTCTTCCAGAAAAGAATGCTTCTTACTCAGTGAGGCTACCTTTACTCTGATACCAAAACCAAAGACAATACAGTGAAAAAAAGTTTAGAGTACTATCTTTGTTGAGCCCAGTTTTAAGAATTCTCAATTCTAATATCAGCGAATCTAGGGCAGAAATACATTGAAAACAAGAATAATATACAACAAAGTGGATTTTACCTGGAAATGCCAAAATTATTCAATACTTGAAAGTCAGATTATTGTACAAATTGACAAGCCAAATGGACACATAAATTAAAACAAAGAAAGCATTTGACAAAATTCAGTATCTAGTCCGAGGAAGGGAAAGATACTTCCTCAATCTGACAGAATCATTCAAGGTTCCCTACAGTTAATACCTAAAGACAAAAGATGGAAGGTTCCCCTGAGATCAGGAACAAGGTGAAGATATCTACTCCTACCAGTTTTATTCTCCATAATACAGTCCTAGGGAAGTAAAAAGCATTCAAACAAAAATTAGGAAGTAAAACTTTCTCTATACACATGTAATGCGATTCCTCACACAGAACATCCCACAGAATCTACAAAACAATTTCCATGACAAGTAAGCTAAGTGTCAGAATACAAAGCCAACACTCAAAAATCAATTGTATACTATCAAACAATGATAGTGCTAAATATTTCTTAAATATCATTTTTAACAGCTACACAAAGATGGACTAGAGAAAAATCTAACAGAACAGAACAATTTATACTAACCAGCTCTTCTTCCTCTCCTCTCCGTTTTCCTTACCCATTTGCTCAGAGGAGTCATTTTCATTCTATATCCACCATCTACCTAAAGTTTCTTTTTTCATTGAGATATTTGTGGATTTTTAATTTTGCCAGGTCCCCTGGAAAAGGTTCAACATCCCCTCAAAAAATCAACCGGTTTATTTCTCAGAGTGGTATTCATAGTGTCAGGAAAATCCTTAAGACCAAAAACTATTCCTGGAGACCGACCGACCCAGAGCCAAAACAATTTAAAGGAAATAGATGCCTGCCCAGGCTGTTCTCTGGGTAGAACACAGCTTTGTAGAGCCTCGAGCATCCTTCTCCACTGGATACCTAAATTGGGAGAGAAAAGCATCCCATTTTAGTGTAAAAATTTCAGATCCACTCAATCATGAGCTGGTCCTCTTTTTTCTCCCAAGACCTTCTCTACTGTGCAATTTGGTACGAAGCAGGTAGGATTATTCTTCTGTACAACAAAATTCCTGGACTTTGAATGTGTATTCTTTGACCCGGAAGTTCCCTATGTTTCCTATTCAGTAGATAGCTTCACTCACAGATAAGCTGTGTTGGTTAGTGAAGGAATATGTTCAGAATTACTGTTAACCCTGACTGAGATGATTGCAGTTGCTCAGGGTCAATCGTGTCTCCCAACTAGGGATTTTCACTGCAGTCCAAATCCATCCCTGGACAGAACAGCCATGGTCTAGTTACATTTGGCCACTGTCCTTTAGCAAACATGTATCCAGAGAGTCTGTTTAGTCACAAGGACAGCTGGACCTTAGCATCACATACAACTTTATTTCTCCAGAAAAATGAATTCCATATTTAGACAGAAAACAGTAGGCACACATTTGTCCAGCCAGGCAGCTAGAAAAGGGGACTCATTCCCATCTCATTGGCTTATCTTGGGGTGAGGGTAATGGTAATATGTCTTTTACTGGAATTAATTTTTTTTTTTTTTTGCAAAAGTTAAACATCTGCCATAGTTTTATCACACCTCCTATGTAACCATCTTTGGAGCCTGAAATCTTCAGGTCCTGAGTTCCCATTGTGTCCCCCTCTGTGTTCCCTCTTCTGTTCCAGCTGTGTCAACCCCATCCTTAGAACCTGGGCCTGGGGATCCATTTCTTCAGGGGCTGCCCCAAGTATGGAGGGCGATGACACAGGTGGGGTTTATGACAAGGAGTGACCAGGTAGGGGAAAGGGTTTCCTCACAGTCCTTGTGCGGATTCCAGTGGCAGTGGCAATAATAGGGCATCAGTAGCTTTTCATTGACTCACACAGTTCAGAAATTGGACCCTGCCTTCCTAAACATCATATATTTCATGTACTCCAGGAAAGTATGGATATGTCCAACAGCAAAGTAGAAATGGTTGGGTGTCTTGTCTCACAATATTAGAAGAGGTTCCATAATGAAGAAGGACAGCCAGGAAGGCTGGATGACATAGAGTGAGACTAGATGCAGTGACCTTGCAAGGAGAAGGGGACAGAACCTTAGAAAACTTGTATAAGACTGGGGGAGGAGCATTAATTTTATTTGGGATCTAGGGTTGAAACTAGAAGTCGACCAAGATAAAAATGTCTTGTGTATATTAAGAACCAAGATTTGATTTGGGAAATACTCAGGGACCAACCTATTGAAGATAGTAGGATTTTTGGTTGGGGAAAAAAACCCACAAATTTATTGACTGTATGGAAATTAGAATTTGTTGAAAATATATATTTCTCATGGCTAGGGTCAGTTTGCCAGCCCGATGAAATTTTCCAACTGGACCAGGTAGACCCTATTTATATATACACTGGCTGTCCTATGGAGACCAATGTTGTCTAACGGGAATATACTACAAGCCACATATATAATTAATGTGACTTTCTGGTAGTCACATTAAAAACAAAAGAGAGAGATAAAACTAATTTTCAATAATGTTTTATTTAATGCAATTGCTATGGTCCAAATGATTGCATTCCCCACAATCCTTGCTTTAAAATTCAATCACCAAGGGGACAGTGTTGGGAGACGGAGCTTTATGGTTAAGTTACAAAAGCAGATTCTCATGGTGGATTAGAGTCTTTATGAACGGGGTCCCAGAGCACTGTTTTATCCTCTCTGCCACGTGATGGCTCAAAAACAACATAATATCTGTGTTGTAGTCGGCTGGAGATCTAGAGCCCTCGGCAGTGTCCTCCTCTAGGGGTGCAAAGAGCACAGAGATGTACAGCAGCTGCCAGAGCTGAAGACGGGGAAACAAGGAAGGAAGTGTCTTCATAGAAATAGAAGATTTTCCACCTGGACCAGGTAGAAAATAGTCCCTGCATAGAAATCGCATGAAACAGGAAAGCTACTCAAAGCCCTCTGCACACGCAGGTGTAGGGATCTGCTTATTGTGTGATCCCCCAGGCAGTAGGCTTGTGCTTCTTCTAAACTTGTTCCTCTTCATTTGGGGGACTCCACTACCTTCTGCTTCTAACTTGTTACTGAACTAACCCTCCCAATGTGAGCACATTCTGTCTCATTAAGAACTAGCATTTGACTGGTTCAGCTCGTCACCACTGAAACGGGGCAGCCTTGTGACATGCGAGGGGGCGTGATGGAAAAATACAGTGTGTGTTTAAACTTTAAATATGGTTTCTAAACTGTATTACAGCAAAAGACACATTGCCCTTAGTCTCCTTCAAAATATATCCCTTCACTTCAAACATACTGATTCTGTCCTTGCCACTTTCCGAAGCTGTTTTTGAAGTCTTCGTTGAGTATCTTTAGGAGATATAAGAAAAAATACAGTGCATACTGTCGCCAAGTGCCATCCAACAGAGAGGCAGACTTGTAAAAACCACTGTGGTGTGTCCTCGTCTACCTTGCTCATCTAATCCAGCACTGTGCAACTTCTGGCTCTTCCCTAAAGTCCAAATGGCCATGAAGAGTGAAAGTCCATGAAAGGCAGCTGCAACAGCACAATGAAAGACACAAAAAGAGATCTTCAGAACTGCTTCAGAAAGTGGTACAGCTGAGTGTGATGGTGCACACCTGGAATCCCAGCACTGGAGACAGGAAGATCACTGAGAGTTCCTGGCCAGCCTGGGCTACAAAGTTGAGTTTAAGACCACCCTGAACTGCATAGCAAAACTCTGTCTCAAAAAGACAGGAAGGAAGGAAAGGAAGGAGAGGAAGGAAGGAAGGGAGGAAGGAAGGAAGGAAGGAAGGAAGGAAGGAAGGAAGGAAAGAAAGAGAAAGAAAGAAAGAAAGAAAGAAAGAAAGAAAGAAAGAAAGAAAGAAAGAAAAAATACAAATGATGGAACAAGTGTATTTGAAGCAAGAGAGAATATTTTGAGGATGATTAATGACGGTGTGTTAGACTGAAATAATTGTTTTATTTAAACACACCCTTTTTCTGTCACATCTTACAAAAACTAAATCCTTTATGTAATAAAACTTTATCAATTTAATTATATTTATCTTACTATTGCTTGCATCCTTTTGTTTCTCACTGTTCAATTCAGATTAGATGGTTGTAAACCTAGTCCAGTACTGCAGATAGTGAAGTTGTATGAGAGGTGATCAAAATATACAGTGAATATTTAAATGTTTTTTTTCTTTAATTTATTACAATAAAAGACACATTGCCATTAAACTACCTCAAGATATTCAAAATACTCCCACTTTTCAAATAGACCCTGTTGTTTTTGGCAATGTGCCTTTTGTTGTGTTGTTTTTAAATTTTAAATAGTCATCGTATTTTTCAATCATCCTCATATATTTATTCCAATATTAAAATGTTTTTTCAATCTTCAGTGAAGGGATACATTTTCAAAGCGTGACGCTCATTTTGCCAGTCATCTAAAACACATCAATAGTTCAAACATCTTTAACTGGTAAATACTAGGAAACCGGAGCACAAAATGTTTATACTTGTAAAACGAACATTGAAGGGAAATAGAAGTTACTAAGCAAACATTAGTTCAGCATTAGTTTGCTAAGGGAGGGGCTGCACATTTTAATACATTTACAAAGTCACACATCTGCTCTGCCTTCATGCTTCCATGGTTGTTTGCAAAGACCAGAGGCACAATTATTATTGCCTTAATTTTGTAATTCATGTAAATTCCCAAAGAGAAAGAAATGCAACATGACTTTTCCAAGTAAGAAATTAAGCCCTGGTTTAAAGATCACCAACCTGAAGCAGGATGTGAAATCCATGCCTTTGCTGAATAGATAGGAAGGAGATGATGCATTTTTAAATGATGCCTTTTTATAGCCCCGAATTTGAAATGGCAGGATTTGGAGTACAATGGCAGATCGAGTATCTTCAGGACTCCACCAGTCCTGCTATTCTTGGAAATGTTTTGTGCTTTCCTCTTCCTCCGGTCCTCCAAGTCACTCTGTGTTATCTGTTTTCTCTCACTGGTCTGGTCTCTCCTTCCTCTCTCATATTTCTTATAATGTACATATCCTGCTGCTTGGCCCTGCTTTCCAGGCCTAAACAAAGAGCTATTTATGGCAGCCGAGTTATCACAATGGTTTTGTAAATAAGGAACTTAGCTGAGTTAATGATTATCATCTTATTTGGGTTTCACTATACATCAAAGAGCAGTTTGGAATTTGATTTACTATGAGATTGAAAGTTTTAGCATTCCTATTTTGGAATTGCAAAGAAAGAGAAATGCAGGCAAACTTCCCCTCTACATGAGCTGGCAGTTACTCCACAAGCTTATGTTTACAGTACCTGCTGCTTACATGAGACCCTTTTTCAGACTGAGCTACACACCCAGCCTTTATTTGTTTGTTTTATTTTTAGACAGGGTCTGCTTAAGTCAGACCATTTGGTTTCCTAAACTGAGCTCAAAATGGCCATCCTCCTTCTTCAGCCTCCCAGAGTGCTGGGATTGTAGGTGTTCACTACCACACCCAGTTTACAACAGGTTTTGAAAGTTCCAAAAATCCGAATAACAACTGTAAGCAATTTGGGACATAACTCTGGTATGTTCTCCACTGTCCATTATACTGTAACTTGATAGTTTGCTCACAAACACATTCAGGTATTAATTATGGAGATTATAGTCAGGCATTTAAATTATTAAGTTATAATTAAGCATTGTACACATCCATGCATACACACAGTTGACAAAAGCTATTCTGGCAATAGTTGTACAAGAATTATATAAGACATCAAGAAAGACAAAACCAGAAAATAAGTGTCTACTAAGTAAAAGGACATACAAATTTCTTTGCTTGCCTTTGTAAGACATGTAGTATTTACCTCATAAAAAGGAGAAAAACACCTACTTGTAATATGGATCAACTGTTATACAGTATATCTACAGTGATGGATCAGGAAAGGGCCATAACGCTGTGACAAAAGGTCACATAAATAATTACCTTGTAAGCCAGGTATGGTGGCATACACCTGCAATCCAACTACTCCCATGCCTAAGGCAGAAAGATCACAAACTCAGGGCCAGCCTGGGCAACTGGCAAGATGAGGTTTCAAAATAGAAAAACAAAAAGGGCTGCAGATGTCCCTCAGTGGCACAGTGTTTGTGTGCAATAGCCTGAGTACAATCCCCAGTAGTATAAAAAGCAAAAGTCCCACTGTACATACATAATGCTTTTAATTTTCTTGTCTGTTTATTTGTTTGTTTATTTCTTTTGCAATCCTAGTGATGGAACCCAGGCCTTCACAATAAGCTAATCTCCAACCCCCTTTTTATTTATTTATCATGTGCCACCATTCCTGCTCTAATGGGACTTATAAGTAACAGATTTGTTTCTCTCCTTTTGGAGTTCTGGAGACTGTGATGTCCAAGATCAGAGAGTCATATGGTGGTGCTCTGTAAGAACCCTTTTTACAGCTGCAAGTGATCAGCATCCTTCTGTGTCCCTGTATAACAGAAGGCCAAGGTAGCAATCTGAGGCCTCTGTTAGCAGGCCCTCTGTTTTTTAGCATTTATCAAAGTATTGACAGTTTGAACAAAATTCATAAATTGCCTACTCTCATTTGTGGATTGCTTCTACATTATATGAGAAATTCTGACTTTATAGAGTTCTTTGAAAAAGGCTTGTGAAGCCTTTAAAGTACAACAGTGAAAATACAACAGCTGCAGCCTCTACCTGTGGACACAGGCCAGGTCAAACCAGCACTCCACCTCCTAAGAGTTCCCCAACCCCATTTCCTGACAGTGGAAGGAGGAAAAAACATATGCATGTTGAAGTTGCTGGTCTTGGTGGGACCTCCGAATGATACAGAGCAAATAAATATAAATCGCAGCCTGCTGGATAAGCCAAGTTTATGTTCCCCAAAATTGAAGAATGAATTCTAAGGAGCAATGGAGGTGAAGAGTAGGAAAATTTTGCTGAGAAAGAGCTCCTGAGAGAGATAGGAGGGGGCTCAAAAATGGGTTGCTATGAACCCCATTTTATAGAGTAAGTGTTATAGACTAAAATCATGAGGTGCAACATCACAGGGTGGGCACGTGGTGGGACAAAACAATGATCAGCTGTGTGAGATTACAAGCTTATGCATTTAGATGATATTGATCCAATGGGGAAGCAGGTCTCAGAGCTAATGTCCCTAGAAAGAACAAGGAAGAGCCTTTTAGGAAGAAACAAATCAGGGGATTCCAACCACCCACTAGATTGATGTTAATGTTATTTATTGTTCATCTCTCAGGGAGTTGCATGGGCCTGGTCATTTTGTCTTCATCTTGGGGCTTGCCCTCCAACAGAGGCACCTCCAGCCACAGTTGTAATGTGTTTTCTTTCATCCTCTGTATTTCTTCCTCTTTCCCTCCAGGGCCCAATTCTGTCTTAACTGCCTAGAATATTTCTACCTACCTTAGCTGTCTATAATATTCCCCGCTCTGAGGGGTACCCCTAACTGCTGTGAGGGGGTGAGGTGTGATGATAGCTCTGGCTACTTCTGGCTGAGACACTGCAGGCTGGAAAAATACTCAGCATATCCAGGGGAATTTGCTGGTGGCTGCCCCAGTCATAAGTTGTGGCTTGTGAATTTCAGTGCACCTACAAATCACTTAGGGAGAATGTTTTTAAACAACATCTAAGATGGGGCTGGGGATTTAGCTCAGCGGCATAAGTGCCTGCCTTGCAAGCGCACAGTAGTGAGTTCGATCCCTGGTACTGATAAAAAAAAAAAAAAAACCTTCTAAGAGATTCTAATTCCACTGCAAAGTTCAGTGAGGCCCTGGGATTTGTAATGTTAGTTACCCTTTCCCTGTCATTCTGGAAAGGTCTCAATAATAGCTTTTGCTAACTGATAAAGGTAGAACATATTGCTATTCTCTGCCAGTGGTATTTATTGACAAGATCAAACAAGCATTCTTGTTTTCTTTTGCCAGTTTGAAAATGTAATATTTTTATTTTTGTAATTCAGTGGGAATGAGGGAAGGTGGGGAATGAGTTGTCATTATTTCCCTAAATACATATCATTTCATAGGGAAAGACTCCTTATAGTGATATCATTAATTCTTAAAGAAGCTCTCCTAACTTTCAAAACACTACTTTGGGAATTCTTTGAAGGGTGTAGTTAATTTATCTGAGTCAGAGAGGTTAGATTTACCTACAGAAGAGCTGTATCTAATCAGTGGTGACAGCTGTCACATCAGAGACGTGTATTGTGCAAAAATCATTTAGTCATTTAAAAAATGAACTTTTTATTCTGTGCCTAGATTCATGTTTCCTGTTATGTATTTCAGAAAATAAAATATATTAAATTCAGTATACACATTACCAAAAACACTGGTTTTAAAATATAGATTTGGAGGCTGAGGCCGTACATAGCTGCATGCCAAAAGAGTCACTAGCATGTGTAAGGCCCTGGGTTCCACCCCCAACACCACAAAACAATTATATACACTGCAAGCATGTGCTAATAAGTAAATAAATTTTTAAAAATATGTATATATAACTATACATAAAACTCTCATAACTATGCATATTACTAGATATGTATATAGTTGTATATACATATCTATATGGTTAAACTATTGTTTTAAATATAAAGAGTCACTTTTATTCATTTAAAAAAGCGAAAACATTTTTTTTCTGTTTGCTAAAAATAAATTGTCTTTGCCTAAAAGCCATATATGGAATATTTACCACTCAAGGAGACATTTTTCCTTCTTGGTTTTAAATTTCTAAGACTGTTTTGCATTCTTAACGAAAGCATTCATTCCTATGAATAGCTGTAACATTTTCTCACACAACTATGAGTTGAGTTTTACAAAACACTTATGTGGTATGCAGAAGAGATGCTGCCTCCATGCAAATCTTTCACATGTAAATAGAAAGCACAGTTTTCTAAAGCTAAAAAGAAAACTAAAGTTAAAGATATTATCCCATTTACTGATATTTATTTAATCAGTCTGAGAAAAGACTTCTCCTCTTTTATCTGAATATCATTGCTGACTCTCGGACCTTAATCCATTTTGTGTATTTTAAAATAATATGGAAACTGAACTGAGTTTTTACTTTTACAGACAACAGCTAACCCAGTCTATGTTAAGTGAGAATCTTGGAGTTTTGCATGCACCTTGCTTACTGCTTGGCAACTGTCTTCCCAGAAAATCATAATCAAAGTTTTCTGGACTTCGCCAAATGATTCACTAGAACTGGAAGTTTGATGTCTTTTTTTAATATAAGAGAAGAGAGGCAAAGTATTTATTAACAGCTGCTGAATTTTGTGTATATGTATTTAAATTGTATGAAAATAAGAAAAAAATTATGAGTGAGTTTTTATTTTAAATATAGAAGTAAAAGATGCTCTGTTTTTTCCTAAAACATTTCTCAGCATTTTTATAGAAGGCAGTAAGAGCTGGTTAATCATTGTGTCCCCACTTATGAAGAGAGCTAACATTGAGAATTTATTTACAAGAACAGTTAAATTTTACATTCCTGTCTTGAGGGACTGGACTGGTTCTACTTTCAGTGGGAGAGTTGGCCAAGCAGAGAAGAGCTACTGGGAAGGGTATATAATTGTTTTGTAGTGTTGGGGGTGGAACCCAGGGGCTTACACATGCTAGTGACTCTTCTACCATGAAGCTACAGCCTCAGCCTCCAAAGCTATATTTTAAAACCAGAGCAGAGAAGAGCTACTGGGAAGAAAGTCATTTAAGAGACACCAAACTTCCAGTTCCTTACAGTTTTACGGTTCTTTTGATTTCCAAGTCTATCATTACCTCCTTCCCTTCTTCTATTCTTTCAGTCACCTTGATGGAAATCAGATACCAGGGATCTTACTTGCCAGGGCCAGAAATCAAAATAGATTGGCTCAGGAGGAGAAGGGATAAAGATGAGCAGTTGGTCAAGCAAAACAATGACCAGAGATGATCAGTATCAGACATGGCTGCATCCAGGATCCCCACCAATGTCATAAAGAACCTTTTCTCTCCTTCTCTCTGCCTCCAGGTTCTGTGTGCCTTTCCAGTGAGTAGCTTCCTTCTCTGTGACTGAGAGATTGGATTGCACTGAAGTTTATAAAAGGGCATTGTTTTCCCAAGGGATTCCCAATCAGTGGCTTGGAAGAGGGTTCTCCTTCCCCAGAGCACCTGGCCGGGAGCTTGTCTGAGTCTAGGTCACACCTGACTCAATGACAGGTGCTCCAAAGTGGCCAGGCGTGAGGCTCGGGCCGCAGAAGGTGAGCTCCCACTCCCCTGCTAAGGACAAAGTCAAGGGACAGAGCTACACATACAAAGAGGAAAGGAGACTTGTGCCAGAAGGGTGAGCATACGCCAGAGAATTGCTGGAATTGACTACAGGGATGTCAAACTTCTTATATCTGTTGTTTGTTTCCTCCCCCCCACCCCGCCCGTATTGGGGATTGAACCCAGGGCCTTCACACTGAGCTACATTCCCAACCTTTTTGAAATCTTGTATTTAGATCTCACCAGGTCACTAAATTGCCCACGCTGGACTCAAACATGGAATCCTCCTGCCTCAGCCTCCAAGAGTGCTGAAATTACAGGTGTTTATTAACTTTTGGGTTTTAGTGACAGGAAGAGCTTAACAAAGATAGGCAAAACATACCACATTTAATTTCACAGTGGTCTGGGCTACTCATGCTGAATTCTACATATTTTATCTCTTTGAATCTTTATCTTAAAACCCCCTTTTATAATTTTTATTTTTTTAAAAAAAACCTATCATTATGTCTGTATTCAGGATAAGGAGAATGAGACTTTAAAAGACTAAGAAACTTGCCTAAAGTCACTTCCCTGCAGTGCTCCCTTCCTGAAATTCTGGAGGGAGGACGGCAGAGGATGAAGAAATGAAGACAAGAATCAGAAAGCTGAGGTCAGGTGGAGCCTCTCACCCAGTGGGAGAAAGGACTGCCCAACAGCTGCAGCAGAAGAGGCTGCTCACGGAGAATTTTAAGAGGGGTATAAGAATTGGCACGGGAAGAGCATCTCATCTCCAACAAAATATCACACCCTGGTGGTTACATGGAGAACAAGAGAGGAGGTGTCTATATTATCTCAGGGGAAGGGTAAGTTACTGTGTGTGTCAGCTCCCTGAGCTGCATACACGTCTCATGGGGCCCCGCCAAACTCATGAGAAGCAGGAACCTTGTCCTAGATACCTGAGGTACCGACACCCTCGCTCCCAACACTGGGCAGGATTAGAATCTGCCCAGAGGGATTTTCCCAGGGTTCCTTCACTGAGCAGGCCTGAAGGTTCTATCAGAGATACTGGATGGATACCCCAGCCAGACACAGGAGAGAGGTGCTAGGTGCCACAAGGAGCTGTGGGATCGGGGCTGGGTGCCTCAGAGTTGATGCAAGAGGCTGGTCTTGGTGGTACATGCCTGTAATCCCAGCCATTCAGGAGGCAGAAGCAGGAGGATCACAAATTCAAGACCAGCCTAGCAACTTGGCAAGCTAAGACTCTGTCTCAGAATAAAAACTGAAAAGACTCAGTGGTCAAGAGACCCAAATTTGATCCCCAGTATCAAACAAATAAAAAAAAAAACCACAAAAACAAATGCAGGAGGACCTAATGTGCCCCTGGAGAGCTACCACCCGTTGCCTTCCCTCAGGAAAGAATATGTCTGCCTTTCCCGCCTGAACTCCCCCATGAATCTTATCCCCAAGACCCCCTGCCACCTACAGTCTCTTTTCTTTATGTTGCTCTGCTAGAGAAGCTTCATCTTTTACAGCTCACAGACTACCGGGAAATATTTAACCAGGTCTGTTCATTTGATAGCTTGGGGAACCGAGAGCCAGAGGTTTACTGAAAATCACACAGCTGGTGAGTAGCAGAGCTAAGACTTGACTCTAACCAAACTCATTCTACACCCTGTGTTCCTTACATTCTAAGGCCAGTCTCCAAATAGCGGTTCCTCCCTGTTGGCAAAGTAATTCGGTTTTGTGATCACCAGTCAGACTTAATATATTAAACTAAAAGTTTTTCTTCCTTCCTCCCTTTTCCATCTCCCACTGTCTTAAGAATGCTTTGATTGTTGGGTGCAGACAATAATCTCTCCCTCTCTCTAGTCTCTCTCTCTCTCTCTCTCTCTCTCTCTCTCTCTCTTACATCATGCAACGAAGGTATGATTTTACTCTGATGTGGCTCTATATATTTAAAACTCTGGTTTGACTAGTCTACATTTGCTCTAAATGCCCATATTGCAGACAGTGGCGAGATGCTATAAAAACAAAGTGTTCTTATTGTTGAAAATGTCCACAGCCAGAGAATGAGGCCCCCATTCCATCTCCACTCCCTTTCCTTCTCATTTAGTGGATAAGTACTTAGCCTTTTAAAGACCTTTCCATGTGAATCAGGAAGTAAAATATTTGTTATGTGTCCAAACTGTGTAATTTAATGAATTACAAAAAATGCATACTTTGTGAAACAGCGTTTTATATCTCTTTATGCATGAAGTACCCAGAAAGAGGCACTGTCTTTAAGAGCCACATGAACCTCACAAAGCAGAGATTATATTACTTCTATGAGATTTGTAAATCCCTACAATACACAGTACATAATTCTCTCTTTGGATTAAATAAGGCAGAACGTATTATGCCTTTTTCATCTATTGTCTAACACTTAAAAACTTTACTATCTTGTACTTTCTGTCCCCCCTCTTAGAAACTGAAAGTTCTCTTTGTATAGAAAGATGGTATTGATTTAATTTCGAAGCTGTGCTAAATCTTTAAGCAGAAAGACTTGAAGGTTAGATTTTTGTTCTCACTAAAAACAAACTGTTCCTTCCTAGAAATTGTGGAATGCTTGCAAAATTCTTTAATAATGAATAAATAAGTCTCAAATTACTGGTATACGAAAAGAACAAGACACAGTCACTCTGACATGAAGAATAAATCTAAGAACAGTTTTGTATAAAAATAAAGGTCTTTGCATGTCTACAGGGCAAATGCATTCAGAAGGGCCCCTGCTGGGTGCAAATCCATGCTTCTTGGGCATGGGGCCTACTGCCGATTCATGAACTGCTCACCCTAAGTCCATTTGCCTGGTGCTGGCTTTTCTGCTTTGTACCATGGAGTCTGGCTGTGGGGCTGTCTGGGTCACTCTGGGGTTGATTGGCTACAGCTGGTCATGGAAGCAAATAACCCTTCATGTGGCATTAAGGGTTGCAAATTCCTACCCCCCAGGATTCACCAACAGCTGAAACAGCAGCCAGGAAAGGGTTAGTTTATGATTTTGAGGGTAAGAACACCACTTGTGGTCATGTCTGTCTGGAATCTCATTCTGTGTTTTCCAGAGACATTTCACTCTAACACTGGAAGTCATAAAACCATATTCTGTGGTTATGTGTTACTGAAGGCACTGGAGCTTTACACATACTAATTAACTCATTTTTATTTCACCTGGGCTTTAGGAACAAAATGATATAAATAAAAACATGCACTATAAAAGATATAGCTGCATGTATGTTTAGGTGTGTGGGATTGATGACCATATTTCTAGGTTCTTGTTGGATTGTTGAACAGATCTGTTTGCACTCTCACTACTTTAGTGTCCACTTTGTGTGCTTTAATTCTGTAACTTGAATAAGTATTTCTAAAAGAACAATATGTAATGTATCAACTAGTGATTTCTTACTGTTTATCTTCTTTTCTTGAAATTCTGTAATATTTCTACCTTTTTCCTGTTTTTTTTCTCTTTAAATTAAAAAAATGTGGAAAAAAAACATGCACTCATACATACACATAATTTATAGAAATCCTGAGACCAAGTCACTAAAGTTATAAGTGTCCTGGTAGACTCTGGAGAAGGCTGGGAGTGAAATGAATTCCCTGGCCTGCAAATTATTCTCCAGCATCTGTCCTCTTTGCTGGATCTCTGTGTTTTCATTAGATGCATTGTTATCTGGTTACAAGTAATGGAAGGATCTAGGCTTTGCAACCAGCTGACCTATGTTTGAATGCCAGGCTAGTGACTACTTGGCTGTGTGACACAAAGCTCCTCATTCAAAGTTTTTATTTGTTCATCTTTTCCTTTAAAGGATAGTTCCTACTTCTGTCTTATTGGCAGGATTAAATGAGATCATATAAAAGCACTTAGTGTATTAGATGATGATACCTAACCTAGTCAAATCCATAGAGATAGAAAATAGAAAAGTGGTGGCTGGGGCCTGGGGAATAGGAAACGGGGAAGTTAGTATTTAATACAGAGTTCTTGTTTTACAAAATGAAAAAGTTTTAGAGATGGATGTGACAATAGTTGCACAACACTATGAATATACTTAATGTCACTGAACCATACGCTTGAAAATGGTAGATTCTTGGTACATGTATTTTCCATAATAAAAACCACAACACTTAGTCCATTGCCAGGCAACTTGCATTACCCAGATCTGCCTCCTTCCCCAGTCTCCCTTTCTGCCCCTTCCCTGGAGACTTGACAAGAGGTTATCTGGAACTCTGAGCTTGGATAGAGTTACATAACTATAAGTAGTAGTACTGGGTCTGCTTCTTTAGAAATGAATCACAGATGTCAGAGATGAAAAGCATTCAAGGAACAAGTCCTACCTAGTCCTATTACATATGAGAACACGGAAGTCTGGAAAAATTCAATCACTTGATTTAAACACAGCAAATCAGTGGCAGAATCAGGACTAGAACCCAAGATTACTTACTACTTCCTGATCCAGTTTGCTTCCCAAGAAAATCTTGGATCTTCAATATCTGGGGATCATTTGGGCCCTCTGTAACCTCAAATTGGGCTAAGGAATTTTTCTATACTCTGACTAGAAACCTTCAGAGACTGGATCATAAAACATACCCTGGAGAGTCAGTTATTTTAAATAGCATTGCTGAGGTATGAATGACCTTCAGCAACTGCACACATTTAAATTTTGCCACTTAATCAGTTCCAATGTACATTTATACTATGAAACCATCTCCACAATCAAGATAATGACCTATCCATCATTCCCAGTGTTTCTTTGTGAACATTTGTAATGTTTCTCTCCCACTTCATTACCAGTTAGTCGCTGATCTGGGTTCTGTCACTTACAAGGATTTTCTAGAATAAATGTAAACCTCCATATTCCTGTTTTGGCTCCTCCTTTCACCTACATAATTATTTTGGGATTTACCCATATTGTTGCATGTTGATAGTTCAGCCTTCTCATAATTTCAGCTACTCAGGGGACTGAAGCAGGAGAATTTCAAGGTCCGGCCCAGCCCAGACTACTTAGCAAGACCTTGTCTTAAAATAAAAAATAAAAAGGGCAGTTCTGGATATGCAACTCAGCACCCATTAGGTTTAGTCCTCCATACTGTGGGGAAAAAAGTTTATTCCTCTTATTGCTGAGTAGAAAGTAGCCATTTTTAGGTATACAGACAATGTATTTCATATAACCATGGATTAGATATAATCATTTATTGTCTGTAAGTTCTGCACCCAGAGATTGAACCAATTATATTTGAAAAACTCTATCTGTACTTGATTGTGTACAGACATTTTTTTTATTGGCATTATTCTCTAAACAGTACAGTAAAATGACTATTTACATAGCATCTACATCATACTGGGTATAGATGCAATCTGAAGTATGCAAAAGGTTATATATATATATATATATATATATATATATATATATATATATGCAAATACTGTGTCATTTTATACAAGGAACTTGAGTATCTAAGAGTTTGGTATCTGCTATGGTTCCTGGATCCAATACCCCACAGATAATGAAGGACAAATGTACCACAATCTGTTGATCCATGTAGCTGTTTATGTATATTTGGGCTGTTTCCAGTTTGAGGTGATTACAAATAAAGCTGATATGAACAGTCATGTGAAGTTCTTTTATAGAGATAGGATTTCTGCCCTAACCATGTGTTTCGGATGTTTGCATCTGAGGTGTTACTGATATTGGAGAAGCTGCTTCTTCCAAGGTTAGCAAATCTTAGAATTAGAAAATGACTGTCCACCACAAGCATAACTTTCATATGCAAAGCTAACCAATCTAGAACCCATATCCTCCGACTATCACTTTTATCAGACTGTTGCAATTGGACCATAACACACCTGCCATGAGCCCTCCAGGGCCATGTACTAGAGAAGTAGGAGCAGCTCCTAAACCTTAGAGCCTTGCTGAAATTACTCAAACTAGTCAACTGTAGATCCGCATAGCGTACTTATCCTGCCTTACCTGTTCCTTCCTGCAAAAACCACAGTAAAGGCTCTTGCCCACATTTCTGCCTCAGTTCCTTTGCCCCCTGACTCTCCTGCGTGTGACCCTCTGCTACCTCTCCTATTTCTGGGAAACTGAAAATCAACTTCTTTTCCCTGACTGTCATTGCTGTGTCTGCATGTCTTATTAGACCTGACTAGAACAAATCCAGGCTACATTTCAAATCACTTATAATTTCTGAGTAAATACTAGCAAAATTGCTGAATAATATGATGTAGGTTTCAGTGTTTAAAAACCCTCCAAAATGTAGTCTCCAGAGTATGCATACATTTTCTATTCCCAACAGGAGCAAATGAGAATTCCCACTGCTCTACTTCCACACCAACACTTAGTATGATCAGTCATTTCAATTTCAGCCATTCTAAGAGCTATGATCTCCCTCTGTTTTTAACCTGCATACCTTTAGTGAATAATGATCTTGAAGATTTTTTCATGTGCTAATTTTTTTTTTATTTTAAAGAGGACAAAACCAAGGAAAATAAAACAGAATAAAACCAATCAAAAGAAACCAGTATAAAGTGACAGTGATACAGGACTTCAAAACCCTACAAAATCAGTAATAGTTAGCATAATGCCTTTTGTTGTCTTCAAAATAGCTGCAGATACCTTCGGACATCGTAAAAATAAAAAAGAACAGAACAGAAACAATAAAAGCAAAACAATGAATGCAATAAAGGACTTCACCATAAGTGGCTACCATAACATACTTGCTATCTTTTAAATAGGTGTTCATGCCATCAGATTTAACATAAACAAAAGAAAATAAAATAAAACCCAGCCTAACAAAACAATGAAAATGATACGTATACAGGGAGATCACCTCCTTGTGAGGCCTGGTTCTCTCCCTCACCAGTTGAGTGGCGCTGATTCATGGAGAGAGGCTTGGATGTGGCCATCCGCCAGCAGCCTGCACATGATGAAATTTCATCTCACAATTAGGAATGTTTCTAGGCAGGGATCACCTCGTGAGGCCTGGTCCTCTCCCTCTGCAGTCTGCAAATGGTGCTGACTCATGTCGTGTGCTGATTTGCCATTCTTCTTCTTCTTTGTATCTGCACAGATATTTTATGTGCTTTTTATAGAGTTCATTGTTTTCTTATTGTTGAGGGTTTTTCTTAATTTTATTTTAAAGAGAATAAAATCAAACAAAATAAAACAGAGTAAAGCCAATCAAAATAAAACAGTGAAAGTGATACAGAATTCAAAATAGTATAATAGGAAATCAGCAATGGCTACCATAATGCCTCTTGTTATCTTCAAAATTGCTGCCCATACCATCAGACATAATGAAGTCAAATGAAATAGAACAGAATAAAACCAATCAAAACAGAACACTGATGAAAACAAAACAATAAAACAGAACAAAACAAAACAGAACAATATTGGATTTCAAAAACAAAGACAGAAGGAAATCCCTCATAGTTGCTATATTGCATATCCTTATACTCTAAATAGATGCTCAGACTGCCAGCCTCGGGCCTGCAAAGTCAATCAAGCAATACAAGCACAAAGTTGTTTTTGTACCTCAGTTGCTATCAACTCAGTCTATCCTGCAAATCAGCCAGTTGCTTATGGGGGAGAGAGAAAGGGGTAGTATCTTCTAGCCCATGCACAAATTGGCTCACAGGAAGGGATAATTGGCTTCTAGTTACTCTCCCAGGTGCAGCATGGCTTCTCCTGACTCACAGGAAATGAAAATTGGCTTATTGTTGAATTTTGAGATCTCTTTATATATTCAGAATACAAGTCTATTGTTAAGATGTATGGTTTGCTAAGATTTTCCTCCAGGGTCTGCCTTGTCATTTTGTTCTCTTAATGGTGTCTTTTGAAGAACAGAAGTTTAAATTTTAATGAAGCCAACTTTGTCAATTTTTCCTTTCATGGGTTTAGGATTTTGTGTCATGTCTAAGTCTTTGTCTCCAAAAGTTTTGACTTCATTTTTTTTCTAGAGGTTTTACAGTTTTAGATTTTACATTCGTTAAGGCCTATGATATATACTATAGGATTGCTTTTATTCATCTGTTTCAAAATACTAATTGAAGTGTTTTTGTTTGCTTGTTTCGATTATGGACATCCAGTTAATTCCAAAAGAATTTGTTGAAGAGACTGCTACATTTCCCATAGAACTGCCTTTGCATCTTCATTAAAAGTCAATGTACATCTATTTCTGATTCTCTATTATATTCAGTTGATCTATTTGTCGATGCTTTTGCAAATTCCATGCTGTCTTGATTGCTATAGATTTATAAGAAGTCTTGAAATCAGATAGCGTTAGTTTTCTAACTTCATTTTTCAAAGTAGTTTTGGCTAATCTAAAGCCTCTTCCATTTAATAAGAATTTTAGAATCATTTTGTCATTTCCTTCAAAGAATCCTTCTGGAATGTTGATAGTAATACATGATAGTGTAAGAACCTGTAATCTCAACAAGATTAACTCTTCCAACCTTAGAACATGGTGTATCTCTAAATTTTTAAAGTGTTCTGTAACTTTTCTAAGCAAATGTTTTGTAGTTTTCAGTATAGATGTATTTCACATCTGTTTGAAAATTGCCCTAAAGTATTCCACATTTTTGATACTCTTAAATGGCATTCTTCCCTTAATTTTAATTTCCGATTGGAAAAGAAAAAAGAAAAAACCTTATTCCTTCAAATGTAAACAATCTGTTTCCATAGAGAACAGTGAAACAATGGATTTTCTGTTCTATTTTTGCTGCTATCTTACTAAAGAAGTTCTACAAATGAATTTTCCTCTAAGCCTTTCAAATTAAAAACCACATGCCCCATAAAAAGGCTGAAAATGGACTCATCCTCCTCGGACCTCATGGTCCTGTCCTCTTGCAAAAGCAGCTCAGCAAACTGATTATATTAGAGACACTTACCTTTCCAGGGTAAGGATTCAGTCAAGAATGTATAATAGGGATGAATTACACTTGCCAGGGCAGCATCAACTTTTGCACTTCCTGACTTCACGATGATTAAAATTGAAAAACTAATGCGGTAATCCCCGAAGTGCCTGGATTTAATAGCATTAATTGCCCAGTCCCCACAAATGCATAAATTCTTATTTAAACGTCAGCTACCCTAGGTACACTTTCTGGGAGTCCTTAACTCTTCATTCCTTCCCTACTAACTTCTTCCAGTACAAACAGCCTCATCTCTGACACCCAACCCTCAGAAGGAGTGAGTGAGCAGCTCTGCCTCCCAGAGGAACTGCTGTCTTCAGGAGGTGGCTCCTGGTTGTACTGAGCTGGGTGCCATCCACAAAGCTCTCAGATCCCTAGGATATGAGTTCTGATAGACTCTTTTGGCATAAAATATTTAAAAACAGAGATAAAGTTAGCACTTTTATTTGCATTTCAGAAGATTGTGACTCTATGTAGAGATGTTCTAGTGGTGGATTTCAGGCATTGTGGGAAGAAAAGATAAAAAGATCAGAGAGCCTTCTTTCATTTCCTCTAACTTTGTTGTTAGTTGTGATGTGTGGAAAATTTTGTCCATCTTTCACCTCTGACCATGAGAAAACTGGTCCATAGTATGTCCTGAAATTTATCACAAATGCACACAAAATTTCTGCCTGTGTATCCCCAACCATGTAACAGTGAATCATAGAATCTTTTTAGGATTTCACCTTGTGCAAGTTGAGAAGATAGAGCGTAATGTGCACAGTTACACTAAATAAAGTTCATGGCCAGGTTGAAATGCCACTGTTAACCATTACCCAGCCCTTTCTTGACCACGCTCATTTCTCAGGCACTGGCATTATTAGATCATGTTGATTAAGCCCCCACTGTCCAAAGCTTCAAATGTCACTCACCATAGAGGAAGAGGTTGGGGAACCAGGAAAGATACCCACAGAAACAAGGGAAATATAGAGCCCAGCTCAGCTCTGCTCATGCATGAGGCACAATGATGAGAAGGAGATGAGTACAAAATGATACTAAGTGGATAGAATCACATTGGAAAGGCTGTGTACATCCAGTGAGCTCAAAAGCAAAGGAATATAACCTAGCGGAGAACTGATGGTAGTGCACCGCAGGTTCCAGGGGATACCACTAAGCAAGACCAAGGCCCCACAGCACAAGCACATCCATGCCCTAAACTGGAAGCATTTTAAAGACTGCATAAGGAAATATTAAATTGGGGTTTCCTGACATCTCCAAAACTCTTCCCTCTCAAATTCAGAGCAAACTTGCAGCAGGACAGCGAAACTACAGCCTCTGTAAATATCTCATTTTCCAAGTGTGGAATAGCAGTACAATTGTGCATGTCTAAAGGAAGTCTACCTCAACCCGGGCTTTGTGTTCACGCCTCCCAGTGAACATCAGCCCACGGCCATGCCTTTGGGTCTGGTTTTCCAGCAGAAGTTTAAATAGCGAGACAAACACTTGCCATGAGTTGTCATTGAAGCGGAATTGCTGACATTTTTCAGGGCCATCTCCCACCCTCTTCAGTCATGTGGCAGATCCTCGAGCAGAACAGGTGTCTGTGTCTCCCATGCGTGTGAGAAAAAGCAAGAAGAGTTATTTTTGAGTGATACACTCTATTCCATGGTGCCTAGGTTCATCTACATGAATAACCATGGTGCCTACAGTAGTTATGCTACTACAGTTATGCTACAGTAGTATTGCTAGACAAAAGGCTACTCTCTAGAATAGCAGCCTAAGCAATACGTATTTATTATCTGACAGTTTCTCTTTGGTAGGACTCTTGGGAGCAGCTTGGCTGGGTTGTTTCCCCTCAGGGTCTGTTGTGAGGTCCCTGGTGGCTACAGCAGTAATGACAAGAGGCTAGAGGATCTAAGTTCACCCACATGGGTGTTGGCAAGACTCAGTTTCTTGCTCACTGTTGGTGAAGTAGCTCACTTCCTTGCCCATGGACCTTTCTGTAGGCTGTGGAAGCATTTTCATGATGTGACAATGCTGGCTTTCCTCAAAGAACGTAATCCATGAGAGAGACCAATATGGCAACCACAGTTTTGATAACTTGGAGGTGACATACAATCACTTCTGTGATAACCTATTGTTCATACAAACCAGCTCAGGCACAATGTAAGGGTGAATGCCAGGGGCAAGGATCACTAGGAACCATCTTGGAGGCTGTCTGCCACCTCTAATCTAATTATGCCAGCAACACACTTGGCCTTGGTCTTTGATACAATGAATATCAGTTAACGCTTAATAGCTCATAAGTACCACAACCTAGTGGCAGAACTAGTTCAGTTGTGACAATTATGAATGCAGTTGTCATGTAACATGACTTTGGAATAATGTTTCACTTTTTTGGGAACCCATTATCTCATCTGTAAAATGAGTGTTATGAATGGCCTCAAAGATATTTCTCAGATCTGAAATCTGTGCCATGAAGAAATATACCATTTCAAAAAGGAATGTTATGAAAGCCATTCTGTTTAACAAAATGGGTCATTTTTCAATGGAAATTTCTCTTATTTTAAAGTAATAAACCAACTGGAGAAATGACACCCTAGAGTTTTCTTATACTTCATTTCCTCTCTGCTCATAATACTTTATTTTAGTAAGCCAGCCTCATAATAACATATTTTTCCTTGTATAATACTTTACGGTATAACACACATATTTTACATATCCAAGTGACTTCATCCAGGTGAAAGAGGTCAAGCACAGAAAGCTTTACAGCTCTGTTCTCTCTCCCATTGCTAATGGCGGAGGTTTACATGGGTGGCAGTTTGGCCAGAGCTAATGGACACACAACTAACATATGACTCAAATAAATGAGTGCAATGTCCTATTTGTCTAAAGCCTCTAAGTCTATAAACATGGCTGCAATGGATTAGTATATGCAGGGTGGACCAGCAGTGCAAAGAACAGTGGAGCTGGTTATTTTATAGATTAACATAGCACAAGCAGAGGACAGGGGAAAGTATCTTTGAAGATTTATCTTCGGAAATGAGAATGGGAAAACCACCCACTTTTTATTGTCCAGTTTCTTGACCATGACATATGGGCTTGTACCTCAGGATCTTTCCATTTGCCCTGTCTGGGAATTACTACAGTCCAGGTCAGTGATCACCTCTGCAGATAAGCCTGCAGGCATCAGCCTTGAGTGGTATCTTTCCTCTACGGTCTTTCTCTGCTACACCCTAATCTAATATCTTAGGGTACACAGCACTATGTAAAATCATTTTGCTAGTATACTTCATTAAAATACTCACCTCCAAGGGGTGGAATGAAGGGAGGGGAATAGGAAAATAAAAAGAATCAAGATATATCGTGTTCAGATACAAATACCAATAATTTTTTTTAACTGTTTACCTCCAATTTTTTTAAATGTTCTCCTCTCCCTCCTATAAGTTATCTGAGAGAGGATACAGCATCTGTCCTGTTTAGTGGTGCATCCCCAATGCCTAGAACAGTTCCCCATGCAGAGCATGTGCTCGATAAATATTTGCTAAGTGAATACAGGAGTGATCAGTCTGGGAAAGCTTGTGGTTTGATGAAGGAAAGTTTCAGGAGACATGTGGATAGTACTATAAAAGTCTATTGAGTGGGCCAGATTTTCATTTCCTTTGGGCCAGTAACTAGGGTCCAAACCTGAGAACAAAGATACTCTGGTGTAGCACACTGAAGATAACCCTGCACAAGTCAGAGTAGACCCAGGGTTCCTCAGTGATTGTGAGGGAAGAGGCACAGCTACGAAAACCAACGAGGACACCCCAGGAAGGAGAGAGAAGGAGAGAGGCTATTTCTGGAGTCTTTGGGAGCATCATCTTACTGTGACAGGAGTTTCTTCCCTGGGGACAAGAGAAGAGATTTTTCCCTTTTGGAATCCCAGAGAATATTGCTGTGAGGAGATGTATGCTGGCAAGAGTAAGAGACCGGCACCTCTTTCACTGTGCAGGGAGCAGAGCAGTAGTTCAGCTTCTGTGATGTTTAACCTGAGGAGAAAGGAATGGGAGAAAGATGGCAAAGCAAAGCAGGGAGAACTGCTATGAAGCCAACCACACTAGTACTGCATGGGGTGGCAAGGATGGGGAGGAGTCCGCCTAGACCATGATCAATATGGCACCATCTTGAGAATGCTCCACTAGCCGATGGGGCTCCATGCTGAATCTGGATGCATGCAGTGTGTGTCAGGTGGCACAGTGCCACTGCTAGTGGGGGCTGTGTGGTGGTGAGCGGGTAAAACAGGAGCTTGATCTCCCACCTCCAGTGATTTAGGCTGAGTTCATCAGTGTTAACACAAGGAGCAGAGTAAACCATCCAGAGAGAATGCACCTAATCTTTCTTTGCCACCCCAAACCCACCAAGAAGCTGGATTTTGGGGACAAAGGGGATACACAGAGGCAGATAATGCCCTGTCTCTAGAATGTCCCTAGAGACACTCAGCTGTAACAGGGAAGGGGACAATTTTAAGTTGAATATGAGTTTGGAGTTTTAAGCCACAGTGGACTTTTTATAACTGAAAGGGACCAGAATTCATAGGCTCCAGCTCAAGTGTTAAGAAGGGACAGGAAAAAAAATCTTTAACATAACATGGTTGAAGGCAGTAATTGGAAAAAATAAATAAATGAAGCTGAACTATCTGATACTTAGTCACAACAGGAAAAAAAAGGCAATTTGGTAGACTATTAGTGAGTTTTCCAAACATTTGACTTTTCTTTGGGTGACATATTGTTTGCTTTTGTCAGAAGGTAAAGTGGCAGGACAGTTGGCAAAAATTCAATATTCAAGGCATATTGTTTGTACTCAAGGCTCAGTCTTACTCTTTCTTCATGAAGTAACTCACCCTCTCCCTTGCTCCTGATTTTATGAATTAAGAAAAGTCTCTCTCCCTCTCTCTCTCGCTTTTGTTTTTATCTTGCTATGTAATTCAGGCTAGCCTTGATATATAGCCCAGGCTGGCTTTGAACTCACAACAGTCCTCCTGCTTCAGCCTCCTAAAGGATGCTGGGATTACAGTCATGTGCTACCATGCCTAGCCCTTGAAAACTACTTTTTGTAAATCATGTTTCTACACAGCAGCTTCAGGGGATTTTTTTTTTTAGGCCATTGAATGAACCATTTACAAACTTTCAAAGATATTTTTTACTGCAAGTGACTGGAGGACTCCCTATTCTTCCTCCCTTGACCTCAAGATCAACGGGGAAAGTTCAGAGCCCCTCCCTGCATGGCGCTTCCTGGGAAGGCACTTCCTGTGGCTGGGGAAGCTGGGCAGGGAGCTCTCAGTGGAATTGACATTCAGAAAGCCCAGGACAGGAGAAGCATCATTCAACTATTGGTAACTGGGGAACAAAGCTATTTGAGAAATTAACGAGAGTTAAGTTATAAATTAAGCATATAGCTTTTGAGTTTTACACACTCTGTTTTGTTGTTGCTTATTGTTCTTTTGGAGTTTTTTGTCTTTTTTGAGACAGGGTATCACTATGCAGTTTAGGCTGCCCTTGAACTTACTTTGTAGTCCAGACTGGTCTCAAACTTGCAATGATCCTCCTACCTCAGCCTCCCAATTTCTAGGATTACAGGTATGTGCCACCACACCCAGCTACGATCTCTGTTTTTTAAAAAACCATCCAGAGACTGAGGTGTAAATTCCTGGTAGAGCACTTGTCTAGCCTGTGTGAGTCCAAATTCCAGCCCCAAATGAAAAAAAAAAAAAAGGAAATGCATTTCTTCAATGGGGATCAAAACACAGAAAATACATTTCTTAAAAAGTGTAAATAGGGGCTGGAGATTTAGCTCAGCAGCATAAGTCATAAGTTTGATCCCCAGTACCCAAAAAAAGTGTAAATAAGGCCAAAATATTTAATAGATATTGCGAAATAGGAAGAAAATATTCAAATGGGAAGGGAGACTACAGAAGGGGAGAGGGAAATGAAGAACAAGAAAAGAAAAAAAATGATGAGAAAAGAAGGAAAACTGGAAGCAAAGCCTTTGTAAATATGGACGGGAAGAGGGGTTGAAGGGAGAGGAGGGGAATGGGGAAAAAAGAATCAATTTATGTCATGTACAGGTGCAAATTCCCTATGATGAAATGGGAAGAAACTGTTCAAAAGGAAAGAGAATGGTGGAAAGGCTAAAGGAAGGAAAGAAAACACAAACAAACAAACTATATATATAATAGTTAAGGTTGGTACATAACTAGTTTCTCTTAGTTCATTGAAAAGAAAGATTTGTTCCATGATTGTTTAGACAACTAAATATCTATATCTTGTACTCTGGGTAACAAATTTGAAGATAACTACGCAATGTACTAATAATCATTGTTATTCTATTATCTTGTTTTGAAAGCTTGTGGTTTTTATCTTTAAAATAAAAGTAAAAACAAATTCCCTATGATGAACACGATCATTATGTATACCTTAAGTTTATCAACAAACTTTTTATTAAAAAAAAAAAAAAATACGTGATCACCATCTGCTGTGCTGCCATCTTGCCTAAAGTCAATTCTTTGGTTTGATTCCTTCTACCTTCCTGACAAAAAGCACTGAATAACAGAATAACTCCTCCATAGAGATGCATATTGGAAGGGGTGTTTGTGTGCATGTGTGTGTGTTGCTTTAGATGTTAAAAAAAAGAGTGACAAACTCATGCCCTGTTTATGTCTCCCCTGAACATTGTGAAATTTTAAAGCTTTAGGTTGGCAGTTGTAGTTACTTGTGAGCTGCACAAACACAGGGTACCTTTTTCTTTCCTGCAGATCTGTCCAACCTGTGCATAACAGGCTGAGGTAGAAAGGCCTCCTCAGCCTATCCAACAGCTGGGGGGTGTTTATCTCATAAAGGGTCCAGTCCCTGCCCTCTTACGTCTGAGGGCAGAGGCTTTGACTCTGCCCAACACTGATGCTTGTGAAGAACTCACTGGGCCCTTTCTATGGTTTCTATCTGGATGTCCCCACAAAGCTCTCATCGGTAGGGCTTTGGGGAGCCAACATCAGCGCATTAGTACACAGGGAATTTATAGCTAAATGTGATGTTGATGGAGTGAAGCCTGGTTGCAGACGATGGTCACTGGGGGCACAGATAGAGGGGTCCTTCTCCCTCCTCCTCCCTTGATCTCTCTCTGACCTCCCTCCCCACTCCTACCCCCCTACCATTCCGTGGACTGTTTGTCCTCTGCTATGCCCCTCTGCCATGCCACCCTGCCTTGGAGCCAGCCAGCTAGGGAATAAAACCTCTACAAACTGTGAGCTGAAAATGAACCTTTTCTCCTTTAACTTGTGGATGTTGGGTATTTTGTCCCAGCAATGAGAGAAGTAATTAAGACAGCCTGATATTGTACTTATATTCAATAAGCGACTTTGCTCACTGACCTTCCTGTTTTCCTCACATGAAACCAGTACTATCTGGTCATCTTTTCAACCAAGCACAGGTATCAGATGCTATCTTTGACAAATCCTATCTGTCAATAGAGGAGGCTGGGGTATTCTGTTAAGAATTCTGGGAGCGCTCTAGGCTGGATTCTGTAAAGGGCAATGCGGTTATCAATGAAGTCCCAGAGCAGAGAATAGCAACATGTTTATACAGCCTTCATCTTCCTTGGTCTAACATTTATTGACAGATAGAACATCAAGATTCTAATTCTAATAAACTCATTACTGTTAGGGTGCTGTGAGCTTGAGTCCTGGGATACCTAGGAGTGTGTAACACAGAGAATTGAAAGTTACAGGACTTGAATTATTATAGTTAACAATCATGACCATTAATTAAGTGACTACAATGTGCCAGGAAATAAGACATGGATATGTAATTGCCAATCCTGAAGCTTATTTCTAAGGAGGCAATTACAATTTTTCACATGAATAAACTGAGTCTCAGTGAAAGTAGTAACTTGCCCAAAGATACTCAGCTATTAAGCAGATAAGGATTAGAGGCTGCATTTTCCAGCTAGTGCACATCTGCTACCTAGAACGTTTTTAAGCAGAAGCTGAAATGAGGTGGGAGAGTCCCCTCGACCTTGGAGACCTTTGACAAGGAGATGGGGATGTGGATAATTCTCTTCTCTGTAGATGTCCACAATTTGTTAAAGAGCAACGGGACAGAAGGAATAGCTGATTATTAAAGAATCATGTGCCTCTCTGCATGAAAAAGCAAGACGGGAAGAAGAGCAGCCCCACCCAGACATCAGAGGATTCCCCCGAAATTCCCCCAGGCAGAAGGAGGGGCTGGAAGGTCTCTGCCTCTGAGTACCATGTTTCTTCCACTCTGCAGCCAGGCTCTGCTCTCCGCAGCCACAGGCCAGCATTATCCATGTTCACACTTGGCAGCCTCAGAAGGCATCCAGTGTCCCACAGCAGTGGCTTCTCATCTCCTAGACAGTGGTTTTACAGTGCTTCTTTCACTCAGAGGAAAACCCCACAGGCTGAAGAGGCCAGTTTTCATCCGAACCGCCAGATAGTGGCTCTGAAATGTGTTTAAGTCCACTCTTAGATGCCAAGCAGCCAACCAGGTATTGGTAGTGTTAGATCCCCTGTCTGAGAGACAACACAATCGTCATGGCAACGGTTCAAAGCTGTACCCTGATAATGCCACTTCCTTCTTGCCAGAATCCCCTATGGCTTCTCCCTCCCAAAAGTCTGCCAAAGCTCAGGCATGTAAAGGTTTACCCAATCCCCTGCACTCTCACAGAATATATCAGCTCACACCAGTCCCCAGAGCCCTACCCCCATCAGAGACTATCTCAGGCAGAACCTGCCCTTTGTCTGCAGGGAGCTGCCACAGCCTTCTCTGTGGTGACTCCCTCCGTGCCCCCCTGCTTATTAAACTCTTTTCTTACTACTTGTCTCCTGTCTTTAATATTCTGTGCTGCTGTAGATTGAGTACAGATTACTCAGTCAGGTAGGATATAGTCCACTGCTGCACATAATTTAGAAGATTTAATCTACCAGCAGGGCCTGGAGCCCTGGGTAGGGCGGATGGACAGCTAATGAGCTTAGCTAACTCTTTAGATACTTGCAAGACAGCAGGATTACCCAGAATCCTCTATGCATCATATTTTTGTGTCATGCCCAGCATTTATCTTCATTTACCCATTATCTTTCCATTACCCAGGGCATTAAACCTCAGACCTGTGTGATGCCCAGTAGATATATCATCACTTTTCCACACATGTGGCATAAAAGACCCCAGTGGTTCAGCCTTGCCCACTCCTCTGTTCCACGTCTTCTTTATTCTCTCTCCTCTATTCTCTACACTCTAGTCTCAGTGGCTTCCTTATTGCTCTGCTTATTTGCCAAACATACTTTGCCCCAGGACATTGGCACATGTTTGGTCTTTCTTCTCTGTGGAAGATTTGTCTTCTGGTAGCTGCATGTTTTCTTCTGCCACCTCACGTAGGTGCCCAGAGCATCAGTGTTACCTTGTCAGAGACACCTCCCCAACACAGTCAGTGTTCCACTGCTGTAACAAATATCTGAGATAAATCAATTTAAGAACAGGAGAGCTTTGTTTTGATTCACAGTTTGTGAGCTTTCAGCCCATGACTGATCAGCATCCTTGCTTTGGGCCACTATCTCCTAAAAGTACCAAGCTGGAGACCTTTTAACACACAGGTCTCTGGTTACATTCTCAGATGCAAACTATAACCTCCCATAGTCTCATCCAAAATAAAACTGCCTTCTTTCTCTACATCCTTAGTCTTCTTTGTCTTTCTCCACTTGAAAATTCTTTGCTGACTATTCTCTGTACCAGCAGAAGGCTAAGTGTGCGAGGACAAAGAATTTGTCTAGGAGTTCATAATGCAAAACATGATTACCTCAGTCCATTTTCTGTTAGTATAAAGATTACCTAAGACTGAGTAATTTTTAAGAAAAGAATTTATTTAGTCATGGAGGCTGTGAAGTCCAGGGTCCGGATGCCAACATCCTATGAAGTCTTTCTTGCTACAAAGTAACGTGGTAGAAGGCGCCGTCAATGAAAAGGAACAAGCGACCAGCCCCAGTCTTCCTCCCCTTTCCTGTGAAGCCACTCACACCAGCACTCGGCCCCTTCCCCATGACTTTAGCTAATCCTAATTATCTATCAAAGTCCCTGCTTTCAAACACCTTAAGTTTCCCATACATCAACTTTGGGAGGACACATTTGAACCATAGCAGTCCTGAATGAATGAATGAAAAGTGAATGAATGAAGTGTACTTCTGGAAAAAGATGGTGGCAGTCAATTACAAGACCTTTGGATTTTCCTGCTTAACCTATTCTAGGTTGACTGTACTAAGGGCTGTGCAGCCCCTTAGGCGCCTGGGCTGTCAGGACTCTTCTGAGGGAAAGGTTGCTTTCCTCGGAGAGACAGAGAGGGGTTCCTCTTCCAGTCCTGGTGACCATCTTATTTCTGTGGCAACCCATAAAAGGCACCTGTGACCCTGGGTAATTTATGGGAAATAAAATTCCCTACATACTCATAAAACTTTTAAAACTTCTATTTAACCTCCCTAAATTACTGTTTTTAGAAGATAATTTATTAGTAGTCCAAAATTGAAGGATTCTTTTCCCCAAATACACTACATTTAATAGCCAAAGGTGACTATATTGAGAGTGTCCCTGCACAAGCCATGGCAAATGGAGATTAATGGAGATTTTATGCTAGCATGATGACTGTTGGGAATGATTATCTATACACATCCATGCTTTATAGAAAATCTAAATTAAGATGAACATTTTCCAAGACCAGTTTGTTTGTATCCTAAACCCAGCAGTGCTGGAAAGTCTTTATTTCATGTTCAGTATTTTGCAATATTTGCTACACTTGGCCAGGTGGCAAGTTGGGGCATTCTTTGGAACAGAGAAACAAATGCACTTGCTCCTCAAAGGAGGAAGGAAAGGTGGGACTCCCAGGGGAAACAGGCCTTTGTGTTTGTAGAATGAGTCTTTTTCAGGCATCTCTGTTGTTTGGTTGTTAAAAGAAACAGAGCCCTTCTCCTGACTGTCCCCAAGTTCTTGTTTGGGGACTCCATTATCTTCCTGGCTGTGAAATATACAGTCCGTGCTTTTGCTGGGAAGCACTGTGTTCAGACATCCCCAGGGAGCCGCCTATTTGGCATTTTCACTGCTAGCAGCACTGGGAGGTGTTCAGTTGGTCAGAGTTCCCTAACAGAGTGAGAACAAAGTCCGCGGTGAATGAATAAGACAGTCAAAAGGCTCTCTCAGCCTGTGAGTCTATTTTTATCCCTGCCACCACCCACTAACACAAGATTTCAGTTGACACCATCCATTGCTATTCTGAGTTGATGGGAATTTTACAAATCCAAACAGATGCCCTATAAACTTCAAGTCTTCATGAACTGAAAGCTAGAAATGTACAAAATGGGACTGTTTATAGCTCTAAGATGTCCCGCTGGAACTGCCTTCCAAGCAAAAAAATCCCATGTCCTCTGGGTGCTCTGGCTATGAAATACCCCTGAAGTAGGACCCACATGGGCCCGCTTTGTTCAGGGCAATATTTTGCTCAGTAATGCGTGGTAGAAAAGCAAAGTTCCAATGCAGTTTTCTGAACATTCTCATTTCTCTTACCAACCCATTTGGGACAGCTGAAAGCTTAGATTGTCAGGATTCGTCTGCCAGAAGCAAACAAGGCATAAAGCACTTCATTCACTCAGAGATATGAGGATTGGAATTATCCTCAGGCAGATTAGTGAGTGTTCAAATGTGAATGCTCGAAGAGAAGACATCTGTTCTTACCATTGAGGTTGTCATCGTGATCATCATGTTCTTCTCAGTTAATAATGCATTTGTAACACCAGAATATAGGTCTAACAGGAAAGTTGCAAAAAACATTTTCTTTGCAGATATTTCGAAATAGGAAAGGGACTCCACCAGCCTAGATATTGACAAAGAAAGGCTGCATGAAAGTTTTCAAAAGAACGAACCCAAATGAAAAGCATTGATAATATTTAAAATAATACCGTGTTTTTCCTCCAATAATGTCGATGATCTTCATAATTAAAATTATAGGGCACAGCTAAGAGTTGATGAAATATTTCTGCCAGCCAGGAACCATGAGGAACAGTTTGCATGCATTGTTTTGATGTTAGCATCACAATATTCTCTGAGGTTGGTGTAATTATTCTGATGTATTTATTTGTTTATTTAATTTTTTTTGCAGACAGGGATGGTTGATTTTATTATTATCCTCCTTTTAGAGGAAAATGAGGCTCAGGGAGGACAAGTGACATGACAGAAATCAACTTGTATGTGATGGAATCAGAATTTAAACCCCACGAAGGTGGCTGTCTACCGAGTGTGTAGACATACAGGGTGTGAAGAAAAGAAGTTTAGAATTCTAGGTTATGTTAAGATATCACCCATTTGAATAGGAGCAAAGGACTTATTGTCTTGCCCTGAAATTGTGGAAGAGGAAAATTCTTAAATGCTATCAAATAGTTTTTGATTCCTAGAGGATACTCTTCTTACTACTATTGTGTCAAGAGGTCCTTTCACATCCCTGTGCACAGAGATAGGATAAATAGGTTGTTCCAGGATTCTGAAAGGAGAAAACATCCCAATCTGTGTGGTGCTTGGGAACACAAACTCTTGTATTACACTCTCTAGCTTCAGGTCCTGGCCCCATTACATACAATGCTATATGAGCTTGAGAAAGTTCCTTAGCTTCTTGTATCAATTAGGGATCACTAGAGGAACAAATTTAATGTTATACATAATATATAAAGGATTTACAAGGTAGGCTAACAGTGGGTGCCTGCAGAATCGGGTGTGGAAGAGTACAAAAGGACTGTTTGTGTGCTGAGGAGCTGGAGGATCCAGTCAAAAATCCCAGGCCTAGAGCTTCCTGCAGAGCCCCATGTGAATCCATATCAGGAAGCCAGAGTCTGCACTGGACAGCTGGAGAGAATGTCCAAAGGTGATGGCAAAGAAGCAGAAGAGAGATTTCTTTCTTCTTTCCCTTTTTATTCTATCCATGTTGCAAGTCTATTGGTTGATGCCACTCACACCCAGAATGGGTCTTCCCTCTTCAACAATTCCTTCATCCAGAGGCATCCAGAACTACGCTAAATGAATTAGGTAGGCATTTCTTACTCAAGTTAACACCACAGTTTTAGCTCTCACACCTCTCTAAGCCTCAGTTTTTCAATCTGTAGATTTACAGCAGCACCCATTTCACTTAGCCTTTGTGAAAATGAAATGAGTTCATATTTTCTAGTGGTTAGAACATCCCTGGCACATAGTGTTGGCTATTACTCATGCCTACCTTGGGATAATCTTTGTTTATAACACAGCTGACCTAAAAGCTCAGTGCTGTTCACGAGTCCCTGTCAGTCTACAAGTTCCAGCTCAGGCACTACAGGTATCTTGTTCTTACAGGTGTTCAGGCATGCCATGATTTACATCCTAAGTGTCCCCCAAATGTCCATATGAGGTGTGACCCCCAGTATGGCTATACTGGGAGATAAGAGAAATGCTAAGGACCAGGGCCTAGTGGGAGATCTTTTGGTTACTTGGAGTGGTGGCCTTTTCTTCTTGAAAGGGATTGTGTGACCCTAATTTCTTCTTCCTCATCCTCCTCCTCTTCCTCCTCCTCTTCCTTCTCCTTCTCTTTTTCCTCTTCCCCCTCTTCTCTCCTCCTTCACTACTACTACTACTACTACTTCTTCTTCTTCTTCTTCTTCTTCTTCTTCTTCTTCTTCTTCTCCTTCTTCTTCTTCTTTCTCCTCCTTCTCCTCCCCCTTCTCCTTCCCCTCCTCCTCATTCCTCCTGCTCTTCCCCGTCTTCTTGTTTTCTTCTTTCTTTCTTTCTTTCTTTCTTTCTTTCTTTCTTTCTTTCTTTCTTTCTTTCTGTCCTATTCATGAACAATCTGCTTTGGTTCTGCCACACACTCCCCATGTGATATTCTGTCTCACCAAAGACCCAAAAACAACAATCATTCATAGGCAGAAACCTCCCAAATTTTGAAAAAAAAAAGTGTTCTTTTTTCTTAATACTTAGGATTAAATCAAAGGAGCACTGAACTATATTTCCAGGTCTATCTGTCTGTCTATCTATGTACTTACTTATTTTTACTTTGAGACTGTACTATCATGCTCAGCTGGACTTGAACTTGAGATCTTCCTACCTCACCATCCCAAATAGCTACAATTACAGGCATACACCTCTATACCTTCCTTTTTTATAAGCTGATTATCTCAAGTATTTGTTACAGTGACAGAAAACTGGCTCCCGGTTTATTTGTTTCTGTTTTCTTTATTTTTATTTATTTTTTTTTTTTGTACCAGGGATTGAACTCAAAACCTCATGCTTACCAGGCAGGTGCTTATGCTGCTGAGCTAAATCCCCGGCCCTATTTGTTTCTATTTTCTCCCTTTGATCTGATAAATCAGACCTGCTCTCACCTTTTTGTCTTTTTTTTCCATATACTGTACAGACTCTTCCTTTGTTCTACATTCAAAACAGTAAGTTTCAATGAAGTAAGTAAACAAAATAATTCACCAAAGTTGAATACTCAAAAGTTATAATTCTATGTATATAATATCATAACACTTATAGAATCAAAGACTGAAATTCATGAAATTATCTGGTTTTATCCACCATCTAAAAGATGGTTTAACTATATCATACTGAAATCTTATATATAGACTCTCAAATTGGAGACATTCTAAAAATGGAATTTTCCCTAGCTCATTCTAGAATTTTAAAAGCTTAACATGCTGCATTGTACACAGGAAATGCTTGATAATGATCAGATATATCACTTGTATTAGTGTCAGCATTGGTTTTAATTTGAGTCACTGAAATCTTCTGCCTCCCAATCCTGTGACTACAGAAATGCCTTTACGTTTCCAAAGGATGGAACTAGAGCTACACCTCTCTGCCATAATTTTGCCAATTTTCTTGTGTCCGTCGGTCATTTGGGGATGTCCCAGTGGCTCTCTTGCACCCTTAGGAACTTGTACCTTCTACACCAATCATATTCACCTCACATGGTCCCACTGGCCTGTCATGAAAATGCCCTTTTGATGGCCCAGCTGTTCTTTGGAAGGTAACTGTCAAATCCACAGCTCCTCAGCCTCTGGAGACGGATCTCAAGGAGCAGCCTGACGGGGTGTCACTGTGCTGCTCAGAGTCCACACATGCAGGCCTTTCTGTGTCTGTCTAGCTCCTGCCTTACTGTCTGGTCACCTGGCCAACTCGCTGCTCATTGCAAGAGGGCTCAGGTATTGGCACATTTCTGAGTCCATAGCAAACTACTCCACTCCAGATGCTGAGAAAGAGGAGAACCCCCTCCTACCCACACTGAGTGCACATGAAGCATGTGTTCTCTCTCTTCCTTTCCCTCTGTTGCTCCTTCTCTCTTGTTCTTACACACACACACACACACACACACACACACACACCCCACTGTACCTGGAAACTCACTTTTCTATTACAGTAGAAAATTCTTCTGGGAAGTTGAAAAATGAGTTCATTTCCTTCTTTATGGAAATGACACCTTCCTAACAAAATAGATGACCTTGCTACATGGCCCCCAAAGAAACAATTTACATCAGAACATATGGTTCTGATATTATAGCATTTTGGATCGCAAATAGCTATACTTATATATTATAATTAGTTGTAATCAGCCCACTGGAAATTCTCATCTGAAATATCTGAATGCAGGCACTATTTTAGCACATTTTTTCTTTCTCCTGCTTACATTGCCATGATTAAAAAGATCATTTTCTGCCCCAAGGTTGAATTTTTCTCTACTCTAAGCAGCCATAAATTGCTTCCAACTGCAATTAATTAGATTAATTTAATGTTTAAAGCTTACCATATGGCCTCTGGAAGTCTCTGTGAAAAAGACAAACACGTACCCATCCCTGATGCAAACCCTCTGTCACACACATGTAAAGGGTAAATTAGAGAGAGGATATCGATTATTTGATGATAGCCTTTTTAAAAGTTCCACTGTATGTGCTGGAGGTGAAGTTTACTAGTAGAAATCTGCCCTAGAATATGTGAGTTCTTGGGTTCCAATTCTATCACTGCCCAAAAGAAAAATATGGGGTGTGGGATTAAGAATCAGCATAAACCTCTTCACAATAATGTAATATAATTAATAACATACATATTTTATGAATCTTTTTGTGATGACTATATGACAGTACCTAAACTGCTTCTATGATAAATATTCAGATTAGCGTTGAAAATGAGTGTCAGAATTCCTGTTATTAATTATGTTACATTCTTTACATATATCCTTGCATGAATGCAAGAACTTCCTTCTAGTTTATTTTGGTCCAAGAATGATTATCAATAATGTTAAATGCAAATCATTCACTAATCATTTAACACAAAATTTTAACCAGAATTCTCTGAGTGATTCTGGGGACATTCAGTGGACACTTTGAGCCAACTGGCAATCACTTTGAACCAGGTAGAAACAAACAAAATGCCAGTAGGTGGAAATGTATGTCAAAGACTACCACATGGCCCCTCAACCTGGTAATTCTCCTTTTGTATTTGTGAAAGTTGTGCCTTGCTTTGGAAAATAACAGTGAATGAGCCAAAAAAATAGAAGATCAAATGCAGGGAAGTGATTGTTACCATTTGTTTTTTAACCTGAGCCTCTGCTACTATGAGTAGTTTTGAATTGGGGAATCTGTAAGCACTGGTATACTTGACATAATATTCACATTCAAAGTATTTTGGTTTGAATTCTCAGCCTATATATGTGCATCATTAAGGAAAAAAATATTCAAGAGGTGAAAAGGATAATAGGCTAAATTGTGTTGATCAAAATAAATAAATAAATAAACAAACTTCTTCACAGGGAGATGACTTAGCAGGCCATTCCAGAAGTTTAGGTGAGAGGAGTTGATGGCCTTAACAAGATAGAGGCAGTAAAGATGGGAAGACAGAGAAAGATCTGGAACATAACTTAATGGTAGAGTCAAAAGATCCTACCCTCTAACCTGGGTATGGAATGTAAGGAAACAACAGTACCTTGGACCTGACTGGGCTTGTGCCTGAGGGTGCCGAGGATTCACTGGCAGAAGATGAGGTTGGGAGGGAACGGGACAGGGTAAATCAAGGTTCTGTTCTGTGCACATTAAATTCAAGGAGTCTGTGGGATGCTCAAGTGGAAATGTCAAAGAGACAGGTAACTCTGGAGCTCAAAGGACAGGGTACAGGACAGAGCGAAGGAGATTGAGCAAAGGCATCAGTGAGAAGGGGATGAGATGGATGATGTCCAGAGGCCCCGTGAAGAAAGTGTTTCGGGAAGAACAAGGCAATGCATCATCTCAGCTGCTGTGAGGCCAAAGTAGGATCCAGACTCAGACTTGCCTATGGGATTGGGCAAGTGAAGTTGTTCTTACCTCGAGGGAAGGGATTTCAGTGGAGTGGGGCATGAGGGTGAACGCTTGAGGGAGAGGGGCCTCAGACCTATGGTTCAGACCTGTGGTGTCATACAGCTATATTGGAATGTGTATTCACACCAACTTTCTTTCCTTAGTCCTAGTCATCATCAATGTAGGCTTAACTTTTTTAGGCTCTCATGGTGGAGACAGTTGTGGTCATTAAAGCATGTGAAATGTTTTGTTTTTCGAAATGTTAGGTGTGAATGTCATTGCTGAAAGTTTAGAAGTGTTAGATGAACACTAATGAGAATGTTATTACTTCATCACTAAATGCTGAATCAATGGATATCAGGTAGGAGCAGGAACCCATAAAAGGAAAATCTTCCACCTCCTTTCCATTGCCCAATAAGACTCAGCTTACTCGGTTTCACAGGAAGGAGCCAGATCTTCCTCTTCTCAGAGATGCTGACACAATGTTGTGTGTTGGGGTGGAGTTGGGAGCTTCTCTCTCTGAGGACTGGTTGGAAATCTGAGCTGGTTCCAGGGCAAGGGAGAAGACATACTTAAGGTAGAATTAGGAGGTAAAGACTGAGAAACAAAGTGGGAAAGCAAAAGGAAACTAAGAAGAGAAGTAGATCACAGAACAAAGGATAAAGTGAAAACTGATGAGAAAAGATTTGAGACAAAAAGGTATACAAGGAAGGGCACATTGAGAAACTGTGAATTCAGATTTGTTGACCAATTCATCCCATATACAGAGGCTTAGTCCCCTACAGTAACTATACAGGAAAAAAAATTTCACACGTGCCTAACAGGGTCATCACACAGAACCATATTTGTGCTATTTGGAAGTGTTGCAGTTTGTAGTGAGTTTCTCAAAGAGATATGTTGAAATCCCAAAACCCTGCACTTGTGAGTATGATCCCAATTTGGAAATAAGGTTGTTATGGTTTGTGTCTAGATATCCCCCCGCCAGCCTCATGCAGTCAAAGGTGGAGCTTTTTCAGAAGTGACTGGTTGTGGAGTATGTGATCCTGGGATCAAAGATGTGTGATTAGTAAATCAGTCGACTGGCTGGTTTGGCACCACTATAATTCCATCAGTCTAGTTACATTTTAAAAGGGGCAAAAACTTTCTGTTAAGGTCTCTCATTGCTTTTGCTACCCTGCAGATACCATGAGCTGTTCTCTGCAGTGACCTTCTGCCATACCACCCTGCCTTGGAGCCAGCCAGTTATGCATGGCTGCATGTGAGCTAAATAAACCTTTCATCCTTTAATTTGTGGGTGTTGGGTGTTTTGTCTCATCAATGAGAAAAGTAAGATAAGGGTCTTTGTAGTTATAATTATATAGGATGGACTCTAATCCAATATGACTAGTGCCCCTATAAGAGGAGGGAAATTTAGACACATGTAAAAACAAAGGAAAGATATCCATATAAATGTGAGACAGAGAGATTGGGATTATTCTCCCTCAAACTGAAAAACTGGAGCTGCCCTAAACTGGAAGACGTAAGAACAGATCCTCCCCTAGAGACTTCAGAGGAAGCCCTGATCTGCCCACCACTTGATTTCTGCCCAGAACTGTGAGAGAATAATTTTCTTATGTTTTAAACTACCTCCCATACATAACTTTATTCTAGAGTTCTAGGAATTCCATACAGGAACCATAGCTCTTTCTTTATGAATAATTTATATAAAACCATATTTTAAGAAAAGGTATTCTAAAACTTATAAATGCCTACAAGCATAGAGTTTTTAAAAATTCCAACTCTAAAAAAAACCCAATTCTAATCAATTCCTATATTTATTTTTTTCTCCCAAGTAATTGAACATACTCGAGGTGGTGGGGGAGCCTAGCTCCCCTTGATTTCCAGTGAATACTGCTAATGAGTCAGGACCATGGCAGCGCTCTAAAAATGCTCTGTAAAAAGCAGAATCTGAGTGTTGTGTTTACTAAAGTGATGCCATATGTTGGTTGATTAACAAGTTGTCAGAATATTAGAAGTTCTTGGCTGATTGCAAGCAGGAGCATCTGTTTGCTGAATCCTTTATCTAATATGTGTACAGCTATCACCAGGTTTGGTGCTTATGCTGAATATCAGATATAAATTTCTGCAGTATTCAGCCTTCTCAGAGTAACACTGATTTATTTCTGGGGTTGAAAATGTTGATTCTGAGGTAAGCAAATGAAGATCAAAATAAAAAAAATAAGTATGAACATAAGTCTTCGGGCCCGGGGATATAGCTCAGCAGCAAAGCACCTGCCCAGCAAGTGCAAGGTCCTGATTTTGATTCCCAGTACAAAAAAAAAAAAAAGAATATTTGTATCATTCAGAATTATTTCATGTATCTGACATCATCCACTACAACTAATGTCTACTGAATGCCACTTGCATTAAAATTTAAGGAAAAGAACAAAAGAGGGAAATCTGTGGTAGTGCTATTTATTGCTTTGCCTGTTAAAATGTAATAATGCCTTATATTTATACAGCTTACAATTGATATCATATTGGATTTTCACAACTTTGTACACATGGCAGGGAATCCTAATCCCAGTTCACAGATAAAGACTCTGCAGCTGAGGGCTGGGACATAGCTGAATGATAGAGCACTTGTCTAGCGTGTATGAGACCCTGGGTTTGATTGCCAGCACTAAATAAATAAATGACTGCAGCTGAGCTGATGCCTTCATCTGCCTTGAGCATGGGGGAGTCAGGATATAAAGCCAGGTCTTCCGAACTACATCCTGTGCCACCTGCACATTCCATGACATGTTCAGAAGCTGCAGTGAAAGGATCTTGCTGGGAAGAAATTCTGGAGATGTTTGGACTTTTTACCCCTCCCCCAATTTGGGTCACTGTCAGCATCCATGTATTGGATTGTTCCATTTTAATTTCAGCAAGTGGGTCCTTTCCACTGCCCATCAAAGCAAACATGAAATAAGCAGTGCGAGAAAGGAGACTCTTCTTATCTTAAAGTCAAAGTTGGACTCATATTTCAGGTGTTCCACTTCCTTTGAAATTTCTCTGCACCTGTAGTTTAGAACTTGGTGCTTCTGTGCTATGATGTATAGATCATCTTTATCTTAGCCTGGGATTTTTTGGTCATATATTTTTTCATTATACAAGAAGGCTATGTTATGGAGGAATTTTTTAATCTTTCAGAGAAATGGAACATATGAGAAATAGACTATTGCCTTGTAAATATTTCAAATTTTAGCTGCTTTACTTAAAGAATAAGTCAAATGTTACATTTGGCCATTTCTTCCTGTCATTCTTCTTTGCTTAAGGTAGGAGAGGGGAAAAAAAACTTCCTCCTCTTAGGTCTGGTGTCTTGTGGGTGTCAATGAAACTGATAAAAGACATGGTAGCAAGTGACAAGGTTTATTTCACACATGTGTCAAAGGAAAAGAAGTGAAAACCCTCAAAAAGTAGTTAGGCCTAGTTATCATTTAGCAAAATGATAAAAACAAAGTAGAAGAGATTTGGACTCCTGAGGGTCGTAAAGTGTGGGAAGATAAATATACAGGGGAAACTAAGGGAAGGGAAGTGTTTGCAGTTAAGATGATGCAAATCCAGTAATGAGTCACCCGCTCTTCCCAGTACAAGCATGGGGTAGGGGGGACAACTTCATGAAAATAATCCAGGGCCTGTTTTTAAGCAGAAAGGAAGGCAGGGACTTCCTCCTACATCTGCTATTTCTCAGTTGCCTTCCACTCAAAATACCCTCAAACTAAAGTGGCATTTTGAGGGTGGCACTTTCCAAGCCCCTTGGTAGCTTTGAGGACCTTGATAATATTCAGTCCCTTCCCTCTTTCCAATCATCTACAGTTACTTCATTTCTAAACCTTTTCAGCAAAGTGCTGTTCCCCTTTCTCTACCCTTTCCATGCTCTGAATTCACGTTCCTATTTGTCTCTGTGATTCTGTTTCCCCTCTTCAGACCTCCAGCTCTCAGCTGTCTTCTCCTCAGCATTGTATATTGTCATTGTGTTAGAAATTAATGTGATAACCTATCATCTAACCCTTTAAGAACTGCCGTGATTTTTTTCAGCAGTTATGTAAATCTACTGTTATTTAACTGCCTATGTTTTGCTTCTTTTTCTATTTAACTTCAATTCTGCTTCTGTCTTGCACTCTGCATCCTGAAGTTTTGCTTTCTAAAGTGTGAGTGGAGGACAATCTGAACCAAAACCCATCCTGCAATGGTGGTTTCAAAGGTGGGTCCCTGGGACTGACCATGGAGCAATTAAATTAGTTTTCCAGTGGACTCTTCTTTATAGTGAAGGTGACACTGAATTAGACAGCTTATTACACTTATTTATGTATTTACACAACAAGTTCTTTGAGCACAAATTAGGTGCTGGGTACCTGGATACACTGTGATTCAGGCAGTCATGGTCCCTGTTATCTTAGAAATTCTAATCCAGTTTGGAAACCAGTGAACAAAGACTCAAAAAAATGTTGTGGGCTATGATGGAGAAATGTGAAAAACTGTAGAAGTATGTAAGAGAAGAATCTAACCTGATGGGGTGGGTATAAAGGAATACTTCCCTGAGCATGTGGAGATGTGACATAAGAGAAGGAAGCAGGAAAGAGAGGCCAATAACAGGAGTAAAGGCTCTCAGATAAGAAGGAGCATGGCCTCTTGCTTAACAGTTCATTGTTGCAACTGTAATAAAATGCCTGAGACAAGGTGATTTATAATGAATAGAAGTTTTTTGGCTCATGGTTTTGAAGCCTGGAAAGTCAAGAGCATATAGTGGTCAGCATGTAATGAGGGCTTTCTTGATGCATAATAGCATGGTGTAGGGATGGCATAGCAAGCCAGAGGCAGTCAGCTAGCTTAGATCTCTCTCTTCTTTTTATAAAGCTATTAAGAGTAGACACAAGGCCCTGTATTCAATTGGTAACAGAAAGAAAGTGAGGAAGGAAGGAAGGAAGGAAGGAAGGAAGGAAGGAAGAAAGAAAGAAAGAAAGAAAGAAAGAAAGAAAGAAAGAAAGAAAGAAAGAAAGAAAGAAAGAAAGACAGGCAAGTGAGAAAGAGAGGGAAGAAGGAAAGGGTAAAAAAGACAGAAAAAGAAAAGCTGCTAATGCCATCATGGGAACCCAACACCTTTAATAGCTTCACCTAATCTTAATTAGCTCCCCAAAGTGCCACCCCCCTCCAAATGCCATCAACATATGGATTTGTAGATTCAATTTCCACACATGAAACTTTCAGGGACACCTTAACAGACAAGAAACAAAATCATCAGGATTTGAACCTTTAGGTATAAAGGAAGGGTGAGAGGAGACAGAGCTGGGGGAATATCATGCAGCCAGACCACCCAGGGCCCCATGCCAGGCTGAGGAGTTTGGAATTGATTCAGGATTCAGGGCAGCAGGAAGCCACTTAAGGAGATCAACACAGTGAGTTTTGTCTTTAGGTCGCTTCAGTCTAGCATAGAACAAAGGTGGATCTAGAGAAAATAATCTGGAAATTTCCTAGGGGTGAGAAGATGAAGGCTTTGGCTAGGGTAGTGGTGATAGAATAGGTTAGGTGATGCTTAGGAAATACTGTAGATTATATTGGAGTTAATTAGTAATTGGATATGTGAGAGAAGAGGAAGTGTGTAGGATGTCTTTGATTTTGTTTTGATAATAAGCAGTGGAGCCATCTAACACCGAGAGAGAACCAGATTGTAAGAACAAAATTATAAGTTCAGTTCCAGGTACACAGATTTTGAAGTACCTATAAAACATTCAAGTGGAACATATGATGAACCTCTTCTTATTTCCAATAGAAAGAAGTGACACTTAAGCAGGCTTGCAGAGAATTTTGGAATTTAGACGAGTACCAGTGTCATCCAATTAGAAGACCACAAATTACTTATCCACCAAAAGAGTGTCTTGTTATCTTTTCTCTTACTTGATATTTAGTGATATATTGCATTCACATTTCTGTGTCTTTTTAACTCTTCTTTAAATGTGACTGTGTTCTCCAAGGAGATTGTGATAGTTTTGTTATGTGTAGAAAATGAGAGGTCAGTGAGGCTTTTTGCATGCATTTATGTTTGTTTCTTTGGTTGGAGGGAAGCTTATTATAGCCATGTGTGTTCTTTAAAATTAATCTGTAAATGCAATTTAAATTTTTAGATGTAGTATATTAATTAATTATGGATGTGATGCAATACTTTCAAAGATATAACAGAATGTCCATGAAGAAAAGGGGTAAAAACAAAAATATTTTATTTTGTGTTAAACTTGTAGTGCATCGCATCTAGTAAAACTTCAGGCCTGCTGAGAGATCTTGGGAATCTATTTGCAAGGGCGACTTGGTCTTTGATGAAAGTACACTCTAGTTATTCAAGGGGTTTGCAGTTCATAGAACTATTCAATTATAGGCTAATTTCTGTGAGACAGAGAGAGAGACAGAGACTGAGTAATGGAAAGCGATAGACTCCCTTTGCTTTTTCCTCTGATTTTCCTTCTCTTCATGTTCATCATCTGCTTTTCATTTGTCTTTAGAAAGAAGAATAATGATTTTCTTTTTTAAAAAGCAGTGAGACTAAATTACTCATAGTGTCTTAAAGTTAATTCCCCCAAATCATGATTCTCTACATTTTGAAAATTAAATAAAAGGCTTGGTAAGCAGCACACATGATAGAATGTCAAAGTAGATCCCTTGCTTATTGTTCCGCATTGTAGTCTGAGATGTCCCTCTGCACAATGCCTGCGCAGTGCTCAGCTGCCTCTGCTTGGTTATTCTTAGCAGCAGCGAGCGAGCCCCCTCTGTACTTCAGGAATCAGACTTTTTAGAAATCTAAATCCAATTAGTCAGAATATTTTTGCTATAATGAATCAAAATGAACCTCTTCATTGACACTTGTTCTGTACTCTCAGCAACACAGAATAAGTCTATTCCATATTCTGCATGACAAGCCTTTCAAATACATGAGGACAACTGCTGTGTCTCTTAAGCTTTCCCATCTGCCAACCAAGTATCACTATGTCTCTCTAATACATTTCTTATGAGACATTGTGACTCAGTTTCTGCCTTGTGGCTTCCTCATCGTCTACAGAAACATGCTAGACTCACTCGAATGACAGCCCTTTCTGAGTGACACCTTTATTCTGACCAGCTGGACAACTGCCCCTCAGTTGTCCTTGCATGTTTGTTTTTTTTTTCAGTACCGGGGATCAAACTCAGGACCACGCGCTTGCAAGGCAGGCACTTATGCTGCTGAGCTAAATCCCCAGCCCCACCTTGCATGTATTTTTAATAATAAACACCTCAGCTTTCACCAGAGGGCAATGAGTGAGGATTGGATGGGGGAGGCAGGGTTTAAAGCTATGAGATTTTCCAAGATAGGTGGAATATTTATGCAGATTTTATAACCACAATGACCTTTCACCTGTAGGACTTTAAATGTACTAAATCCCAGGAGAATTAGGCAATAAATGTGAGGGGGTTTAAATTCCATCAAAGTATAGATAAAACAAAATGGGAAGAGATTTCTCTTTTTTACTTTTTATGTGGCAGTTGTACCTTAATCTACTTTGAGGACCAGCTGTTATAACAGATGTTCATTTTACATGCTATCGTTTTATTTTTTAGTATACCTAGCAAAATCCTTTCCGTGAAAAAGAAATATCCTGTCCATGAAGAAATGTTTTTAAAAACCCAGAACTTTTTTTATAATGCCAATAAGGTACCATTTGTATAGCACTTTCAAGCTCTCACCTGCACTAAGCACTTTCCAGGGTACGGTCCTGAAGCACTTGATCTGAGGGGCTTCTCAGTCTGCACCTCCAGACACTTGCAGCGCATGCATTGCTGTGTAGCATAGGATTTCAGCTGATGGGAGGTCACTGGTCCACAGAGTGGGGCTTAGAGAAGCTTGGGAATCATCACTGGGAATATGAGACTCAAAGCCAGGATTTCTTTTTCCTATTCATCTTCACAGCTAGATTTTTCACTCTGATTACCTAACCAATAAACACTGCTACGCTGGTGAGCCCAACTCCCGGTTAGCACGTGGACAAAAAAACCTTTGATCTTATTATCTATACAACATGATATCAATATGCGTAACATTTATAAAATATGTATTTCTGTGTACAAAAACAAAAAGGGATGCATAGTCTGGAATTCATTTTTCAAATACTGTTGTAAAATCTCGATTTGAGAGCCCTGTCCCCACGTGCACTTCAGCCACCATCAGGAAGGTCTCTGGCCAGTAACCAGCTCAGGTCTGGGAGGCAACAGCCAGCCCACCTCTGCCCACACTCCAGCCACCATTGAGGAGTGTCTCACCAGTAACCAGCTCAGGTCCAGGAGCAGCCAACCCCATCCTCACATGCTCTCCAGCCACCATCAGGGAGCCAGTGCAGCTGGGAACAGCAGCAGCCAGCCCTGCACCCAATGGCCACCATCAGATACCTGTAGCCAGCACTGGCCAAGAGAACCAAACAGTCATGTTTCAGAGAAATTGTAGCCAATGCAGGAAGTGCCTAGGAACCCACTACTTGCTTGTCTGGAAGAACTCAGGAATATGTTAAGATGAAGAAGCAAAAGGCAGTCTCTGGTTTCCAACCCAAGCAGAGCAAGTCCAGGAGATGTAGACATGGGAGAGATCAGGGGTTGCACACCTGAAGCTTCTGAAGTGATGGCAACTGAAATACAGAAGCAACTTCATGAGGCTATAAAAGAAATTAGAACAGAAAGACTATCTCAGGTCAAAGAAGAAATGAAAAACATAATAAAAGAACTGCTAAGCACCTTTAAAGACATAGATTAGAAAATAGACGCGCATAAGAAAATGAAGGAAACCTTGAGTGAATAATATAAAGAAGATTTAAAATACTTGAAACAGATTCAAAGAAATATCCAGGAAATTAAAATCTCCATTGAAAGCTGGCAAAACCACTTGAAAGAAACTGAGGATAGACTTTCAAACCTTGAAGACAAGTTTGCGGCTTGCAATCACAAAAGGAAAGATCTCTTGACAATAATGTGGAACCAGGCTATCACAATTCAACAACTGCAAGACAATGCAAAGAAAAATAACTTAATAATAGATGTCAGTGAGAAATCAGAGGTTAACACAAATGACATTAAAAGTCTATTTACAGAAGGAATAGCAGAAAACTTCCCAACATGGGAAAAGGATGTGACATAGTAAGGCATATAGACTCCAGCTAGCCCATAACCAAAATATATCTACAATCAGACATATAATAATCAAGATTTCAGCAATTCAACACAAGAACAGAATATTAAAAGCTGTTAGAGAAAAGAAACAGATCACCTATAAAGGAAAACCCATCAGAATCATGGCAGACTTCTTGACACAAACCATCAAGTCAAGAAGAGGCTGGAGTGAAGTGTTTCAAGTCCTGAAAGAAAACACCTTCCAACCCAGATTGATGTACCCTGCAAAACTATCTTTCAAAATTAATGGAGAAACAAGATACTTCCATGTCAAAAAACAGCCGAAAGAATTCATGACCACCAGATCAACCCTACACAGAATACTGAAGGACATTCTAGAGAGAGATAAAAATGACCATGGTTCTAGGAACAGTGACAGAGGCAGATCATCAAGCAGGGAAGACAGTTGAATGGAGGGGGAAAGTAGGAGCCAGTGGCAGGAAAACAGTATGACAGGGGTAAGCCAGTGCATGTTGGCCATAACCATTAATGTAGATGATCTCAGTTCACCAATAAAAAGAAACACAGGCAGAGTGGATCAGAAGACAGGATCCATCAATATACTTTATGCAAGAAACACATTTAACTTGAAAGAAAATTCATAGACTGAAAGTCAGAGGACAAAGAACAATGCTCTACTTGACAGGGAACCAGAAAAATTAGGGGTAACTTGCCCATCAACGGCAGAATGGATAAGAAAGATAGGGCATTTTTATACAATGGAAGGCTACTCAGCTATAAAGAAAAATAACCTCGAGGCTCTTGTGGGTAAGTGGGTATAACTTGATATCATGCTCATGGATAAAATGGTTGAGAGTCACATGGGTGAACATGTTATCTCCCTAGTTTAAAAAACTGTAGGAGTTAGTGGGATCCAAAATGTACAATAGATATTGTGAAAGTGAAAGGGGAGGAAATGTCTCAAAAGGGAAGGAAGTGTCTATTGTTAATCTATTCTCCTGTTTTAAAACACGTACTGTTTTCATTGTTCTGTTTAGTTTGGTTTCATTCTGTTTTGTTTGATTTTATTATATTTTATGACATGGACAGCTATTCAAAGATAACAAAATATACTATGGTAGCCATTATTTTAAAAAACTATTTGAAATGTTCTAATGTAGAACATCACCATCAATAGGAGGCACCTCGTGGTAGTTTTTGTTCTTTACTTATGGTCTAAAAGGGGAATTTCTTGCTAGAAATAAACTTAGATTCACATTTACCCAATCATTACTACTATGAAAGTCTTTACACTTTCACTATTACTTGATGAAACCACAGATAACTCCTCTCAAAACATTAGCCATATTGATCTCCCAAAGTATCCATACAGGATAAGGAATTCCAGTTGGGGTAAGTCATAGCACATATCCAGTGATACCTATCTGTTCTTCAGATTTGTTGGTCAAGGCTAAATAAGAATTCCTTTAAAGACTTTAGCAATTCTTCAACATTTTCCCTACAAGTCTTTGAACTTTCCTTTGTTGTAACTATTGTTTTATTATTTTTATTTCAATAAGTAATCTGTGTTCGTCAGCTTTCCATTACTGTAACAAATACCTGAGGTAATACGTTTAAAAGGAGGACAGATTTGGGTCATATTTTGAGGAGTTTTAGCCAATGGTCAGTTGACCCTATTGCTTTTCAGCATGTGATAAGCATGTCATGATAGGAGCACATGACAAAGTATATGCTTACCTCTTGTTGGCCAGAAAACCAGAGAGAAGAAAAGGAAATCCAGGGTCCCATCAACTATTTCAAAAACACTCCCCCAGTAACCTAACTTCTTTCCATTAACCAACGTCTCCTACAGGCCCTGCTCCTCCCAATAACACCACAGCCTGAGGACCAAGTCTTTAACACACAGGCTTTTGAGGGACACATCAGAATCATAAGCCAGGTGAGGTGGCAGATGCCTGTAATCCCAGCTAAGCAGGAGACTGAGGCAGGAGGATTGCAATTTCAAGACCAGCCTGGACAACTTAGTTGACCCTGTCTCAAAACAAAAAGTATAATGGACTAGCAAAGTAGCTCGGCAGTAAAAGGTAGCTGCGTTTAATCCTTGCAACACACAACATACGCTCACACACACACACACACACACACACACATACACACATAGTCCAAATATGATTTTAAAAATTGGACAGTACAGAATCATACCTTTTCATTCATTTATTAGCTTTAAAGGAGGAATACCTTTTACTCCTGCATTCGAAAAGTGAGGAAATCAACTTATCTAACTTTGATTATCTTCCCCTTCACTTCCCAACACCTACTAACAATACTGTTGCTTTCAAATAACCTTTGTTCATGAGGTTTGAATTCTGAGATCACCTTTCTAGAATTTTTGTAGTTTCAACTTTAACCCTAAAGAGATTCAGTCTTCCAGGCAGTCTTCTGTCCTTTGTCCAGCTTTTCCAGTCCTTTCTTGGATGACTGGAGTTCAGTCACGTAATAGATCTTTGAAAAAATTCACAGCAACTCCCTTCCTGAACCCTTAAGAATGCAAGTTGATAGAACCGAGTCTAATTTTTTTTCTTTTATGATGGTGATATTAAGGATTGAACCCAGGGCCTCATGCATGCTAAGCACACTGTCTACTGCTGAGCTGTACCCCAGTGTATATCCTGGGTCATGCTTTCCATGTCTGATGACTTCATATCTATTTTCCACTGCCTTTCAGTGTTGAACTCCTTCCTTTAAGATTTAATCTGTATCTGTTTGTTCTTAGTCTCTCTGTTAGTCTTTTACTTCAGGTACGTTTTTAGAATTTTCTTTGGAGATAATTTCTCTTCCAGTTGCTTTGCTCTCTCCAGAAGTTGGATCTCTTGTTTTCCTGAACCGCAAGTTTTTGCTTATTTTTCATTTTTTCCCTAATTCATTTTACTTGATGTCTTCAGCTGTATATTTCACATCTCAGACTGTTCTCCTCTGTCCCTTTCCAGTGTGGCCTCATTTCCAAGCTGGCTTTATTTATGTACCTAGAGACCCTCCTCAGAGCCCTGGTCTGCCAACCTTCTTATTGTCCTTAGCAGTTATTCCTCAGCGATTTCCAAAAGCCTGAGTATCAATCCAATCTTTTACTCCAATTTTTCCTGAGTTTCCTCTCTTCCCTCAACATCATAGGCTCACTATACCCCTCCTCATTTTCTTTCCTCTTTTGTATTTCTTCACATAACTTTTGCAGCTGACTGAGCTGATTGTAATTAAGCTCCTGATAGTTTCTCCTCTTTCTGACTCCTGGGTCATCTGTCTCCTTTCTCAGTCTATAGAGTTCAGCATCTAAAAAATGTCACTGGTCTTTCCTTTTCCATTTCCCTTCACTAATTAATATGCTCTATGCTTTTAAGCCATTTCCATGCAGCGATAAAGCATCATAACTCTCCACAGAAAAAAGGACCCAAATACCTTTTGGAATTTGAAGGTGCAATCCTCAGGATGCTGACCTTATGCTAGCAATTTCTTTGAAGTCCAGCACTTTATCTTAAAAAATAAGGCAACATTCAGCTCCATAATATCCATGTTTGATTTGTTCGCCTAAAGTGCTTTAAATAATTTAGCTATGAAATTACTTATTCCCCCACACCCTCTTCAGTCTTTTAGTAAAATTGAAACAACAAATAGATAAGCTATAATAATAAAGAAGTTTTGAGTGCTTTCTAGCATGCCATTGGAGATTTTCAGGAATGTGAGGATCATAGCATGAATAAGTCACATTTTTTTAGAGGCCCCTCATTTGTGTATTTGAGCCTTTGGCCTCTGGCACAGCACTCAGTGCACACTTGGTGTTCAGTGATTGCTCCAGGAATTGTCTGCAAGTGAAGCTGTGGGCTTCTTCTTCATGACTTCCAGTAGGCCGCTGTTGTTTCAGCCTATTCTTGGTGCCATTCTAACTAAAATGGACCATTCTTCATGCTTAAAGAAAGATGGAGATTGGCCCTCAAGTACTTAAGGACAGTCACCTTGATATCCCTGGAAAACTGGATAGGACTGGGACTCCCAGGATACTAAAATTTATAAATGCTCAAGTCCCTTACTTATTATAAAGTGGCACATTTGAACATACCCTAGACTCATCCTGGTGCATATAATCATCTCTAGATTCCCTCTGATAGCTAATACAATGTAAATGGTATGTATAGTTATTATACTGCATTGTTTAGGGACTAACGACAAAAGAATCATGCGTGTTCTGTACAAATGCAATTCTCCCCCTGAAAAGTTGCATCTTATCTAAAGTTGGTCTAATCCAAGGATACAGAATTCATGGATAAGGAGGACCGATTGTGTAACATGTGATTGCCAGGAGGTAGTTGTTCAAACTGGTATTTTGAGAGGTCATTCCTTCTAGCTACAGCTAGAACTGGAACACTCACTGAGTCTGTATCCATAGCTTGTTTTAGGAGTCAAAGCTTTGTTTTCCTTATCTGTAATATGAGGATAATCATAACTACTTCACCAGTTTGTTAAGAAGAATACATGAAGCCACTATGCAATCTGATACACAGTATGCTCTCCTTAATAGATAACTGCTGTTACTCTTATATAGTTGGCTGAAGAGATAGAAAGGTAACAGAATGAGCCCAAATCATTTTGTTTAAAATTACTTTAACCATGTGACCCAGCAGTTATGAATCAGCTTTAGACAATAATTAATTGCCCTGATATAAAACTCTATAATTCTAGCCAGGAGTGATGGTACATGCTTGTAATCCTAGCACTCTAGGAGACTGAGGCAGGAGGATCACAAGTTCCCACCCAGTCTGGGCAACTAAGTGACTTAGTAGGGTAAGTTCTGAAAGTTGAATCATAAAGAGCAATGGGGATGTCACTCAGTGTAAAGGCCTTGAGTTTAGTGCCCATACTGCCAAAAAAAAGGAATAATTTAAAATAATTTCCCACCCTTCAGTCTCCCCACAGACATGTATGCATATACTCTTATCTTTACCAGTGGTATGGTTCAGATTTAAAATATTCTCAGTGTCGTGTGTGTTCAGAAGTGGGGATTTTATAAGGTAACTGGTCCTGAAGGGGCTACCTCAGCATCAGTGGGTCAATCAATTCACTGATAAGTTGGCTGCCAAGCAGGCTGTGAGGAAGTGGCCCAGTTGGAGGCAGCAGATCCCTGCAGACACACCTTTGACAGGGGCACCCTGTCCCCATCCCCTTCCCTTCTTTCTCTCTCTCTCAAGCCCTTCTTGCTCTCTCTGCACTTGCTAGATGCCATGGGTTGAAGAAAGTTACTCTGCCAAGCACTTTCACCATGATGCTTCTGCCTTTGGAGCCAATTGACCATAGATTAAATAAATTTTCTCTTCTTTAAGTTGGGTACTTGTCCCATGAAGAGAAAATTTGACTAATATACCTTTGTAGAGGACAGAAAGTAAGATCTCCTCCTCATCCATTACAAGGGTCATGGCCCATACACCTGTAACAAACAACCGGTTACCAAGAGGTAAGGGTAACAAATTTATTTAACTAAAGTGGTATATGACACTGAAATCTTCAGAAATGAATCTTCAGGCCAGAGAAAACTGTGTTTTTATAAGAGATGGGCAGTACTGTAGGAGTGTGATTGAACGCAAAGGGTCTGATCTAATAGTAGCCAACTGGATGAACGAGTGCATCCTGTTTGTTCAGATTCTTCTTGGCCTCTCGGTGTAGCATTCCTTTCCTCTGGGCATAGGTGAGAACACCTGTCACCTGGGGATTAGGTATCAATTGTCCTATTTGCAGGAGAGATTGTTCAGAGGATCTTTTTATGAGCAGCCCAAACAGAAGTGTAGGGGACATCAGAGAGGGAACTCCAAGGTGCCATCTAGGGTAGCATATACTGAGCCCTGATACCCTGATATGGTTTTTGTTACAGACCCTATGCGGCAGTCATTAATCATCCTTATTTTTGATGCCTAAGCGTCCCTGAAAGTGTGGTGTGTGTGGGGAGCTGAATCTGTACCTTCCTAGGCTTGGAGCCACCTTCTGGTAGAATAGTTCACAGCTTTGGACTCCTGCTGGGCTTTAGAATTTAGCTATGGGGCTTTCCCATAGCAGGGTTGCCCTAGGTGACAAAAATAGTCCAGAAGTTTCTCCAACCCACAGATTCTCCAATATGTCCTGGGAGAACCCAGACCTATTTAGGAATTCCGGAATTAGAATGAGCCAATAAGGAAGGATATCATATCTAGGGATAGCAGGCTGCTGACCAGTTGTTTTCTTAACAACTTTCCGTCTTTTGGCACTCGCTCTAGGAAATGCCAGCCAGAACTCCCAGTTAGCTACCATATGGAGAAAACCCATAAGAAGACCATGTGTAATCCATATTAGCTAAGCGCTCTGAAGAGACTTCACAGAAAGAATAAGGGAGCAGCCTGCCTTCTAAAAAGCCATCACGCACCTTGCTCCAGAGTTTATCTTCTTCATCATACAGTTTACTCTGTTTAAATGACTGAAAGATCTGCATTTGTGCTCTATTAATCTGGTCGGGAGTAGGAAATGTGTCATGAGCTCAATAGGAAGGTTCTCCATTCATGAGAACTATTCAGTATTCTGAGTTTCTGCAGGCCTGGGGTTGAACACTTGTCTAGCATGTGCACGGCTTTGGGTTTGATTCCCAAGACCAAGGGGGGAAAAATGCCTACAAAAGAAATCCCAATGAAGATCAAAGGTGGAAATGGCGAAACTGTAGGGCAGGATGTATTGCTTTTCCTCAGCCAGTGCTGGGTTTACAGGTGGGGTACCTGTAACAAAAGACAGATGAACAAGAGAAACACATACTCATTTATTTAATATCTTAGGAGATGTGGGAACTTTCAGAAATGAAGACCTAAGGAAATAGGTGACTGTATATGTTTGTGCTTTGGTTTGTTAAAGCATGGGCCATCATGCAGAGGTCTAGCTGGAAGACAGAAAGGGTGTGATCTAAGGGTAATGCCCATTGGGAACTCAGCAAAGCCTCTTCTCTGAGCCCCTGTCTTAAGTGGTAAGGCTACTTCTCTCTTCTGGGCATAGGGAGCATACCTCACTCTTGAAGGATGGGTGACCTGTTTCAGGGGAGAAAGGTGAAGAAAGGTGATTCTGTTGTTTTATCAAATGCCAAGCAGTCGCACATTGGCAACTGTGATCGCTGTGACCTTTCTAGCACCATCCCCACAGGGCTCTTTGCTTCCTGTCCTACTTGTTCTTAAGCATAGTTTCTAAGAGAAATGCATGTGGGACAGGTGACATGGGCCACCTTCTAACATAACCTTCTAACTTGACCTAAAGGTCACATCCAACTGAAAAACGATCAAGATCCAAATGGAATAGAACACAGGGCACAGTTACATTGTTCTGGGCTTGTGGCCAGAGGTGACATTTACGATGGTTTGGGTTAGTGTTTGGAGGAAGACTCAGGAAGCTTCTTTACATAGTGTCTAAAAAGCACCAGTTTCCAAACTCCCTAGGATGACTTTGGACTCATTTCCAACAAATTTTAGTCTTCTAGTTTTATGAGGTGTACAGACTTAACTGGAGAGAAAACAAGTTGTTAGAAAGTAAATGTCTGATGTGAGATTGCATTCTGACGTCCAATTTAAACAGCTACTTGGCAAACCATTCTTCCATGATCCAAGTTCTGAGCACGGTGCTGAGGGTATGTGCTGTACTCTCGGAGTCACCTTCCTGTAGTTAGAGAGGCAGCACTTGACACTTCTTGTTCGTCTTCCCATGGTCAGAGATACACATTTTCCTTTACCTAGAAGGGAGAAGTCTCTGCATTGTTGCTATCTAACCTGAAAAGAGAAATCGCTTCAACTGTTTTTCCCTAGGAAATAAGTGAGCCACTAGACGCAGCACTGCTCACTGATCCAGACAGCTCCGTCTCAGTCAGCAAGAGCTGAGAAGAGCACTCCACTCCTGGCATTTGCAAGTCTGAGGCCAGAGCTCAGTGATGCTGGTTTTGGCATTTTCCCTCTTCAGTCTCGTTTTTCCTAACAGGAAAGAATAGTTGTATACATGGACATGTACTTTGGTTTGTTGATAGATGAATAATTTAAAGTAACTCCAAAAAGGGAAAGTATTACACCACACACACATACACATACACACACAAAACAGGGCAGACAGCATAATGCTATCTAGGATTTATAGACATCCTGAGTCCCATCCTCTTCCTGTCTTAAATATATACATTTGTCAGACTAATGAATGTCCCCATTTCCTCTTTTGCAACATAGCAATAATAATTTTAATAGTACCTTCATCATAGGGTTGTTATGAGGATTAAATGAAAGAACATACATAGGGAATTTAGAATAATGACTGTCATGTACTAGGAGATAGTTTGTGGTTTAACAAGGCCTCATTATGTAAAACCACATTTTTTTGTCCAACCTCTGAACAAAGAAAAGGAGTAAGGCAGAAAAACACTGAAAGAACATCTATGTAGTGAACCTGGTGCTACACACCTGTAATCCTAGCACTGTAGAACACTGAAGCAAGAGGATTGCAAATTTGAGCCCAGCTTGGACAACTTAGTGACATAGTGAGAACTAATATAAAAATTAAAAAGAGAGAGAGAGCTGGAGAAACAACTCAGTGAAAAGGCCCTGAGTTCAATTTTCAGTATACAAGGAGGAGGAGGAAAGAGAGGAGGTAGAGAGGAAAAAGGGGAAAAATGACTGTTACTACTAAAATTGTGACTAAAATTACAGTTTATGGTTAAGGCAGCAGTAGGTTTTTGTTAGTGTTCAATCACTGTGACAAAATATATGAAAAAAAATCAGCTTCTAAGTAGGAAAGCCTTACTTCTGGCTCATGGTTTCAGAAGCTCAGTCCATGGTCAGTTGGCTTCAGTGCTCTTGCGCCTGTGGTGAGGCAAAACCTAATGGTGGGGAGCACATGGTGGAACAAAGCTGCTCACTTTGTGGTAACTGAGAAATAAAAAGGAAGGTAGTAACCAGAGCCCAATAGCCCTTTCAAGGACATAACTCCAGTGACCTGACTTCCATCCACTGCTGCCCAGTAGTGCTAAAGCCTGACAACCAAGACCTTAGCACATGTGCCTGATACAAACCACAATAGGACCACTCCCCAGAATTAGGTTAACTTTGACTTTCCTACCAGCTTCAGACATAACTGGGCTACTACAAGCCTCCCAACATGAAGGCCCAGAGAGGGTGATGGAAAAGGAGGCGGAGAAGGAGGAGGAAGAAAAAGACAAGAAGAAGGAGAAGGAGAGGAAGAGGAAGAAGAAGGAGGAGAAGAAGAAGAGTGGGGAGAGGGAGGAAAGGTAAAGGAGGAAGAAGGAAAGGAAGGAGGGCCAAGAAGGGGACGAGAAAAAGGAGGGAGGAGTGGGAAAAGGAGGAGGAGATAGTAGGGAAGGAGAGAAAAGAGGAAAAAAGAGAAGGAGGAATAATAGGTAAGGAGAGGGATGAAAGAGAAGGAGGAAAAGAGAGAAGAGAAAGAGGAGGAAGAGGAATGTACCAGCAAGCAAGCTGGCCCAGCAACATGTCTTCTTCCCTCAAAGACTAAGGGGAAGGGCAAGTAGCCCAGAGGATGCAGGAAGATTCTTCCTTCTGGAAAGTCAACGAGCAAGAAATACTTTCCTACCAAAGTGATTAATCTGTGTGAGTGGTCATTAAACTTGGACATTTCACACTTAGCCCATATCTTTATGAGCCTGTGCTGAGTCACAGAATGTCCTCAACAACTGACCTTCTAAAGGAATGAATAGAGAAGTGCTGTGCATTTGAATGACTGTCTTTAATAAAAATCACCTCCATGGAGACTATAAATAATTTTCTAGAGCTTCTTTGAAGATTTCTCCACCAAACCTTGGATTCACTCGGTTGAACTTCCAAGCCAGGTGTTGGTAGCACTCACTTGGTCTTTTATACAGGCAACCCCATGGCAATCTCCAGTTTATGTACCTGTTCTTTCTCTCTACATGGATGATAAGTACCCTGATATCCCTGTATGTTGCTCAGTGCCTGGATATTGGGGGCTTCACACTGTTATCTTAGATTTTGTGATATCCCTGCCCCTGCAGAGATCAGAGGGAGACAGTAGATGCCTCTTAAGGGAACCAGACTAGAAGTGGAAGCCAAGCCATGAGCCTCTTAGGACCACACCCTCTCCATTCCCCATATGGTGTCAAAACCCAAATTGCACAATTTCCTATTCATTCAGTTCCACAAGCTCTTAGCAAGCACAGGCCTCACACTACAGGTCAGGAGAATAAGGCCGCCACCTCCCTCTCTGGCTAACCTGTGCTCCAAAGCTCACCGTCCACAGCAGCAGCATCCAGCCTTGTTTTTGCTGCAGTGTGTAAGGATCTCTAGAATGACCCCTCCTCCGGGGCCTCTCCCCTGCACCCTACCTGCTAGCCCCCATGGAAAATCAGCAGTGTCCTACTCTGGTTCCCATTTCCGGGACAATTACTGTGTCACCCAGCCCTACTGCAGCACTGGGAAGGAACACAGAGGTCCCACACAAGCCAGGCCCTGAATAGCAAATAAAGAAACAAGAGTCTGCCTACAGGATAGGCGGTCAGGTAGGGGAGGTAACAGAGCCCAGGCAGCGGAGTGACAGTGACCTGGTGTGTCTTGGTATCCCATGCAGGTAGGGTGGCCAGGTTAAACAATAAAATAACAAATCACCCTCAAGTTGAAAATAAGTGGGGTTTTAAAAAAATTATTCATTCTTTATCTGTAAACCTGACTTAACTGTGTGTCCTGTATCCTCCCTGGCAAGCCTACCTGATGGGCAGTGCATGACAGCAGAGCGCTCATGGATCTTGGGAAATTTTCCTGATTATTTCCAGGTCTGTCTTTGAATAATTATCAGGGGATGAAAAGGCATTATTGGCAAATGTGGATGTTTCAAATTGCGTGGGGCTGAAGTCGTGCTCCAGTTCCTGATTCCTGCTGTGCTATGGATTGGGGATTATTCATAAAAAAGAAAGCCGAGGCACCTGTGCTGTGGCAAGCACAGAAGGAAAGACATCCACCCCCCGCCACCCCACCACCACCCCAGGAAAGGCCGCGCCGCCGGCTGCCAGAGCGGCTGCTTCCTCTCCCGCCCTCTAGCGGTCGGATGCGCTCCCCTCGCAGTGCTTCGTGCGGCTCCACTCAACTTAGCTCGGGTGAAGAGGACGGGAGGGACGCGGGCGGGCGCAGGACCAGGCCGCGCCTGTGCGTGGCTACAGGGAATGTGGTACTGTCCCCGCCACCTCCTGTTACTCTGTGAGGGCTCCTGGCCTCCGCAGGAGAATCCGGCTTGGAGCGCAGGGAACCCCATCGGCCCCCAGCTGGTTAGCTTGTTCCCACTGGTTTACCTACAAATATTGCTGGCGCGCCTGCCACCTGCCAGGCACTGGGCTGGGTGCAGGGCATGACCTCGACGTACTTAAACCAGAGGGCTGGTGCAGGGGTCTGGGATTGTGCCCAAGGCAAGCTTAAACACCTGGCCTGACACAAGCAGGAATTTTAGATTGGCAAAAGGCTCTACATAGTAATGCCTTCCCAGTCGAGTGAAAATTTTCTCACTATATCTTTTTTTTTCTTTTTTTGAGACGGGGACTCGCTGTGCAGTTCAGCTGGCCTTGAGCTCATTTAGTAACCCAGGTTGGTCCCAAAATTGCAACCATCCTCCTGCCTCAGCCTCCTGAGTGCTGGGATTACAGGCGCAGGTGCCACACCCAGCTCACATCCTTTCTTTATAACTCACACAGCCCGGGCTTCAGCAGCTCCTTGGCAAATGGTCATTAGAGTTCTTGACAACTATTCGTAATTTGGTCCCTAGTGATGAATCAAAATTGCATGTAATACAAAATAAGTGCAGGTGACATGCTTATTCCTAATTTATGAGAAAAGAAGTTTGGACAGAATATTGACCACTTTTGCTAGTATGTGAAATGCTAAAAGAACTGACAGAAACCTAATAGAGTGATGAAGTCGTTGTTGGAAAGACTTGGGCCCGTGTGTGGTAGCCCTAAGCACACTCACACCACACTTCCAGCCGGCCAGCTCTCATATTCTTTCCTCATAGCAGCCCTGCCCGGTTGGGCCTCACTAATTCACTAGGTTGCCCAAAATGGGCGTAAACTTGGGATCCTCCTGCCTCAGCCTCCCCACAGGCTAGGGATTACAGGTGTGCCAGCTTTACTGCCTTTCTGTAGGTAAGAAAACTCAAGTACCTGGGCCAAGTCACACAGCCCACAGGCAGTGCATGAGACAGGGATTTGTGGAATGGAGGGATGCGTTTTCCACCTCACAGCTCTCGCAGAACTATCAGCTGAGGTGCTGTGTGAAGGTGAGACCTCCAGAAGCAGGCTGAGCCAGGCCTGTAATCCCATGCACTCAGGAGGCTGAGGCAGGGAGACCATGAGTTAGTTTGCCTTAGGGTGCGCTTGAGCTGAGTGGAAGGACTGCTGTGACAGAGCTAAAATCCAGAGGATCCCAGGGTTTACCTAGCCTAGAGCGGCCCTCCATCCATGAGAAAGGTTAAATAGCAGTTCCTCTGAGGTCCTGCATCTCTGAGATGAACATGAAGTGCCTCTGCGTGAACTGTAAATGTGAATGAGGCAACATGGTGTTAATTAATAGCACTGTCTACCTCTGTTTCATTGTCTTTTGATTTTTTTTGTCTACCAGGCCATATTGTTTTGATGGATTGTTTTCTGAGTGGATAGACAAAGATGGTGGTTTGACAGTGAACACAATTTTTGGAGTGACTGAAACTCACGTTGAATGGATGAGGGATGAGCTTCAACTTGGGAGCTTCTGAACCATGGAGGGAAGGGTGTTGGGTCCTTGCTCCTGTAAGCACGTGAAGAGGGGAGCCAGGCCAGCTGAGAGGTGTCCCCGCGACTCTCGGCAGACAGACACCCCAAATCTATCACCTCCACGGGGTTCCTGGCTGCTTTGCTGCTCCTTTCCCCCTTCCTGGGCAGCCTCTGTGCACCAGGAGAACCCCTCGGCCAGAGTAGGGTCATTATACAAATTCAGTGGTTATGTAGTTACTGTGTAAAAAAATACATCATTGTTTTATCAGACATATTACCATAATTATTGTAATTTGACACATGGTTAAAGTGTGGGTACCAATGACCCAAACAAGGTAATGTTCCCCATTTTTTCTTTGTCTCTTTCTTTTCCTTTTCTTTCTTTCTCTTTTGGTTTTTATTGCTTTTGCTCTTCTTTTCAGTACTGGAGTTTGAGCCCAGGATTTTTTTTTTTCTTTTGTACCAGGGCTCGAACTCACGACCTTGCACTTGCCAGGCAGGCGCTTAAGCCACTGAGCTAAATCCCCAGCCTGAGCCCAGGATCTTGATGTCCACCCTTAAAGATTTTTTTTTAAAACAAGGCCTCACTGAGTTGCCCAGGTTGGGCTAAAATTTGTGATCCTCCTGTCTCAGCCTCCAAGAGTGCTGGGGTTACAGGCATGCATCACCCAACATGGCTTCTGTTTTCTTAAATTTTACACTTGCTGAATTTGGTTCACATATGTTTAGAATTTTAAGACAGTCTTGAAGTGAATCATTTGACTGTAAAAATTCGCTGCCAAAGGCAATTTTAAACCATTGAGCTGAAGTCTTTAAAAAGACAGGACAAAGAACCTTGTGTATGTATCTGCTTTTCAGATGAACCAGAGCACATTTATTATTTTATTTCAGAAAGGATTCTGTAAACTCTCCAATTGAATTTCCTGATTTTTTGCAGATTGTGACCTGTATAGGGAATAAGTAATAGACCTGGGCATATTTAGGTTATTATTTATATGTAGAAGTAAAGAGGAAATGGCTTTCCCAGGCCACCTGAGCAGCTAGCTGTGTGTGTGTCTCAGACATCTGAGACACAGAAGCAGCAGCAGCAGCACTGGGCACCAGCAGGAATCACTTCCGCCCCACCTCCGCCTCCACCGCTGGGGCTTCAGCTCCCCCCAACCTCTTCCCTCCATGCTGCCTACACCTGGGGTCATGGCCTCCGCCCAGTTTTCCTGGGACTGCTCTAGTTCAGCCGTTTCTGAGTGGGGTGCTTGGTCACCTAGCTGTGTATGTTTCATATTCCAAGTCTATGAGAGAGGAGAGAGATCTGGCCGGATCTCTTAGGTTCCTCTCCACGACCCCTGCTGAGCACACCAACAAAAGCTTGGGGTGACAGAGGATCCCCAGCTACCTTCCTCCGTAGGGGCTGTGAGCACAGCACACCTGAAAATAGCATTAGTTACTGGTCCACATTCCTACCCCAGTGTGTCACCTATGAGAGTCCTGGTGTGGCAGGCACTGTGGCATCTGCCTGTAATCCTGATCCTGGGGAGGCTGAGGCGGGAGGATCACCACCAGCCTGAGCCACGTAGCAAGTTCAAGGCCTTGAACTGTGCTCCCTCCAAAAAAATCCTGCTGTTGTGCCAGTTGGGTAGAGGTGTGTGTGCAGTGTGCAGTTGGGGAGAGGGAGGGCAGAAGTAAGTTATTTTATGTTGTTTCATTTTACCTTTATGAATTTAATCATGTTATACAAATACTAATAGTGTTATGGAATCCCTGGCTTCACATTAATTTCTTATTTCATTCCACTAAATCTTACCCAGTTGAGAGGTGTCCTAGTTTTCTAAAGCAAAGGAAATGATGTTTTCAAAAAACTGGAACAGTGAAGAGTTTTACACTCCAGCAGCGTGAAGGTGGAGACAAACCACAGTTCACAGCCTGGGCAGAGAGGCTTTGTGGGGAGTGGACAGGACCTTGTATAGAGGCCTGAACTCTAAGTCCCCCCAGCCCAGAAGGGTTCCTGAAACCCTCAAGCAGCCAGAACGCCCTGAGAGCCCCATCCCCTGAGCATCCCAGGGCCCTGGAACACCCCCATTTCTGGCCAGTGGGTTAGCCGTTCACCTTGTGAATCTCAGAGTTGAGATCAGGGTTCTGGGGTGTGGCCCGGTGATAGAGCACTGGACTGGCAGGCATAAATCCTGGACTTTATCCCAAGCACAGCCAAAACAATGCAACACTTTATGAATATCACTCACAGAAGCAGAACCCAACCAAAACTAGGTGCTTTATGGAAACATCTAGATTAATGATTGATTGACAAAGAAGCATAAACAAATGATCCACCAAGACAGGTGAGATGGCCAAACTTATCACCCCAGCACTCAGGAGGCTGAGGCAGGAAGGTTGCCATGAATTCAAGGCCAACCTGAGAGTTCAACCTAAACTATAACCAGACCCTAACTTAAAAGAAAAAGTAAAGTAAACAAAACAAAACAAAACATCACCAGATGTCCCAAGTGTCCTGAGCTGGAACAGGACTAGAAAGGTGGGGAGCTCTGAATTCCACAAGTCCAGGCAAAAAGAACAAAGCCCCTAGGGAGGGGACAGTGGGGAACATCTTTCGGCACAGAACGCTCCCCAGGATTCCCTCTGCACTGTGTCAGGAGGCCTCCAAGGCCTGCCCTCAGCACTCGCCTCACCCCAGCCCTGGCCTTCTATGCCTGCCTGGAGTAGGGCCCAGGCCTGGTCCTCCACTCATGAGGCACAGAGGCTGGGAGTAATTATACCCTTTACCAGGCCCAGTTTACTTTACTTCTCAGCATGGCAAGAATTAAGATAATTGTGTCAGCCAGGGCCATTTCTTCTGACTTTGGTGGTAAGCAAAGAGATGAGAGTGGAACAGAGCAAAGTAAGAGCCTAGAGAGAGGAAAGGCAGGAGCCAGGCTCACAGGAGCTCCTGGGCTTCAGTTTCCCGCTCTGCACAGTGGCCATGGCACAGCTGGGAGGAGCACTCAGCAGGGCTCAGAGAGCAGGCCTGTGATCTGCTTCCCTGATTTCTCATCCCTCTCCAGCTTTTAGAGAGGCATGCAGGAAAATCCAGAGAGGAAAGGGGGAAGCCCCTGCCCACCAGATCTCTCTGTGGAGAGGCTAGCAGTGGGCATGCTGGGTAAAGTGACAAGGCTGGACCCCAAAGGGTGCCCGAACCCCCACAACTTCTCACAATCTCTCGGAATCTACATGGAACCTCTGGGCAGCTCTGGGGAATGGGCTGTGGTTTGGCTTGTTCTGCAGTGAGAGTCACCAACATCTAGGGTCATTGTTACCACCCGGAACCAGGACCTGTGCTCTGGTGACTGCGGCAGAGCAGAAGTGAGCCCTGCTTTCTGGAGGTGCTGCCCACACCCAGCCTTCCTGGGCCACATCCTCTGAGAGATATATGAGCGAGATAAAAGAAACCTCTATGAAAACAAGCATCAGTGTCTCTTAAAAGAGGAGGTGGCTGGGAATTTAGTTCAGTGGTGTAAGCACCTGCCTGGCAAGCACAAGGTCATAAGTTCAATCCCCAGTACAAGAAAAAAGAGAAAGAAAGAAAGAAAGAAAGAAAGAAAGAAAGAAAGAAAGAAAGAAAGAAAGAAAGAAAAGAAAAGAAAAGAAAAGAAAAGAAACAAATGTGCTTATATTCCCACATATGAAGTTGGTATAGAGGGCAGGGCAGTCCCTGGGCATCTGAAAGGGGAGACCCGAGTGTTGGGGCCCTGGCCCCTCTCATCCTGGCTAGCAGGGTCTTCTTTCAGCTCTGGGATTTTAAGGACTTCATTCAAGGGAAGTCTGGCTATCCTGTGGGGAAAATACTGGAGATATGGGTGATTCCCTGGGGAAGGATGCGGAAGACCTTCCATGTGATCCCCACACTCTGAAAGATGAGGCGGGAGAATTGGGTCACAAGTTCGCGCCCAGCCCAGGCAGCTCAGTGACTTAGTGAGCCTGTCTCAGAGAAAGCAAGTCTGGGATGTGGCTCAGTGTGAGGGCCCTGGGTTCACTCCCCAGTACAAGGAAGATAAGGAGGGGGAAAGAGGAAAGGAAGGGAGGAAGGACATGAAGAATGAAGGAGGGGGCTGGGGATTTAGCTCAGTGGCTTAAGCACCTGCCTGGCAAGTGTGAGGTCATGAGTTCGATCCCCAGTACAAAAAAAAAAAAGAATGAAGGAGAGAGAGAGATTGATTTGGTCATGTCTGTGAGGTCCCTGCTTTCAACAAAGAAAGTGTAAGATGCGTTCTGCGCATGCACCACCTCCCTGCGATGACTATGGCAGTGTGCTGCAAACATGCACTAATAAAATTTTTAAACATGAAAAAGACTTTAACCAGAGCGCAGAGCTTTCCAGAGGAGGTGAGGGATGATGAATGAATCATACAGAAACATGTCACAGTGTGCAAGTTTCCTTTTCTGATGGAAAACCCGTGGTGGGCTTGATATCCGGCTCTGAAGAGAGTCACACTTTTGCGTTAATGAATGCTTAAAAATTTTATGGAGAAACGCAAACATCATGGTTTATTTCACTTTTGGAAAGCTGAGAAGTGCACAGGGCTTCTCTTGGATCACACATAGGTGGCCATCTGTGCTAGTTTAGCAGGGACAGTTATGGTTTCTTAGTGTGCAGTTGGAATTATTAATAGTGTCTCCTTTCCCTGTCCCAAGTGCTCAGTTTATATTTAAGTAGAAGGTGACACTGGCCACCTGACACTTTGCTGTCAAACCCGGGATAGGAAAGTCTACATTTCACATGTGCCAGACTGTCCACTTAAGCAAATGTTTTCCCAGTTGTTGTAAGTCCTTTCTTTCTGACTTAACAGGGTAACAAACTAGCAGCTGTCCCTCAGATATGGGTGATGCGAAATATGTATCAAACCCAAGGCCTCTGCTTGAAACATTTTGTTGCCTTATTTTTTTCTTTGTTTTATTCTGTTTTACTCTTGTGGTTATCAGTGCTTTCCAAAAGTACATTTAAGGACTTCAGCAAACATTAACTACTTCTTTTGTGTCCTGATGCTTTTATCTTAAACTGTTTTGCTCCTAATAGGGCTCAAAGGGGAAAAAAAAGAACCCAGTATATTAGGATGAGTCCACTTATGCTTGTTTCTAGCAATGCTTTCTTTCTGGAATAACTTATATAAAGGAAATTGACATGCTTTTCCACTACCCTGTGATTAAATAGGCTTTCTGAGAAATCATCCACGATTGTTTATGATTCTTGCGATTAATCATGACAGATGCCACTTAAATTGCATTTTCAAAACCAATAATAGTAGCACAGTCCTGGTAGCTATGACTGAAAAATCACCTTTGCCTTTGATCACTTGTCTTTTCTCTTAGATGACACTTTTTCATGTGCGTTAGGTTATTTTTAAGTCATGAATTGCAACATATGGAGCCACTAGCCAAGAAATAGTGTGACATCTTTGGCGGTTAACAGAAATGGAGTTGAGAATTTTGCCCCTTGGTATTGTTAGTGTAGCTCTCTGTATGATTGGAAGAAAATCACATTTCAAGTTCTTCCCACTTCCCCAGCAAATTTCAAAGTACGGCAGTAGGTAGATTGGATTGTAATTGTAATTTTTAAAGCTAGTCATCGAATGAAACCGAAAAGCACAGTGTACTTCTAGTTGAGAGAGTTTTTCCTTTAGAAAGAACATCTTCCAGTAGCAACAGCGACAAAACTAGTATTTTTCATGACAATCTGAGTTACGGAGTTTATGTAGCTTGTAGAACACACCTCTGAGAAACTGACAATCAGTGAGAAGTTCTTGGTAAGGTCCCTATGCTTTGGGGACAAATATGTAGAAGGGTTTGGACGCAATAGACTGAATCTTGTGCTGTGTCAAGTTATTTTTATTCCTTGTTTTTAAGGAAGAACAAAGGACTGGTGATTCAACTAGTGGAAGGTTTTCACTGTAGAATGACTAGAAAGTTTGGTCATTCAAGAGAACGTGTTTTACTGTAAATATATGTATCAGTTTCATGGTGCTTGGTGATATAGTTAATTACCTTTTTCCTGTTGCCTTGTTCTTATGTGCATCCCACAGAGGGTTTGCTTGGAGGAATAGCTAGCTGCTCTAGATGTGGCTTGGCCTGTGGGGGAGGGGAGGGCCAGAGCTGCTCAAAGCAGTGGGCAGTTGGGAGAGCTTCTCTGGCTGTTGGGAAACTGGGAATTCAGACCTGGTGGAGGAGCTTCCTGCATTTTATCCACCTGGAGATCAACAGAGGCCTGAAAGGCTGCTCTCACATTTTCCAAAAGCCCCAAGAAAGCATCATCTGTATCCATCATAAGATTGTTTCTATCTGGATTGAGCTAGCCAAGAGGACTCCCAGGCCAGCTGCTGTTTGTGTCACTGCCGCCATGACAGGCTGGGTGGTCAGCTTCATCTCAGGGGCTTGCGCTTCGTGCTGTCTCAGATGACACACTGGAGCTGCTAACAGTGGGCTCTTCCCACAGGAAAGCAATTTGGGCAGGAAGCCGAGAGACAACTGACATCCTTCCTAATGCGCCCCCCCCCCCCATACACCTTGACATTTATGATTTGGAGACAAATACACAACAGCTGTATAAGAGTCATAATCATCTGGACCTGGGAGCCTGGACACAGGTTTTCCTTCATGAACATTTTATACCAAAGGAAATAGTAAGGCTCACAGGGTGTGTGCTGGCAAGGGAACTGCATACTCTGTAAGATTACTAGGTAATTCTGTGGCAAGGTCCTGGAGACCTTGAGTACTCTGCCCGAAGCCTGACTGCTTGCTTGCCTTTGCACTGCCAAGGAGCAGTCTTCCTTCTCTAGAAGCCTCACCACTGCTCCTTGGATTTCAATACAAATCCTCTTAGGAATCCAGGGGCTCTTTTCTTCCACTCCTAACATGGGTATAACCTACTCCTTGGCACGGCTATTTTCCTTTGGGTCTATATCCTTTGTCCTTTAGGGCTTCCGCATATTTATGTCCCAACTGGCCAAAATATGTCCCCTGTACTGCCAAAATACACAGGTGACCCGAGGTCATAATCCGGGGCTGGGCAGGCCATTGTTCCCACTCATCTGTGATCCAAATCAATGTAAGACTCTGCTGGAATGACCTGTAAATTGGGTCACATTATGGTCAGCAGGCTGCCCCTTGTCCCTCTGTCTCCCCAGTGATAAGGGGCCAGTAGTCTGAGTATCACATTCCACCTACAGTCATAGTGTTACTTTTAGATATCTGAAATAGCAGGGCGAATGTTTCTTAGATTACTTTTTTTTTTTTTTTTTGGTGGGTATCGTGGCTCCTAGTTTCACTTTCTGGGAAATTTGCCAGTTTTTCAAGGACTGAGTAAAGAACAAAATAAATTTTTGTAGGTAGTTTAAAAGCAGAATAAGTCTGTTGGATGTAACTCTGCCCATCCAAAGAAAAGCATTTTAATTACTTTTCAGATATCTTAAAGTAATTAACCTGAGAGATTCAGAAGGTTGATTTATTAGCCCACTTCTCAGATTTGTGATCAAGGCGTGTGTGTGTGTGTGTGTGTGTGTGTGTGTGTGTGTGGCTTGGGGGAGAGGAAGCAGTCCAAGAAATGAAAGGCCAATGAGTAAAATCTTTTTAAAATGCTGATTAAGAGACTGAAATGGACTGTGTGGAAGTTATACTACGAATCCAGTTCTAACAAGTTAGTTCTGGCAAGTGTGTATTTCACGACATTCAGCATATACTTTTTCTCTTCCCCTCTCCATTTTTTTAAAGAAGGGATTTCTGGTAAATTTGGGGGACCCAGGAGTTTGCTGTTAAGCAATGAGTAAACCAGCCCATATGGGGTTAGTCTCACTCTGCTCCTGAGATTTTCAAGAGCAGGGCACTGGCTTCCAGCCTGAGGTTCCCTTCCCTAATCGCGTGTCAGTGTTTTCCTTCCTCGCTGGGCTGCTGAGTGGGTGGTTTGCAGCAGGGAACCTGGCAGGCTAAATCCGGGGCAGGAAAGGTCGTCACCTGTTGGGGCCTGGCCGAGAGCCGGGCCGGACACAGGGCAGCCGCCGCCTGGGCCCCAGCGAGGAGCTCGGGCGCGCACGGGGCGCGGGACGGGGGCGCGGCCCGGCGTGGAGTGCGCTCTTCCTGGGCTCGGGGAGCAGCTCGGGGTGGGGTTTCGCGCGGTGCCCTCCTCCCCACCCCGGGCCCCGGCCGGCCGGCGCAGTCTGGGAGCTCTCAGAACTGCGCTCTGGAATCCGGAGCGCCAGGAGCTGCGCCCCGGGCGCGCACAATGGAAGGGAAGGATGGCCCGCGAGCCGAGCCCCGCCTGGCGCCCCCGGCCCCGGCCCCGGCCCCGGCCCCGGCCCCGGCCCCGGCCAACGGCGGGCGGACGCGCGGTGAGTAGCGGGGTCCTCGGAGCCGGCCCGGGCGCGTGGCCTCCGCAGCCACTCTGCGCGGACTCGGAGCGCTGCGCGGGGCAGAAGGGAAGCCTGTTTCTAGGGGGTGTGGGGGTGCGTTTCCCACCCAGAGCAGAGAGTTGCGATTCCCTGCCAGGACAGAGGGTAGGCGATGCCTGTTTGCAGCAGGAGTGGTCGAAGTGTGCGCCCGCTCTCGGCAGGGACAAACCCCTGGCCCAGCTCCTCCAGCGTGACTTCCCCTCGCGATCGCGGAGGGGAGCTGTTTTGGCGAAGCTGCCTCCTGCCGGGCAGCGGTTCCATTCATTGGTGGAGGAATCCCATGAGGCAGTGCGTGTGCGAGGCGAAGTTTTGCAGCTTTGAGAGCTGGAGCCCAGACTTTGGGCATGTTTTACTTCGCAGATCAGATCGGTAGGGGCGTGCTTGTACCTCGGCAGAGTACATGGGACGCTGAATCGTCTTTACGTTTTAATGCAAAAGTTGGGAGGAGTCGTTAGACCGTTTTGGTACATGTGCTCTCGGCAGTTTCCTTTTCCTTGTGTTCATGATAGACTTGTCTTTTCCGTAGGGAATTTCCAGAAGCTTGTGTTCCAAAGAAATTTTGCAGGGAAGTTTTGGGTGGCAAGAGGACTCGTACTGACTAGTGTCTGGTGACCGAGATGCCCAAGCTGATCCCAGAGTAGCGTAGAGGCCCCATATACCTAGGCCGCCACCGGGCACCAAGCGGCCCCCGCCCCACCCTTGGCCAGGTTCATTCAGGGGCCAGTTGGTAACAGACAAACTGGAGGGAGTGCAGTGTTGAGTGTGGGAGCCTTGGCCAGGTTCATTCAGGGGCCAGTTGGTAACAGACAAACTGGAGGGAGTGCAGTGTTGAGTGTGGGAGTCGAGATTGTGCACAGGGGAAAAGGTGTGTTTTTTAAAATGCAAAAGGGAAGTAGCACATGACTCATCCACATTGAAAATGCTAAACTGAGCCAAACAGAAGAAAATACAATTAGGAAAGAGAAATCCCCTAGTGAAATGCAGGAAACCTTAAGCTTTCTAAATGCTGGGGAAGAATCCCTGCGTCTTAACAGATCAGTCTAGCCGTCTGTGTGCTCTGTCACAGCGGACCTCCTTGAGGGCGCCAGGGTTAGGGGAGTCCTGGGAGAGATAAGCCTCACCCCGCCCCCAGCACGCTGCCTTTGCTGGGCTGCTATCCTACTGTAGGAATCCAGCCCCCCACCCCCACCCCGCTGGTCCTTAACGAATCACCCGGACTCTAGAGGGAGCGGTTAGAACAGGGACAGGTTTAAAGTGACTTCCAATCAGGGCAATTCGCAGATGTGTCAGAGGTTGGACAGTGCTCATTTCCTTCACTTATTCACGCGACAAATATTAAGCAAGTGGACAGTGATCAGTGTTTTAGCAGCTGGGATCCCGAAAGTGAAGAAAACAGGGTAAAAAAACATTAGCCTACATTGAATTTATATTCTGCAGACCCAACTGGGCTGTGATGGAGTGACAGGTGATTACAGATAAATATGTAGCATGTTAGATGACAGGTTTGCCAAAGTTAGCCTATAAAACCACAAGATTTCCAGAATCAGGTACAAAATGGGTGATTTTTTTTAAGAATAAGTATATCTCAAATATTGCATAGGATACACATGTATCAAAAATTATTCATTGTATATCCAATGTGCAAATTTAACTGGGCATCCTATATTTTATTATTAGCTGGAAATAAGGCTATAGGAAAAAATAAGGCAGAGGAATAAGGAGTGGGGGCTGGGGATGGAACCGTAAGTAGAAATATCAGGGACAGCCTCAGTGGGGTGTCCAGTGTGTGTAGAGAATAGTGAGAAAAGAAAGAGAAGCATGGAGAAAAGGTGGTATGGTAATCCCAGCCCAGTTTGTCACAGGACCTGTGAAACTATAGTAAGGACTTGGTTTTATTCCAAAAGAGGTGAGGAGTTGCTAGTAAATTGGATGTGTCTTTTTAAAGGTAGTGTTGCTGGGCTGGGGATTTAACTCAGTGGCATAAGTGCCTGCCTTGCAAGCGCATGGTCGTGAGTTCAATCCCTGGTACCGATAAAAAAAGAAAAAAAGGTAGTATTGCCAGGCTTGGTGGTGCTTGTCTATGATTCTAGCGCTTTAGGAGACTGAGACAGGCAAATCACAAGTTTGAACCCAATCTGGGCAACTTAGTGACTTACTGAGATTCTGTATCAAAATAAAGAATAAAAAAGGCTGGGATTATGTTCATTGTGAAGGCCTTGGGTTCAATCCCTAGTACCAAAACAAATAAGCAAATGTAAGTAAAAGATAATGCCAGATGCTAGATCCAACATAACGGAGATGGACTTTGAGAAGGGCAGGGGTGCCCATTAGAGGGGTTTGGAAATAAACCAGGCAGGAGACAGTGCTAGTTTGGGCCAGCTGGTGATAAACAGGTGGTGATAAGAAGACAGACTCCAGATGTGTAATGAAGGGCAGGCTGAAAGAATTTGCTGAAAGAGTGGATGTGGTATGTAAGCAAAAAAGAGGGGTCAAAGCTGTCTTCAGAAATTTTGGCCCAGGTAGCTGAAAGAACGGCGTCACCATTTGCCTAAATGGGAAAGCATTTAAGAAGAATAGAGGAGAGGGGTTTATGGTGTGGGGTGGAGGAGTGGAAATCTTGGCTGTGTTGAGACTGAGAAGTTTATTCCAGATCCTGAGAGAGATACTGGTTGCATTTGGACAGTGCTCACTGGAGTGGAGCAGACACTGCAGATCATGAGAGATACCTTATGATTATATCTGTGAAGAAGGACAGGTCCGAGGGATGGCCCCAGGCACTCTGGCATTTAGAGGTCTGGAATTTTGGAAAAGATGGATGAAAAGATTGTAAATGGAGAGTAAGAATGCAGGTCTGATTGTCAAGATCCCCCTCTACTCTGGGTGAATACAGTGCTGTGAAAGAGTGTGGCTTCCTTTCCAGTTCTGGTCATCTTGACAACAGCTGAGAGTTCACATTCTGAGGCTCACATCACCCATAAAGTCCACATCTGTCATCACATGGTGTCTCCTATCTGTCCATGTATCTGTTTTGCCCAATCACAGTGGGGTATTCCAGGGCAAGGACTGTGTCTCCTTGACCTTGGCATTCCCAGCACCTGATGGAGAATCAAGCCTGTGGGAAGCAATCAGTAAATATTGAAGAAAAGGCTAAGTAGACCAGCCCAGGGACTTTGAGCTCATCAGATCCCTTGGGTGATGAAGAAGCTTATTGTACAAACCCAGACACTTTTGAGAATACTATAAATAGTTTCCCTGGGCAACAGTTATAACCGGTATTGTTTGGGCAAAGAGGGCCATACGGTCACCCCAAGAATATCTCTAATCAATGAAGGTTCCATGGCTAGTAGGTAAATGACAATGTGGAAATGTTCACATAGTGTATTTGTCAGGAGTCTGCACTTAGATGGACTCTGAAAGCCATGGTTTCCTTGATGCAGTCCTAGTGGACATTTATCCTTTGGGATGCCTCCATCTGCTCACTGCAGGCCTGAGGTGTCTGCTTTTGCTTTGACCCCTGAGGCCATGAAACCTGTGCACAGGTGGCTTGTCTCTCCCACCTGCGCTGGCAGCATCCTGTGGAGAAGAACCAGCCTGGGCAATGACAGAGAGGGATGCCTGTGCCCAGAAGTCTTCTCTAAAATCCCCCATCAGCGTTTGTTCCCTTATCTTGTTTATTCTTTAAAGCACTTGTTGCTGTGTGACACTTACATTGCATATTGTTTGTTGTCTGTCTCCCTAATTTTGTTGACTCCTCTATGAGAGAAGGGAATTAAGTCTGTGTTGATCACCGTGTCATCACTCCATGTCCAAATTCCTTTTGTTGTATAGAACAGGCATTGGATAAATACTTGTGTGAATGAATAAATCAATTGATTGATTAACTTTAATCAACAGTTGGCACAAGAATGCTTTGGTGGGTAGAGGAAGGGCTGTCTCTATTTCGTCTGGGGTCTAAACTGCAAATCCTTATCATTGCTTTCAGTTTTTAAGGTTCTTGGGAGGAATGTGATGGCTTGAATCAGCTGTAATTTCTGGGTCAGTCTGCAGATAGTAACGATCCTTATGATTTTAACAAGGGAGATGGAAAACCGAGGGGCCCTGCGAGCATCCAAAAGGATATGTGTGTCCGTTGGAGAGGCCCACTGTTGTGACAGCTCTTTAATTTTGGTGGCTTTGTTTGATCCAAGTTGATTTCCTCCTTGCTTACAGGACCATGTGATGTTCCCAGCCAGGTGAATCTCCTAAGTGGCCACTCACAGTCCTATTGTCCCATCACTGTGTTCGTGCATCGTAGGCTGCCCCTTAATTCCTTGGATAAGGCTGGCTGAAGGGTAAAGAAGAGCATAGAGGGTTATACAAGAGATCCAGGGGCCAGGATTAAAGTGCCCACATCACTTCTGCATACATTGCATTGGCCAGGATTAGTACAAGGCCCCAGTGACATGGAGAGGGCCGGGAAGTGCACACTTGCTGTGCATGCAGCAGAGTCATATTATAGTTTAAACACGCTGCACCCTGGCTGCCATGGGACACCCAGAGAGGCTGTGCAGCCCGCTCCTCATCTCAGAACAGTCGAGAGGGAACTAACCAAAGTCACTCAGAATAAGAAAGGGACACCTTTCCCTAAGTCTGCAGCCTACCTGATCTTGACCCAGGGATAATTCTCAGGGAGGGTAGAGTGGATTGTGCATGTGCTTAGCATGAGCAAGACCCTGAGTTCATCCTCAAAACCCAAAACTCCTGAAAGTAAAAACTCAGGAAAGCCCCCAGCATCACTGCTGGCTTCCGGCAGGTGCACAGTGGATGATAGAGGCTCCTAGGTTTTTGCTGTGGGCTGACTGGTGCAGCCTGAGCATGGTGTAGAAGTCAATTTTGTCAACTGGCTCAGTGGCCTGTCTGCAGAGCGTGCTCTGTGGGTGACTCCTTTGGAATCCCAGTTTCTGCCGCCCCCCTCTGCCCATCTGTCGCCTGCCCCAGCCCCACTCCCCAAGTCTGTCCATCCTATGGGGAAGCCCTTTAGAACTCAGAGGAGTCTCCAGCCTTCCCGTCCTTTTCCTCCCCGTTCTGGCTCCACGCAGTGTTTTAGGAACTTGTTTTCCATTTCCAGCTCCCATTCTCTGTCTCTGCAGAGGCCGGGAAGAGGGCAGGAGGAGGAAACAGAGCTGCTTTTCAGCATCTCCCAAACCTTGTGCTTGTGCCACAGCTTCATTACTTCCTTCCGTGAGGATTCCCAGAATAGCAGGCAGCTGGACACACCGTATTTAAATGTTAGCACCAAAGCACATTCTGAACAAGAAATAGAATTGCATTTCTGTTTGGAAAGCTTACATGAACCACACTTGAGCCTTCCTCTATTCATCCAGATAATGAGGAACAGGCAGGGCTTGAGCATCTGACTCCATGGCTGTGGAATTGTGACGAAATGTCCTTTGCCTGTTCCCTCTCTTTGTTTATTTGGAACCCTGCTTGGTTTTACTTCTCAGTTCAAAGTCTGCATCCTCCTTGAGTGACTGGAATGATAGAGCTGTCATTTTTCTCCCAGGTGTGGAGTTGGCAGCTCCCAGGGGGGCACCTCATGGGGAAAGAGGCTCAGGTGACAGGAAAGTGTGTGAAGGGGCTTTGTGTGGACTGTGGTATTAAGTTGTTTGGTTCTGGGGAAAGTGGAGCAGGTGCCTGGTGGAGGTAGATGAGCTGATAGAGCATCAGGAAGATAGGGAACCCTAGTCAGGAGCGAGAGACCCAGGGGAGGAATGGGCTAATAGGTGTCTGCCAGGCAGCCATGCACACAGTCTTCTGACTCTGCTAATGATCGGAACTGCTCACTGCTTTCCTCTAAGTCACATTATGCCTTGTTAAGCAAGTGGGGACATTTTAAAACAATCCACAAGGAAGAGGAAAAATAATGTAAGGCTGATGACTTTCCCATTGAAACGTGTTAGAACAGAACGAGGATGGAGAAATTTCAAAAGTTCAAGCCTCTCAAAGGTTAACATTGGAAGGCTGAGGCAGGAGGATCGTTGCAAGTTCATGGCCAGCCTGGGCTACATAGTGAGTTCAGGGCCAGCCTGAACTGCATAGTGAGACCCTGTCTTAGGCCCCCTTACCAGCCCTCCCCAAAAATTAATGTTGACAGAAGATAGGCGGGGACCTCCAAGACCTTCCATCTAGCCCTTCCTCCATTTATTTTAAAAAAGAAAGTGAAAAACTTGTTAGGATCTCCAGAAGGTTACTGTTGTGATCAAAATGACCACTTCTGATGATCTTTGGTGTCTGTGTGTTGTCGTGCAGCGGCAAGCAGGAACACTGAAACCACAGCCAGGATTTGGAGGCAGATTTATTTACATCAATAGGCACAGATATTGGGATCCTCCCTAGGATATCAGGATCCTTCCTAGGATATTGGGATCCTTCCCAGGATATCAGGATCCTTCCCAGGATATCAAGCCCTGATCTCTAGTAATCTGAGGCTTCTATGGGATAAGCAAGCAGGAATTACAGAGGCAGAATGGTTTGTCAATTGGGGATTGGTTTAAACAATGTGCATCATAGTGACCAGCCGTTTCTAAGAGACAGCAGCAACCAGAACTGCAACAGGAACTATTGCCTTGGCAACTAATAAACTGAAGTGTACTGACTGAGGAGGCATCTTCTGCCACAGTAGCCAGGCAGAATGTGACTTTCTGTCCACTGTCGGGACTTTGTCAGGACTGGAAGGGTATGAATATTTATCCAAATGGGTGTGTGTGGGTGTCTGCTCGTGATAGGTCCAGGTAAAAAAAATCACGGAGTCTTTCCAGAGCCTCAGTCCTGCTCATTAATACAGCTATCCTAGATAATTTTTGAAACACATTTTTAAAAGGTGTCAACAGTAATCTTTAAAAAAAAATCTACTTAAAAGTCAATAATATTATATTAGATATGCAACAAATTTGGTTCATACAAAATCTATGCTCCACACACACTCAAAAGATAAAGCTAAGTGCTGTCTTCAGATGCTACATGTATTTATCACCGTGAAGCATGACCTTCAGTGCTCCTATTTGTCCTTCCTGTCTTCCTTATTTCCTTCCTTCTGTCCCTCCTTCCTTCCCCTTTTCCTCTTTCCCTTCCTTTCTTCCTTTTTTCCTTCTTCCTCTCTTCCTTCCTTCTCTCCCTTCCTTTCTTCTTCCTCTCTTGCTTATTCCTTCCTTCTCTGCCTTCCTCCCTCTATTCCCTCCCTTCTTCCCTCCTCACTTGTTTCTGTCCTGGGCGTCCAGCCCAGAGCTTTGCACATACTAGCCAAGCGCTCTGCCACTGAGCTGCACCCCCAGCCCTGCATCTACCTTTATTAAAAAAATCCTGTTATTTCAGTATTACTAGAAAAGATCCCCTGAATGAGGTAACTGTAACGTGCATCTGAGTATTAGGAGGGTTCCTTAAATAGGTGGAAGTACAGTGAGTCCCTGTTTTAACACACAGTTCAGTCTTCTCCCATTTAAACTTGTTGTTGAAACTAATGAAAAGTAGAGGGATTAACTAATTTGGTTGTGTTTGTCTTCTCTTCCTTCACCAGTGTCTGATGGAGATGCTGTAATTAGCAATGTAATGAGAAGTGAAGGGTAAACAAAAAGAATTATTCCCAGAACATATATCAAGCTTTGGAAGACTGGAACAGGAAAAGCAGCCTGAGATTAAAATATTTTCTATACCTAACCAGAGGGGGCCTGTATCTAGAGCTCTGCATGCAGATGTTTCTAGGCAGAGACAAGGGAAAGTGTGTTGGAGGCCTTGCTTTTAGCAAACTGCTTTATACCTGAACTCTGGACACCCGTTATCTTATATCACTGATGTGAAGGTTTAGCTCTCATTTAGCTGAGATGCAAATGAGCAGAATCCTCAAATATGACATCTGTTCTTCTGCATTTAATTTAAAGATAAATTATTGGCAAATGAACTGCTGCTAGAAATTTTTTAAAATTTAGAATATATTTAAAGGATTTAGAGGTATTTGTCAGTGTAACCCTTCTCTTTTTATTAATGAAGAAAATGAGTCAGAGAGAGATCGAATTGTTCTAGGATGAAAGCCAGGATTCCCAAGGTCCAGTTGAATGGTTCTCCATGCAATTCAGTGGGCAGGGACTCTTTATTTTGCCTGTGTCTGAAAGACTGCAGGATAAGCACTGTTTTCCATAAGGAGAACCTGACTTTGTAATGAGAACCCGTCCAGCTTCTGAAATGTATGAGTGATCTTTACTTTCCCGAGCCTGACTTTTTAAAGAACTATCTCATTGTCCTAGTTAATGGGACTATCCCTGAAAGCCTTTGTCTCCAGCCACTGAGATGAATGGAAAGGAAGGGAAGTTACCTGCACATGTCCTGTGCTGCGTACCTTGACCTTGGATGTCTTGGCTGATCTTGTTTAAATAGAAACTGATTTGTTCCTTAAAGGCCAGTTTGGGAGCCATGTGTCTTTAAGTCCAGGCTATTAAAACATACCATAGCTCTTGTTTGTGTTTCGGTAAAGTTCTTTGCAAGTAAAATGTGTCTAAACCTTACTTTCTATGCCCTCGATTATTACTTCTAGTATTTTTTCTGCTTGCCTGTCTTATGCTAATGGGAGAAGTAGAAGCTTCAAGTGGTTCACATGTGTCAGTGATTATATCACTTGTGTGTAGGGTAACAGCTAGTTTTGTCCTTGGTGATGAAACACAAGTTTCAGACACTGTTTGTAGAGTATAACATTTTTTAATAACCTTCTATTGGGCCAGGGATTTAGCTCAGTGGCATAAGCACCTACCTGGCAAGTGCAAGGTTGTGAGTTCTATCCTTGGTACCAAAAAGCAAACAAACAAAAAAACCCCTTTTATTTCAGTAATTAAAAATACAGAAATAACCTTCATCACTGGAGGTAACTTTGCTTTATTTGCAGAAAAGGGTAAGGGGTACCCCAGTTGCCTGGAGAGAATTCATCAGAATGAGTGTTTTTATTTGGAATAAACTCATGGAAACAGAGCCAGAAATAGCAGAGTTTTTTTTTTCTGTAATATCTTTTATTTCTAAAGTATGATTTTCCATTTATCTTTTGATAACATATATTTTTCCCTTTTTGCTGAAAAAATAAAGAGCCAGGAAAGAAAAGAAAAGAAAAGAAAAAGGTTTGCTAGATTACCTTGAGACATTAACCGCAGTTGCCTGCCCTCACAGTGTTCTGTGAATGAAGTTTCTGGTGTGAGATCATTAATTGTATTTTTTCACCTTGCAGAACAAGGGAAAGGCAATCTGCATGTCACATCCCTAGAAGATGTGGAGTGCTGTAGGACCAAGGAGCGCCTCTCTAATGGAAACAGCCGTGCCGGAGCCTCCAAGTCTGCCCGAAATATCCCGAGGAGACACACGCTAGGTGGGCCCCGAAGTTCCAAAGAAATCCTGGGAATGCAGACATCTGAGATGGATAGAAAGAGAGAAGCTTTCCTGGAACACCTGAAGCAGAAATACCCTCATCATGCCACAGCAATCATGGGGCACCAAGAGAGGCTGAGAGACCAGGTACAGCACACTGCTATTTCTCCTTGAGTAGGTCATTCCTTCTCCTCCTCCTCCTTTTCCTCCTCTCCTCTACTTTCTCCCCTCCATGCCCCCTGCCCCCAGGGCTGGAAATTGAACTCAGGAAGTGCTGAGCTGTGCCTTCAGCCCTGTTTTCCCACTGATTTTTATCTTGATACAGGAGTTTACTAAGTTGCCTAGGCTGGCATCGTGCTTGATCCTCCTGCCTCAGCCTTCCTAGTAGCTGATATTATAGATGTGTGCCACTACCCCAGCTAGGTCTTTCTTCAGTGAGTGTGAGGAAAAGCAGAAGAACCCATAGTTTAAAGCAAAAAAGAAATAGTTTGGTGTACTGTGACTACCACTTTTTTGTTCCAGATCTTTTTTCCAGGTTGTCTATAGAAAAGGCTTCATCTGCTGCAAGCTCAGTAAGAGGAAAGAGGCCTGGCCAGGGTGGAAGGGCCCCCCAAGAATGCAAGTCCCCCAAAAGACATTCTAGGTTCCTCTGCAGACACATGCAGAGTACGGGAAATTCTGGTGTTATTTCACTGAGTAAAGTGTGTCACCAACTCTAATCCACCCTGGGAGCACTGAGTGCGTAGCACAGTGAGGGAAGGAATGAATGAATTCACAAATCCGTAAATAACACTGTCAGTGCAAAATGGAGCGTAGGAGAGATTTGTGATGAAGCCCTTTCCCTGAAGCTGACATGAGGCTTTTATCTCTGCTCTTTTTCTTTCTTTCTTTCTAATCACAGATGGTTTCCTTGTGCATGCCTTGCTTTCTGCCGTCTTCAGCTACCAGTGTTCTCTGGTTATCTTGACAGCCGCACAGGTATCGCCCGAATGTGGCTCGGAGTGTTTTGGGTTTTTGGCTGCGCGCAATTACTTGTTAGCAGACGGAGCAGGTTTGGGTCACGGGAGATGTGAGCCTTTCTCTGTAGATCTCACTGGTGTGTTATCAGATTGACCTTGGAGGATGGAGTAGTTGATCTGGGCAGTAGACAGCACTTAGCTTTTATGCATCCTGCAGGAGGGGAGGACAGCGGACACCCTGTGCACTGTAGGTAGAGATAAGCTTAGGACTGTTAGTCTGCTGTCTTGGTCTTGCCAGTTAGTTACCAAAATCACATCTAACTAACTCAATTTGTGATTATCCATGGAAAAGAAGATCAGCGCCAGCCCATGTAACTTCGGTCTGTACTTGATCCTCAATCTCACTTTCTCCCTTTAAGGAGAGAAACCTTCTCCTAAGGGAACCATGATCTGAATGCTTTTATGTAAAATGCGCTTTACGGAAGCTTTATGTTTGCTTTTTGATCACGCTGCCAAAAGGCAGTAGAGTCTGAGAGGAAGAAAGAAACAGGAATCCTGGCTTGCTTAAAGAGGGGTTGATGATTCATTCTTCAGGAATTACAAAAAGAAAGCCTATTTTTCTCATTTTAAGTATGTATAGAAAATACCTCTATTTTCCATTGATAATAGAGTTGTTTTGCATTTAAATAGTGGGATCTGTGCTTGTTTCCCTATGTCAGTTTTTGAGAGGCACCCCGTTTTATGCAAAGCTGTTCAGATTGAAGAAGCACAAACTCAGAGGAATCACAGTTACATAGGTTGCTGAAGAAAATTTGGGATTTGAACTAAAATAAATCTGAGTTCAGAATCCTTGCTTATTCACTTCTTTCAGGGGTTGAAGGTAAAAGCGTCTCAGTTTAGAGCTCACATAACATGACCTGGGTAAGGTGCATGCTAGAGCATCTCATGGAAACAATGGTAAGAGTGAGGAAAAAAAGCCTTAAAAAAGTATGTTGAGTGAGAAGAGAGGACGTGTTTTTCTTTCAAACTTAAATTGTATTAATTTTCCTGAGAAATGACCCTGTCAAAAGTGGTAACTTTTCCTTGTCAAAAATATTTCAATTATTATTCTTATTTGTGATGTCATAATTATTGCTATTACTATGATGATGGTGGCTTTGGCTAAAGCTGTTACCAAGAGGAAGCAGCAGTCGTCAGAAGGTCACAAGAAGTGTGCAGTAGCCAGTGAAAGGGAGGAAGAATTCAGTGTGGTGTAATAGATGCCTTCCAGCTCTGGTATTCCAGCTCCATCATAGTTATGGTCCTGCAGTCCTGTGTGGCTTGTCAACGGTTCCTTCTCTCAGCACTGCAGGATGAACAAATGTCACATTCTGTCTCTCTGCCTCTTTCATATTCCACGAGGAGAGATTTTAATGTACAAATCTGCATACGCGTTTCAGTCTGTTGCTGTAGTTTGGTAAGCAAACCACAATCCACACTGTAAACACATGTGAGCTTAGGGAGGTTAATAAAATTCTCTACACATTCCTCAATCTTCGATGTTTTCTCTATCCTTTGCCTCCTACCCCTATTTCCGTTTTTCTGGCCTTTTCTTTGTGACACCCTTTGTTCTTCCCTGAGTTTCTGACCAGGTAGATTCCGGGCCTCCTATGCAGGAAAATCGTATGACCTGACAAGAGGAAGTCACATAACATAGTCCAGTATGCATCTCCAGATAGCAGAAATTCCTCCACTGACACTGTTCCTGGCAGCCTCCCTGGAGCAGAGGCCTTAGTGAGACCCAGAGCAGAGCCAGTGAGTGAGGCAGAGGATGTGATGTTGAAAATGATACATCTGGCACTTTTCATGAAATACTGATGTAGGGGAATGAAACTCCCTACCTACTATATGCCCTGTACAATTTTGTGTTCTCTAAAATCGAAGAATGAATTTTAGGAACAAGGGAGGTTAAGAGCAGAATATATTTATTGAGAGAAAGAAAGCTCTTGGTGAGACAGAGGGGCTTTTCTGAGTGGGTTGACAAAAAGCCTGGTGTTTTTAGAGACTTTTATAGAGTAAAACCATGAGGTGAGACTGGTCCAAGGTGAGGAAAAATGGGACCTCACAAGGTGGGTATAACGTGGGACAGATCTGTGGTCAACTAGTAAGATTATTGCTCCCATAAAATTGATTAAATCAGGAACAAATGGGGAAGCGAGTCAGTGTAACAAGTGGGCATGCCTACAGAGCAGTGACTTCCTGTAAGGGTATGGCATGGTGACTCCTGGCTTCCTCCGGGTGATAGAAAGCTATTGAGAATATCAGTCCTGAGGATGTGGGTGTATTTGCTTTGCCTTTTGTCTTGAGATCTGGCCCTCAGCAGGAGGTCTTTGTCTCCTTCAAGGTTGCAAGGTATCTGGTCTTCTGCACTGGCTCCTTGGAGGCCCAGCCTTGTCTGCCTGGCTATAATATTTCTAACTAACCTTGCTGCCTGTAACAATATCTATTTCAGTAACAGGAAAACTAGGTCTTATTCCTTGGTATTAAACATAATGGGAATAGAGTATGACTTATGTTTCTTTTCTTTTCCTTTTTTTTGAGGCAGGGTCTCACTACATAGTTTAAGCTGGCCTTCGCTTATGTAGCCCACGCTGGCCTCCAACTTGCAAGGATCCTCCTGTATCATCCTCCTCAGTGCTGGTATTACAGATGTGAACTACTCTATGTTTCAAACTCTGAATTCAACATGGGAAGATTCATGGCTTAAAAGCTTATATTTGAGTCTTTTAAAAATATGTTGGTAAGGCGTTTTTTAGTTTTGGGTTTGTTCTTTTTTTAGTCTAAAATATTGAAGAGCTGAGAGGTTACCTTAAAGCTATCTGTAGTCCTCAAAAAATGCAGATGACCACTACTGCCCCTTAGCGCTTATCTGCATGAGAGTAGCTGTAATTATGACTGGCTTCTTCCACATTCCTGGCCCCTTTCATAGTGTGGCGCAGTCCGACTGGCTGCCAAAGGCTTGGCTCTGGATTCAGGCGTGGTTGGAATCCAGCCCTCACGATATGCTAATTGGGAGATTTGGAGCTAACAATTTACCTTTCTCTGTCTGGGTTCCCTCCTTTGTTAAAGGACAATAGTATCTACATCATGAAGCATGGAGAATCAATCCACTGATGGATGAGTTGACCCTTCCCACTGGGGCTCTTTGCATCACACTATTCTGGTTTGTGATGTCGGAAAGAAGTGTCAGAGGCTCTTAATTCAAAATTGGTGTTTACTTTTTTAATCAGCAAATACTTGGGCATCCAGAGTGGTTCATTTTCTTTATTGTCAGAAAATGTTTCTCTTGTCTTTTTGAGAGAGGGTCTCGGATGCAGTTCATGCTGGCCTTGAATTCACTTTTTAGCCCAGGCTTGCCTCAAGTTGCAAGGATCCTCCTGCCCCAGGCTCCCAAGTGCTGAGATTACAGGTGCACATCACCTTGCCTGTCAGAAAATAAAAATAATTTCAGTGCCTTTAAGAAATTTGTGAGGTTTTTTTTTATTAAAAGCCTCAAATTTAGATTTCATTCACTTATTTATCACATGTATATTTATGTCCCAAATAATATGGTAAAGGCTTATGAGGAGTACAAACTGTAAGATGCCCTATGTTCAAGTCAGTGAAAGAAATTTTTCTCCCCTCCCCGCCGCAAAAAATATAGTGTTTACAAAGTTGTACATTCTAGTTAATTTCTATACTAGAAATAATGACTCATTCCTTCATCTGCGCCTGTAGATACTTTGATCATTTCTAATCTACCTGTACAGTTCTCTAAATGCTGGCTTTAGGACTGCACGTGGCCCACAGTGCTGCTGTCCTGGTGCACCTCCGGCATCCACAGCACCTTGCAAACATCCAGGTGTCTCCTGTTTACCTGTTTCTCTCATAGTTCAACTTACTGAGTATGAAGATGTAATTATGCTGACAACTGCAAAAAGGAAAGTGTCTACTAGTTTGTTTCTTAACGAACAACCTGAGTTATAATTCATCTTTCTCCTTCAACAACCTCTGAACAACTTTATTCACTGTTTGAAGAACTGTGTGGAAACGGGAACCTGTGTCTTTGGTTCAACCTCAACTGTGTGTTCTTTTGACTGACTTTTTCCTTTTCAGAGATACACATTTGGTCTTATCAAGAGTCATGGAACAGTAAAGACAGAGAACAGGAAAAGCTTTAACTTTGAATCAAAGGGAAAATCTCAAGCAAATTCTATTTACAGTTGCTAAAGTCATTTTGACTTGTGTTCATGCAAAACTCACAGCAGATGACAAAAAGTATTAACAAGACAAGGAAGAAAATAATCCCTCCATCTTGAATAAAGCATGGAGATGGTCAGGACCTGTGGAATGGCTTTGGGGATATCCAGTGTACACAGAATGAGGATGAGAAAAGACAGTTAAAAGAGGAATGTGTGCTGATATCGGTGATTCCTATGTCTGTGACCTCACCTCCAAGCAGAGGAAGCTTTTCAGTGAAATGCAAGGTTATTGCAAGAGAAAAGCAGTGACACCAGATCACAACACAGTGATACCAGATCAAGCACAGCTAGCAAGCCTATGATTTAAGAGTTGTGCTGTAAACTTCACAGAGCATAGATGCCACAAACTGAACTGTGAAGGTGACATGCCTCCAGGACAAGCAAGCACTGTACATGTTTTTGTAGAGAGGGTGTTTGCTGTCATAAACCAGAGGGTGGAACCTTCCCCTGCTAATTTCTCCCTTCTGTACATCAGGTTTCAGTAGCCAATTGGTCCCATTCAAGTGCAAGTTATAAGAAGAAAAGAGCTAATGGTAGGTGTACACAGTACTTTAAAATTGATGGATTGGTCAGCTTTATCTAGACTGTGTTGTATAAAACATAGTCTTGTGTGACATATACTCTTTTGTGATTTTCACAGACACACACACACACACACACACACAGTGTGCTATTGCTTAGGTAGGTCTCCGGAGAAGCTGTTCATGCAATGATTTAATAATTCTGGCTAATTCTATCTTCGACGGTGCTGTCTCTCCCCATGGCCCACTGTCAGTACGTGCAAGATTTAACAGTGACCCTGGAGTGGCTGAAGTGTCTGCCTTTAACAATTTGAAGGAGAAAAGGAATTTGGAAAGTAAAGAAACTGTGGTATAAATAGTGGTGAGCAGCAGAGAAAGGCAAGCATAGAGAGAATATGCTTGTTACCAGAGAATGGAGGACCATGTTGTCATAACAGAGTCATGAGTTGTATGCAGAGATTTTGTGCTAGTGAACGTGTGATTGTACGGTCTGACCTCTAAGAGAAGTGAAGTTATTCAAGAGAGTAAATAAAGGCGCTAACCTGGAAGTGTTTCCCAGAGGACTCACAATTTGAATTGTGGGTCAAGCACTTCACTACCCTGTGTGAGGACCTGGGTTCAATTTTTTAGCACTCACTATAAGAAAGAAAGAAAAAAAGCCTGATGTGGTGGCTCACACCTGTAATCCCAGCACTCAGGAGGCTGAAGCAGGAGGATTGTTGCGAGTTCAAGACCAGCCTGGGCTACAAAGTGAGCTCAAGGCCAGCCTGAACTGCACAGCGAGACCCTGTCTCAAAAAGACAAAAAAAAAAAAAAAGTATGGAAGAACTTTCAGATCTGGCCTATTACGTAGTAGGACATCTTGCATCAAGGACTCAGTGATTAAAAAGACTAAATCTAAGGGTTACTACAGTTGTACTTGCAAAATTGATTCCCATTTAAGTTTGATCATACAGAAAAACAGAAAAAGAGTGCTAAATTGGGAACACTCCTAGCACATGGCTTTTGATCTGTGTTTAATTGGGCACCACCAACCTCAGTGTTAGCTTTCATTTTAATTAGTGGAAAACCTTTTAAGGAGAGTCCAGGAGTAAGTAGAAAAGGAAAGGGGAGGCAAGGACCAGAGTAGAGCTATGCCATGGTGGGAGACACCTGGAAAATCATGATCAGCAAACTCTGAAGCACATCACCACCAAATTAGATGCAAATTTTCAATACTGTGATTCAGTCTGGTACTGAGATGCAGAATTCATACTGCAAATGTCTAAATTGCCCTTCCTGTTTTCATTGATCAAGGTTATTTCTTGGCCATCCTGCAGGTGTGTTTTTGGATTAATTTGATCAAATGACTATTTATTGTGGCACTGAGCTCAGCCTTAAGTTTTACATAAAAAGCACAAAACCCAATACCTGCCCTAGAAAGCATAAGTCTAGTCCATACTGGGACACCCTTCATTGTAGGTGGACTAGATGAGGTAATTCATCTCCACCATAATGGATGTTGACTATACATCAAAACTCTTAAGTGGAAGGTATTCTGGCTGGAAAATCAAGGCACCTGGACATTCTGAAACAGTGAAAGTTCTAAATTGCAGTGATCTAGACCAGCATTATATCCAGATATGTTCCCAGAACCCTAGGATCTGAGGTTGTTAACAGTTACTTGAGGAATAAGGAGAAAATTTCAAATTGGAGGGAAATTCTTAGGTAACGAAGGTGAAATGAATTTCTACACTGCAAGGCAAGTGAAATCTTTGCATGTGTTAATAGACATTGTGAATGAGTCTCTCTGACAAAGGTTTGTGGGCAGGCGGATGAGAAATTCATTGTTGCATCTGGAAGTGTAGTTCAGTGGTAGCTACACTTATCAAGCATGCATGAGGCCCTGAGTTTGATTCCTGACACAGAAAGAAGAAAGGAAAGAAAGAAGGAAGGAAGAGAGGGACAGAGGGAAGGAATAGGGAAGAGAGAAATATTCAGTGTTTACTAAATCTGTTTGACCCACAGAATTATTATTCTAGGGGCTCATGTTTTATGGGCTATGCATTAGGAAAGGGTAGTGTGCACCTCAGAACCTCACTAGAGCTCAGGGCAATAGGAGAGAGAGAAGAAGGAAACATTTCACACTGGAGGCCTGAATTTGAATGAAGCTACTTAGAATGAGGGGTTGGTCCTGGGAACAGAAGTGTCTTCTGAATTGCCTGTGTCCCCTCAGTACCCAGCATGTCATAGTTATTTTAACATATCAGGAAGGATAACAATAGACTAGAATTTGAATGAATGGGCGGAAGGCTCTGGGCATTATAACTGAGGAGGGAAAAGGAGGTGATGTTGGTACAGAACGCAGGTGACTACTATGTGACTGACTGTGTCCAGTATGAGGTAGAAACGGCCTTGGAAGAAGGGAGAAGCCAAGATTCCAGGAGAGAGAAGGCAGGTTGTGTTGGGGTTGTTTTTATTTTTGTTTTTTTGGTACCAGGAATCGAACATCAGGAGAAAGCTTGGATTGGCAGATGGCGGGACATGGTGGGTAATGGAAGCAAAGTAGAAGCAGTTGAGACAGCTTCTTGGTGCTGCCAAGGAAGGGTGAAGAGAAGAGCCTGGGTGTTGGGGTGGAAGCGGTTGTGGTGTCCAGATTCATGGCAGTAAGGCCCAGCGTGGTGGCAGATGGGAGCTCAGCTGAATGGCATGCCCGTACCACAGTAGGCCAGTGTACTGGACACTTGGGAGAAAACTAGCAACAGTGTCAGCTTTGAGAAAGATGAAGATGGGAAAAGGGTTTTGCAGGTATAGAAAAAAGAGCACTCAACAGGGCACCCAGGACCTGGGTTCCGGTCTCTCTCCACCCTCTACTGTGCTGGGACCTCCGGTGTGTCACCAGCTCTTGTGTCATCTGTCCATGATGTGTGGAAACACTTTACCACCATACAACTGTGAAGTACCATGAACAGTAATCATGAGAGGAATGGGTGGAAAATGACACCACGGTGTCAACTCTTGGTCCAACAATGGGGTGGAGTTTAGGGGAGAGGATCTGGCCTGGAGCCTTAGCAGACTTTTAAACAAAATTCTGCAGTGTCCTCCTTATGCAGTGCTCTCAGGTTGACCCTGTACAGCACTGTCATAGCACTGCTTGCTCTGCTGCATTGCCTCCTCATCTCAGCTTCTTTGTCTTCTTGAGTCTCTTCTTTCATCTTTGTTTCAGTCCTTTAGTTGTCAGATCCCTCTGCCTTCCTCCGCTCCGGTCTCCTCCCCTCCCCTCCCCTTCCCTTCTCTTCCTTTGTTTCTTTCATGGTACATGGGATTGAACCCAGGGTCTTTGCACTGTGCAACATCCCCTACCTTTCTTTCTTTCTTTCTTTCTTTCTTTCTTTCTTTCTTTCTTTCTTTCTTTCTTTCTTTCTTTCTTTCTTTCTTTATCTTTTTGAGACAGGGTCTCACTATGCAGTTCAGGCTGGTCTTGGGCTCACTTTGTATCCCAGGCTGGTCTTGAACTGGCAATGATCCTCCTGCCTCAGTCTCCCTAGTGGTGGGATTACAGGCATGAGCCACCATGCCCCCTTTTTATTTTCTTACTTAGAGACAGGATCTTACAAACTTGCCCAGGCTGGCCTCAAACTTGTGGTCCCCTGCCTCAGCCTCTTAAGTAGCTGTGATTACGGGCATGTGCCATCACACCCAGCTAACTCTGTGGTTTTCAAGTGCAGCAGCAAACTGTGCACAATGTGACAATGGGATGTGAAGAGTGTTTGATGTGTGTGGAATGTCGGCTGGAACTTTTCTTTTTTTGTCAGCTGGAACTTTGAACTGTGTGACTGTGCAAAAAGGGAAATGCAGTATTCCACCAGAGGCATCGCCTTGAGTCATGTCTGTACCAAAGGAATATTTTTGCATTTATGGAACGTGCGGAAACTATGCTTCATGAGTGTTTATTGATACCGCTCCCGGGCCAGCCATCAGTTCTACTCAAACAGCACCAAGATGCAAAGGGAAAACAGGTGACCAGTGTGTGCCTGTGGGTAGTGGGTGTTTGGAAATGAATAGCTGATTCCATTCATTATGGCTGATTCCATATTTTGTGTCTGTCTCCTTCCTCCCTTCACTTCCAGTCTTTCTGTGTGCCTTTAAAAAAATTTTTTTACAGATTTTATTAGGATATGTTTGCAGTACGTAACGATTACATTCTTCATGAGGAGTTGGTGCCTGGACATACCATTTAATTCTCTTTCTGTCCCCTTCCTCTCCTCTCCTCATCTCATGTTCTCCCCATTGGCAAAAGATCTCTCTCTTTTCTACCTATCTTTTATATTGTTTCTTATTTATAGTTTCTCATGTAAGAGAAAGCATGCAGCCCTTAAACTGTTGTCTGATTTATTTCACTTAACATTATTAGTCTCCAGGTGCACCCATCTTCCTCAGATGACTCAGATTTATCCGTCTTCATAGCATAGTAACACTCTATTGTGTCTAAATACATTTTCTTTATCCTTTCGATGGACATATAGGCTATTTCCAAGATTTGGCTTTATGAGCTGTACTGCTGTAAACATGACATGCATAACATGTTGTCTTTAACTATTTTGGGAAGATACCTTGAAGGAGAATAGCTGAGCTAGGTGGAATTTCTAAGTGTTAATTCCTGGAGGAATCTTCATACTGATTTCCATACTGGCTGAACTAGTTTACCTTCCTACCAACAAGGTAGAACAGTCCCTTCTTTCCTTGCAGGCTTATTAGCATCTGTTGTTAAAATTTGATTTCTTGAGGATAGGCGTTCTTCCTAAAGTAAATGGAATTTCAGTATTGTTTTGATTTGCATTTCTGTGATGGTGAGAGATGTTGAACACTATTTCATGTAATTATTGGCCTTTTATGCTTCTTCTAAAACGTGTCTGTTCATCTCAGGCATTGTTTTGGCCAGGTCTTTTATTTTGGAGGTGTCTAATTTTTCTGAGTTCTCTATTTACTAGAGATGTTAGTCCTCTGTCCAGGGAGTGGCTGGCAACAATTTTTTCCCCATTCTGTAGGTTGTCTCATCTCTGTTTCCTTAGCTGTTCAAAAGTATTTTAATTCAATACAGTTTCATTAGTTGGTTCCTGATGTTACTTATCTTCCAGTTGTTGTAAGACGGTCTTTCTCTGTAGTCCAGGCCACCTTTGAACTCATTGTGTAGCCCAGACTAGCCTCAAATTCTTGATGCTCCTGACTCAGCTTCCATAGTACTGGGATGACAAGTATGTGCCACCTTGTCTGGCTTGTTTCTTTCTTTTCATTTTAAAGATTTCAACTGAACTAAAGTAATTCCCTGTACAAAAGCGTGCTGAATATAAAAGCATAAGAATCACTGTTCAAGTCCAGCATGGACGTCTCTCACCTCCATAATTCTTTCTCCAATTACTCTATAAAACCCATTACCCTTCTAGGTAATACCAAGAATTTAGTGCCAGAGAAGCTCTAAATGAACAAATATTAATTGTGCTCTCATACCTCTCATGCCTATGTTTATTAATGTTTACCAAACAACTGGTTTATATTTATTCTTTCCAGATTATTGTCTATCTCATTATTTTTAACTTTTATTTTAATTTCCTTTTTAGTTTTTTTTGTTATCTTTGTTGTCTTTGATAATTTTTTAAATTGAGCATTAATTTTAATTTTAGTGTTTCTCTTTTAGTATTGAAGGCATTTAAGGGCATGCAGTTTCTGACACTTGCATGGGTTGTGTCCTGCAGTTTTTTGTGAAATGTTTTCTGTTTCATGCTTTAAAGAAAGTTGAAATTTTCCATTTTTTATTGTTTGTCTTAAGGATTAACTGAAAATATTTAGTTTCCAAGTAGTTTATTGCTTGTTTATAATTCATTTGGATATAGTCAGAGAATGCGATTTATAGAATTTGTTCTTTAAAATTCTATAAATTTAAAATTCTGTTTAAAAATTTTTTTTTTTTTATCGGTACCGGGAATCGAACTCACAACCGCACGCTTGCAAGGCAGGTGCTTATGCCGTTCAGCTGAATCCCCAGCCCCAAATTTAAAATTCTATAACCTGTTTTCTTTGAGACAGGATCTTGCTATGTATCCCAGGCTGGCCTTGAACTCACTGTGTAGCCCAATCTGAGTTTGGACTCGCAGTGATCCTCCTACCTCAGCCTCTCGAATGCTGGGATTGTAGGCAAGCACTACTACACACAGAGAATTTTATTTAACTTCTATTTAAGGTTTTTTTTTAAGCATTTTTTCTTGTGGTGTGTCACGCTGCAGGCCTGTATTCCCAGCACCCTGGAGGCTGAGGCAGAAGGTTCACAAGTATGAAGTCAGCCTGGGCTGCACAATAGCACCTTATCTCAAAGAAACAAAATAGTTTTTCTTTTCTTTTGAAGAATCAGATACATAATGGATGTTTGTAAATGTCCACAGATAGACATTGAAAATTATTTCTCTGTATTTCTCATTCATGGATATATATGTACATACAGATGTATGTGCCTTCTGTGTAGCTTGTATTTTTCATTTTTTCTTGGTTCTGATTTTATTTTTCTAACCCTAAATAAAGTTCAGTCTCCCACTATGATTTTATTTTTGTCATATTCTTGGATTCCTAAGAATTTTTGCTTTAGAGTTTTTTATTTACTTGTTATTTGTTGCAAATTTGTCAGTTGTACCACTCCACAAATTGTCTTTTAACATTAATGATTATTAACTTTTCTTAATATTGTTGCATTTGAGCTGTGGCTGTAGCTTAGTGGTCCAGTACATGGTTAGCACACATAAGGAAGAGCCCCAGATTCTATCCTCTGTGCCAGTGTATATTTATACATTTATGTATATTATACATACAGACACATTGCATACATACATTCATGTGTGTACATATAAACACTCCTGCATACACATATGCATTTACATATATGTATGTGCAGCACCTGTGCACATGTGTATAACACATGTAACCCATAAATGTATCATATGTGCATTATATATACATGTATATATAATATATATGCTTTTGCATCATTTTTATATCTTGCTTTTGCTTTATGTTTATTTACATTTGTTGCATATGTTTTACTATCTCTTCAACTTTTCTGTATTAATAATGAATATACTTACTAGAAAGTATATATAACTATGTTTCACTTTTTTTAGCCCATTTATTCATCTGTTTTTGTGGGGTTTTTTTTTTCTTTTTTGTACTGGGGATTGAACTCATGACCTCACATTTGCCAAGCAGGCACTTATGCCGCTGAGCTGAACCCCTGGCCTCATCTGTCTTTTAATAAGATGTTTTGGTCTATTGACAATGAGCAGAATAACTGCTGGGCTTGAGTGAGTATTGTCCTTCATCTTAATTTGATAGCAACCATGTCTATTCTTTTCTAATTAGGTACAATTCATGCCAGGTAAATACTGGGAAGTTGAGTTTAGCTGTATTTGAAGCTGTATTTGAAATGACAGTAGATCTTTCAAGAACAAATGACTATTACCCACTGGGAGGTCTGTGAGGACTGGAACCTATGCCAGGAAGCAAGGCTATGCAGACACATACTCAGCTGTGTGAGGCAAGGTTCCCTGGAGAAACACAACCAGTACACAGTTCCTTTCACATGGCAGATGTCTGTCTTCTCTCTCCAGTGGCTCTGTCATTTGAGTTAGGGGGTATCTGTTGTACTCTCTACTGATTTCAGTGGTCGTCACATCTGAAAAATACTTCTGCAGCAGTTTCTGGACTGGTGTTCCACCAGCCTACTGGGCACCAAGCCTAGTGTGAAATTGACTATTATCTTAGCACCGCTGCAACGGTTAAAAAAATGCAGTGGATAATTTCTAAACCAAGTAACAACTAAAATCAAAAACAGCCCAAAGATCAAGGACTTAGCATGAAGGAATTACCAGGATCAGTTCCATTGTGGCATTCAAAAGTTCAAATGTACCTATTGTTTTAGGGATACCTGGAGTGTGTGCTCAAATTAGAAAATATGTATTTGGTTTTTGTTGTTATTATTGTTGTTGTTTTTTTCTTCAGTTTTTCGTTAGTCCAGAACTTCAGGTTGCAGATATTTCCTGTGTGCTGGTATTTCATTAACCTTTTCTGAGTCCTGTGATCGCTTGGCCCTATGAGAGCTGTAAAGGCTTCCCTGCTGGCCATTGAGTTGGTATCTTTAGGAGGATCTACAGAGAATCTGTTTATACTTTGCAATCCAATATGTACTTTCAGGTTAGTCTCCTAAATGAATCCTTTTGGCCTGGTTTAAATTTAGTTAGGATTTTTTTTTTTTTTCTTTTTGAGACAGGATCTCTCTATGCAGTTCAGGCTGGCCTTGAGCTCACTTTGTGGCCCAGGCTGGTCTCCAACTCGCAATGATCCTCCTGCCTCAGCCTTCTGAGTGCTGGGATTACAGGCATGAGCCACCACACCCAGCTTAGTTAGGATTTTAGGGTCTCCAGTTATGAGAAATTTTCTGAAAATAGAGGTAACATACCTGATACTTAATTAAGCACAGGTGTTTAGGGTTCAAATCTTGGGTCCATCTTGGTTCAAATTGAGACTCCCACATTTAGGAGTCCTGTAAATTACCTAACCTTTGTCAGATTCACTTTCTTCATCTATAGAATTAATAGTTGTTTACATTGTACTATTGTTGTGAGGCTTAAGTAAAATAAAAATTGGTTGTTTTAATGATAAAAAACATTGGTTTTTCTGTTCAAAGAAGTGCTCCTTTCCTACATTACGGTTTCTTTAGAAACAAAAATTCAGGCCATACATTGTTAAATCTAGTCTTTTGTAGCAGTTATCTTAATTTTATATTTCCAGGGAACTTTTCAGTGAGTAGTTTTCCATTCATGTTACAAACTTAAGAAGCAAATGTTTATTTGCTCCCCAAGTCAATGTTAGATACCTATGATGTTGCTAAATTTAGAAACAAAACTGATCATCTACTTGTATGAGTTGGCCAGGGCTAAATCTCAAAGCAAATCTTGTAAGTGTACTCAGCTTGATGTTGTCTGCATGTGAGGACAGTAGTAAGTCATTACTGGACTGGTCACCTCTGTTCAAGTGTTAGGCTTCTGCTCAGCCCTCATACATTGTCCTTGTTGCTGAGGTTGCTGTTGTCCATAACATCCCCCATGTGCATAGTCCCGGATTCCCACATCATCATAATGATGTCATCCTTGGCTACAAATCTGCCATTCACATTTACCCCTGCTTGCATGCCTATGAATAGGTTCATCTAGTTGCTTTCACCTCTAAATTATTTCTGTGGTTATCTCCATGTGCCTTTCACATTCTGGTATTTTATTTCTTTATTTTTTTTAATCTCTTTTCCAAGCTTGACTTCAGCAAGCAAAAACAGAGATACTGTAATTTCCTAAATAACCCAAAGGGAAGATTCAGCCTGTTACTGCCACTCTGATTCCAGAGTCCCATGCTCTTCTCTCTATTAGAACTTTAAAAAATAACTGTAATTGAAGAGTGCCACCCCCATCTGCAGATGTCACTGAATAAAACCTGGATCCGATTCAATCTTGTTTTTGTTTGTTTCACATTGTGGTGCTCCATCAGGTAAAGCATACGCTTAGCCTTCATCTGAATGTATTTTTGTGTCAAAGTGGCAGTAATTGAATCTCTGACAATAGCCATGCCTCATAGGACTATTCCAGCTCTGGCTGCTATATTAAACCAGATGAGTTCTTGGTTCCCTTCGAAGGAAGCATCCCATCTGTTGACTGTGAACTATGGAAATACAAAACTCAGAATCGTCAGAGGATGAAACAAAGCATTTACAATTCCTTCATGAAACAACCCATCCTGTGTCTTGTGGGGTGCGGGGGTGGGGGACAGCTATGCTGTCTCTACAAACAGGGACTGAGCTCATCAAGGTGTGAGATTAACATTCACTCTAACTCCTGAGGACCTGTGCTGCTAACTAAGCGCGTGCACTGTGGAGTGAGCTCTGGCATTTTGCAGCAGGCTGTTTTTCAGCTCGTGCAGCCTCCAGCATGGATGGTGAAGTGTTGCATTAGATTAAGCTTGAGGCTGCCTTAATGTGCTTCTCAGCTCATCCTGTGCTTGATCTCATTCAGCTGCTTGTTCAGGGCCACCAAAGAACTTAATGCTGCGGCATGTGACAGCTACTTGATAACATTATGATAAACTCTCTTGGGTTTGGACCAAGTCCCACTCAGACCTTTCTGGGCCCCAAGAGGTCAGCAACTGTAAACTTTGCAGTGAATTTAAAGATGGAAGAGTATGGAATCCATCATGACCGAGAGGATCCGAGTATGAATATGGCAGAAATTTGTGTGCCAACAGTAAGGATTCTATGAAATTTGTGGTAGTAAAAGGTATATAAATGAAAGGCTTAAGTGTCTTTTACAGCCTGTTGCCCATCCTTCCAAAGTCAGAAGATTTTGTGTTATTCCCGTAATTTATGTAAACTGGGATTGATGTGCAAAAGATGTGGTTTGGTTAGGAAAGAGTTAACTCTGCACACCTTCTCCCTACATTTCTGCAGCCACTGAGGCCAAGGGGAAATGCAGGCAGGCTGTGCACATCCACACGGAGGCCAGCAGGGAAACCTGCTTTGCAGGTTTTGCTGGTGAGAGGTAGAAAGGGGGTTGTTGGAAGGTAGAGTAGGAAAACCTTAGAAGTATCAATTGATTTTTTTTTTCAAAGCCTGAGTTTTTAAAGTAACTTTATCCTGCAGAAAGAGGCTCACATGTGCCACTGTAGTTTTTTTCTTCCACTGATTAAGTGCATTGTTAGACAGGGAGGGGCAGATTAACGAATGCCTATAATTTTGATCATTGTTTTCTGCAAAACAACTCAGTCTCTGAAAATGAAGCCGTTGTTCCTGGTTAGGTTTCTGCCAACAGCACAAATTATACTGTGCAGAGATCCCAAGCCCCTGAAAAGGTTTCGTTAATGAACAATTTCAGGCAATTGTTTAAGTTTTAGCCTGACAGGTAAAGTTGGCATGTAGGCAGGTAGGGTTAGGGTTTCCATGGAGATTTATGACGTCATGCTTGAACGAGCGTGTCAAGACAGCAGATTTAACAAGTAGCTACTCAAAAAGTCCTATAGGCTACAAGTCGGTTTTATGCAAATGACGAGTTTCACTGGGAAAAATTGCAAAAGAAAACAGCGGAGACATGGAGGGGGGTTTACCTGACAGTTCTAGGGATGACCCCGGAGTCCACCAGAGCCGAAAACTTCCAGATCACAAGCTCAGATTTGTGATTTAACAGCTGCCTCACCTGTCGAGCCGTGACTACAGGTAAATGCATTTTTTTTTCTTCTAAGTTATTGCCAAAAAATTATTTGAAAGTGTGGTGTCTGTTTCTCTTTATTGTTCTTTTGGCAAGAAGAACTGAATCGGTAAGCATGGCTTTCCCACACTGAATGCATGCACTGCAGGGCTGTTTTAAGGGCTTTTTTTGGTTGTTGTTTAATGAATAGGGATTTTTGAATAGAGCTGAAAAACAAACCAATGCATTATGCTGATTTTGCCCCGTGAATAATGCTATAAGAATGCCATAGATAAGGATTAAAGGATCATTGGAGAATTAAGATACTATATGTATTTGTTGATTATTCCCAGATGCTGAGAGTTTTTATCTTTTTCTTTTACTGTGAAATTGGGGCTACATATATTTCTATACTTTCACTTTGTAAAATGCCAAAAACTCCTGGAATATTACAGGGCTTGGCTTGGGCTTAACAACATTGCACTTGGTCTTGTTTTAAAGTTGTATCTGCGTGCTTTCCTCATAAGGGGCATTTTCAGGGACAAAAAAAAAAAAAAATCCTGTTTGAGGTAATGCGATTCAGGAGTTTCTGGGAATCTGGTTATCCAAACTCCAGAAAGACAGAGGCTTCTTGGGGGAAGAGTGGCACACAGGTGAAAAGGTGTTTTGTGAAGTGTGCTTTACAGAAGAAAACTTGGTAGTGGTACTAGGGGGGTTGATGCGCATTGCTAGCAACCTCTTGTGTGTGATAGCTCTCACTCAAGGTAGCTGTGCATGTGGGTGGGATGGAAGGTTACTTCAGGGGCATTAGTTGAGGCATAAGGAACTGAGTCCATCAGGCTTAAGAAGGACACAGAGAAAACTCATTTGCCTCTTGTATACAATACGTAAGGCTTAAACCACGCTTGCATTATACCTGTGAATGGGGAATTTGGACTTTTGAAACGAAAAAACACTTAGAAGCAAGCCAACAGCCTTTCAGATATTTTAAAAACTATCAAGAGACCTGACATTTTGTGGTCATGTAATGTGGACAAGCGCCAGCATTAATGTTCCTGTCACGTGATTGTCACCATAGTGGTAGCAGAACAGGCTGACCAAGCAGCCCCAGGAACCATGCCTTCGCCCCTTACTGCTGCCCATTACTACCCATGTAACTTGGGGAAAGTAAATTCATGTCCTGAAGCATCAGTTTCTGCCTCTATACAAGGAGGTAGGGATTATAGAACAATTCTAAGCATTTGTGCCTCAAGTGTTGGAGATTTTCCTTATTTATAGGGCACTGGACAGTTTATTTACAAAGTCTCTTTTAGTGGGGTGTGGTGGTGCACACCTGTAATCCCAGTACTACGGAGGATGAGGCCAAGACTAAATTCCAGCCTAGCTTGTGCAACTTTGTAATGCAGTAAGACCTTGTCACAAAATTAATTAATTAATTAAGGTATGGGATGCTGTTCAGTGCAAAGGCCCTGGGCTCAATCTCCAGCACTGCAAAAAGAATTTTAAAAAGCTTTTGTTTTCTTGTCTTTGCTTCATGTTATTACAACAGTTCAGTAAGGCCATCCGTCTTTTTATTCCCACTTTACAGGTAAAGAAACCATGGCTCAGCAAATGTAGGAAAATGCAATACAATTTGGTACAGTAAACAACCCTGTATTTCCTGTATTATTTTGCTATTCTAAGAGGCATGGAAAAAATTGCCATTTACATAATTCCCAGAAGCAGCAATTGTTTCTATAAATTAACCAAAATACAAAACATTGTCTCAAAACAGCTAAATTACTCACGTTTTTTACAGAGTTAATTACAATTATGCCACCTTTTTGTAGAGCAGATGTAAAAGTCATGTTACTTTACTTTTTATTGGTATCTACTTATAGAAGCTTAGGTCACTAGAATTTTCACATCTTCTCTGCCTCATAGTTTGCTTGGTCCCAGGAGAAGACTCTTCCACATTCTAGATATTTGCTGAGCAGGAATCTGGTAGTCTCCTAGAGACTGTGGGTGCCACAGGGACAAGAGCAAGCCAGGAATTGGCTGCACTTTGTCTCCATTCCTAGACAGGTACCCAGCCAGGGATTATAATCCCATTCTACACCTATTGTGCACAAGAGATGAATTTGTCCCACATTGTGTTATTTTTAGCAGGGGTATTTCCAGCCAGGGAAAACACTCTATTAGTTTCAGGGTTTTCCTAGGGACTTTTCCCATGTTTTGCATGTCACACTGTTTAGGACTGATTGGGTTCCACACTGCTGTAAGGAGGCTCTTAGTAGGAGTTCCTGGGTGGGCTCACCAGGTGGAGTTCAGGAGGCTTTCTGACAGGAGAGTGGCTGAGGTGAGTCCTGGACAGATACTGTTGATGGTCCTAAGAATTCTCCTCAGTTGCAGACTCCCTTTCCTTCCAAGCCCTGGGGGCTGGAACTGGGAAGAGTGCTGGTTATCTTATCTCCAGGACAGATATGCAAGTCTGAAAGCCAACACTTACTTCATTCACTGTTTCAGTGCCACAGAGCAGCAATTTTAAGGACAAAGAGCTATGAAACCTAACAGCAATGGTGTACCAACTTTTGAAGTAGGTTTTGTTTTGTTTTGTTTTGTTTTGTTTTGTTTTGTTTTGTTTTGTTTTAGTGGTACTGGGGATCAGACCCAGGGCCTTGTGCAAACAAGACAAGAACTCTACCACTGAGCCATATCCCCAGCCCTTAAAGTAGGTTTGGAATCTGCTCCTTTTTTTTTAAGCATGCAGACCCTCTTCAACATCACTGAGATTATTTATTGCATTTATTTGGACTAGTAATCAGCAATAGCTTTAATCAATGAGTAGTGGTTGTGTCTGTACAGCGCTGCACACCGGGTGGGTTTGAGTAACCTTTCCTCTGCCCAGAATCTTTGCCAGGAGTGAAGGAGCTGGCAGCCTGGGTTTGAATTCTGCCTGCATCACTCCTAGCACAGGCTTTGCATTGAAGAGCACTCTTGGGATTGTTTCTATTCTGGAGAAAATGGAACATCTGAATTTTCAAAGCCTTTTCAGAGAAGTTTGTGATCTTTAAGTATTATATTCTTTTGTGAAGACTTTTTGAGATTCTCATGGAAATGATTTAATTATTTCTTCCAAAAAGAAGAAAAGAGGAAAAAGAAAGGAAAAGGGCATTGGAATCTCCTAGGCAGGAAATGGAACTAAAAATTCCTCTCCAACAAGCTGTTGAGGAGCTAGAGAGCAGAGAGTTCTCTTTAGTGGGAGGGAAGCTGCTTGCAGAAGTCGGTTATGGTTCAGGTGCTTTTCATGGTTCTTCATCAGTTTAACTTGAGGAGAGACGTTCCGGTTGTACTCTTTTGCTTTTGCGGTGCTAGGGGTGGAACCCTGGACCTCAGCCCTGCTAGGCAAGTGCTCTACCACCCAGTGACATGCTCAACTCTGCACCAGTTTTGAAGCTGGTAGAGAATAGTTTCTAAGATTTGTTTGTTTCAGACAAAGTCGTCTTGAACAGCAGTGTCATGGCCTTTGCTCTCCAGGGATCAGCAAGTGGAGTAAAAAGGGTTTGGTCATCCTTAGCCTGTGAAGCTTACTTTTTGTTTTTTCTTTCAATTTTTTTTTTACTAAACAGGTGAAAATGTGATTTACCAGAAGCTATTAATTCAGACAGAACCCACATACGGGGTTATGTTTATTATGCATTGTAAAGCTCATGGCAGGGCTCTCCCTATGAATTTTGGCCTTTTCATATTTCAAGGTAGAATTTTCCTGAAGTTCATCACGAACTTCTTTGTGGTATTGGAAATCTAACTCAAGGCCTCATGTATGTTGGGTCGCCAAATTATACCTGCAGCCCACAGACTAGATTCAGAGGCCGCTAAATCTGCTCTCCCTTCTGGTTTTGTAACCAAAGGTGACAACCCTGCGTTTTCTCTGCAGCCTGTGGGCCGTGGAGGATGGGAGGGAAGCAGGACAGTCTTATGTGGGAGGGGCAAAAGATGAAGACCAGGGTGAGCTTTATCCTAAAGATGCTTTTGCTTTTGCTTCCAGGCACCAGACCAAATAGGCAGCAGAAAAAGTGCTGTATGAGTTATAAGAGCAAATGTAAAATACGATGCACATCCAGAAATCCTGCTCTAGAGGTTACGGGATGCATGAGTTCTACCAGTTCAGAGCACAGGGAGGTGGCAGCGTTTGTGGCCTCCGTGTCCTTATGGTTCTACATTGTGGTTTCACTTCATACCTTCTTTGCGATTGTGATGGTCTTGCCTTCCATTCCTTTCTGTTTGCTTATGAAAGTAACGGAAATGATAGCACCATTTTCTACTCTCTGTTCTATTTTTTAAAAATCTTTATTAGTACATGTCACAGTAGATAATGGTTGCATTTACTGTGGGAACTGGCATATGCACATAATAAATCTCAGTTCTTTTTGTCTCCCTTCCCCTCCAATGTCACTCTTTCTTTCCAGTGTCAGATTCATTTATTTTTGTCCTTACAAAGTTAATTATCATATATATTGATTAACAGCCAGACTAATAGGCCAAAAAACATACAAAACACATAAGACAGTTATACTAAGTCAAGGTATAATTATAAATACATTGTCCATGCTGGATGGCAATAACTTTTTTCTCGCTCTTTTTCCTCGTTTGTCTTTTATTTATGTACTTTATATATTGAGTTTCTCATATAAGAGAGACCATATGATATTTAAGCTGTATATCTGATTTGCTTCATGTAACATTATGGTCTCAAGGTGCATATAATTTCCTACAAGTAAATCAAATTTATCCTTCTTTATGGCAGACTAGTACTCCACTGTGCATAAATATATTTATCCTTTCATCTGTTGGTGAACACATGAACAGCTTCTAAAGTTTAGCCACTATGAATTGCAATGCTATAAGCATAGCTATGCATGTATCATTATGAGATGATGCAGTTAACTCTTTGGGAAAGATCCCAAGAAGGAGAATAGCTGAGTCAAATGGAATTTATGGTTTTATTTTTTTTAAAGAATTTAGTTTTTTGAGGATTAACATTCCCACCAACAATGAAAAGTCCCACCCCCAGCCTTAGCCTCATTTGTGATTGGTTGATTTCTTGATAATACACATTCCTTCTGAGTGAGATGAAATCTTAGTGTTATTTTAATTTGAATTTCTTGAATGACTAGTGATGTTGAATATTTATTGGCTGTTTGTACTTCTGCATCAGAGAAGTGTCTGTTCATTTTGGATGCACGTTTTTGATTGGGTTTTTAAATTTTGGGGGTCAAATTTGAGTTCTTTATGTATTCATAAAGAATATGATTCTTGCTCTTATTTCTTGTGCAGTCAAGTTTCTGTTCAGAAAATCTTTGCCTACACCTGTGTCTTCAAATATTTTATTATATTTTCCAGCAGATGAAGTATTTCTGTTTTAACATTTGGATCTTTGATACATTTTGATTTTAGTTTCCCACTATGTTTTACCAGGGTTGGTACAGACAGATGATCCTGTCAACACCCATGAAACTAATGGGATCCTTGATCTGTGAGCTCCCCTGCTCTGCCCTCTGCTTGCTTCACATGAGGTGGAGAAAGCACAGACCCAGTCCAGAGATGTTTCTTTTGGGCTGCCTTGAAGCACTGTGTGCTCTCTTTGGTTATGCTGCTTGCCTCTTGAAGGCAAAGCAAGTACACCTCATGTGGGTCGGGAGTGGCTGAGAACAGAGGATCGGAGGGACCCTTGGTTGTTTTTCTGTCTTTCACATGGAGAATGTTTTTGAATACTCCACAGAATGTCACAAAGACAACGACTCTCATTTTCCTAATAGTCATTAGCAAGGTAAATGTGTGTGGCTACCATTTACCCTGCTGTTCCAGAAGGAATAATTATGTTTTGCAATTGTCAGTTTGCATTTTGCAAAAGAAAGATTGATGGGCTCCCTCCTTTACAAACTGTATTTGATTTCTTTCTTGTGTTAAGTTTTGAGCCTACAAAAGACAGCTGCTCCAGCCAATTGGTTTGCAGTTTCTTCTCTGTGGGGAGTGTGTGTGTGTGTGTGTGTGTGTGTGTGATGGCAAGGACAACTCTGATTTAAAACTATTCTCTCCAGAGCAATTATGGTAGTGGCCCCATCATATATTAACTTGACCTGTTTTTAATTGCTGTTTAGATTGCTTCTTTTTTTCTCTCCAGGTTATCAACAGTATTGCAGTGACCCTGTCTGTATCTATGTACAGATACATACATTGGAAGTATAAATTTCTACATGTCAAATTGGAGTACTAGTGTTGAAAGATACTGCCCATTTTTTTTTCTAAAAATACAAATTTATTCTATTGATACAAGTATTGCAGCAAATGTTGCACACATTCTGATAAACCCATTGAGTAGTCATGACGTAAATGAAGCAGACCCTAGATGCAGGCATGAATGCATAACCAAGCTGTAGGAAGTTAAACAGTTCAGGTTACAGGGCACTGTAGATAGCACAAGGCCATTTATTTTGAGAAGGGTGGTCCCCATGTGCCTGAAATCGTGTGTATTTTCTCTGTGTGCTTATCTGGACATTACAAATTTGTGGAATGATGTTCAATAAATCAGGAAGACGAGTAGGCTAGTGAGCATGGAAGTTTTATTTCTTAATTTCTATACTATTTAAGTTTTTATCATATGCCTCCAATTCTATGATATTTGAAAACTAGTTTACAGCATGAACGGTTGCTCTGGAGTGTATTTGATGATCTAAAGGAGGCCAGCTGTTTCCAGACAAGGCCGAGAAAGTGCCTTCATATCACGTATCAGTGCAGGAGCATGTGTATGCTTTCCTGTAGTTGCCCCTTGAAGAAGGAAACGATTCTTTTCTTTCCATTTTACTCCTTTCTGGGAGCAGTCACTTCTCACTGCATGAGTAGTCTTTTTCCAGCAGAGTCTTCCCTATGCAAATTCCCTCCAGTCAGGATCCTGCTTTTCTAAACAGGACCCCTGTTTTCTAAACAAATCTAAACTGAGCATCAGGTGTGTTTGGGTTAAATATTTTTAATTGCTTGAACTTTTCAACAAATATTGTCTATTCATGGTGCAGGGCAGGGCATCTTCTGACCCCACTGCAGGAAACAGTCTGCTCACAACAGAGTCCCACTCTGTGCACCTGTGCTTGCAGTTTGCTTGTGGAGAAAGTCTGTCTGGGGTGATATGTGATGTCTGGGGCTGTGCAGTGATGGTTCAGCTTCCTAAGCACGGAAAAGAAAAAAAAAACCCTCAAAAATCCTGTCCTAATATAGGAATTTTAGGTTTGAAAAGACTGTGAGACTAGGAGAGCTTTTTTGTTTATAGTAAGGCAAGTCAAGAATAGAAGGCACGTTGTCAGAGGATGTCTCCTGAAAGAACAAAAACAACACATTTTATACTCCCAAATCTCTGAAGAAAGCCTTGGACATGGTTTTAAGCTTCAATTTCTTTTTAATTCAGAGGCGCAGAATACATTCGAACCACAAGGACAGTGGATCTGATTTATAGGTTCTGTTAACACAAATCAGTGCCTATCTTCACTGTAATTAGACTTTACTTCCTTTCTCCTTCTCAAAAGCTACTTCTGAAACTTCATATTTTCCTGAGGTATATTATTTTTTACTTCATAAAACACTCACTTCTACAGCTAACTGCAAATATTTGCCAAGGGAACAGATCTAAAATAAATGTCTCTTAATGTAGTATTTTGTGAATAAATGTATGCTTGATTAACCTAAAAAATAATGAAAAGCAACACAGCTTACAGGTAAAAGGATAAAACCATGCCTGTGATGTGCAAATCAAGGGAAAGGTGTAATTTAAGCAATTCTATTAAAGAGAATATAATTACTGTAGCCCCAGGGTGGAGGTAGGTCATTTTAAAGCCAATTTGGACTTTTTTTTCTGTATCATTAGAAAAATGAGCCACATTTCCTATATCATAGGATAAATTCCACGTTTTCTTCCTCCAAATATTAAATACCACTGGCTTTTAATACCTATACATTGATATATCAAATGTCTGTGCTTTCCAATGCAGTACAACAAAATTTTGTCTGTATGCTTTCGAATGTCTGCAAATAAGTACAGGAACTAGAATTCTAACACATAGTATTACTTGGTATATGCCAGAAATTTCCACACAAACTATTTTAAATTTAATGTCTTCTGTATTTATTTATTTAGTATTATTATTATTATTATTTGGTACCAGGGATTGAACTCACAACCTCACACTTGCCAGGCAGGCACTTGTGCCACTGAGCTAAATACCCAGCCCCAAATATAATGTCTTTTTAAAAAAAACCTTATTTATATGTATGAAGCTATATAAGTGTATATATTCATATGTATTTATTTATATGGCCATCCAGGAGGAGCATACTCAAGGAACTTGATTCTTTTTTTTTTGTCAGTACCAGGGATTGAACTCATAACTGCGAGCTTGCAAGGCAGGTGCTTATGCCACTGAGTTAAATCCCCAGCCCCGGAACTTTATTCTTTAGGCAGAGGGGTGGGGATTTGAACCAACAATCCTCATTCAAGCCTAGGGCTTTCTTCCTGGATCCCTGAGGGATACGTATGGTATGAAAACTGTGGCTTATTTTATAAGGTAGGATTTCCAAACACTGTAATCATGCTGGGAATGATTTAATAATTTACCTCTTGCCTCTGTAGCCTGAAATTCTCTTTTGTACCTCTTACCTGTGTGTGTGTGTGTGTGTGTGTGTGTGTGTGATTTCAGTGATACACCAAAGGGTGGAGTTAGGCACCTGAGGGTGAAGGAACAGCTGTCCTGCTGCTACTGCTAGAAAGGGCGGGCAGGCAGAGGTTAGCTCACCCTGAAGTCAAGTCTGGAGATTATTACCTGTCAGGAATGTCAAAAGCATTTATTAAGCAACCTTCTTCCTGGTATTATAGGGAGAAAGCTGCACGTACAGATCAAACTCCTTCCCTGAGAAGACTGTACTCTGTGAAAGACCCTCAAAATTTACCCCAGAGAAATACCACTTGATGGTTCATGGACCTTACTTGACAGCACCTTTATGTATTTGCCAGTCCCACCCAAACACACACATTTATGTTGCCCGTATGTTCATGTAGGCTTTTGAACATGCACACTGGAATTGAAGCGACAATTTGGACAACTTTCATAGACCAAAAATAATACATTAGAGGCAGCTGGCCTTGGGCCAGTCTCCAGAAAAATTGGTCACAAAGCAATGATTTCTGCAAATTCCGATAAAATACTGAAACTTGGCTAAGGATGTAGCTCAGTGGTAGAGCATGTGATTTGCATGCATGAGGACCTATGTTTGATCCACAATGTAGCACAAAAAAAAAAAAGAAAAAAAACTACATAAAACTTTGTTAGAATCAAGCATTTAATTAGGAATCACAGGGCTCAAGTTTCTTTGGTCAGAATGTTTGCTAGAGCTAAGTGCAGATTCTGGAGTTCACTGTAGCCTCCAACACTGTGACCCACACCTGCCTGCCTCCCTCACCTGCCTCATCCTGCTGTAGACTATAACCCTAAGCCCCATTTTTGTGGCTTTTTTCAAGGATTGTGGTGAGGTGGGAGCAAGCTTACCTTTGTTGCTGGACAGACTTAGATTTGGGAACCAGTTCTAACACTTGCTATGGTCTTGAACAAGTCAGTCAGTCTGTGTAAGCTTTCATTTTTGCACCCCTGGAAGGGCTGAGCATTCCCTACCCAGCAGTGGGCTTGCAGATCAGATGCCATGTGTGAGAAGTACTTAACATAGCACCTGGCATGTACTCAGTCCATGGTAGCAGCTCTAATGGAAACATCTCACATTGTGGATCAGACTTAATCAGTATCTTAAGTATTCTTAGATTGCTCAAGGTAGGAGGGCCCTTTGAGCTATTACAGGAACTGTCCAAGTTCCATGGGAAAGGAATCTGAAACTGGGAGAGCTGACTAGTCACAAGTTACTGGGGAACTTAGAGGCAAACAGGCCCAGAACCAGAGGCTTCCCACTGACTCATCACAAAGAGGCCTCAGAATGCGATTTGATGCTTTTGGTGTGTGAAAGTGCTGTTTGAAGCTAGATTTGGTGGTGCACACCTGGCAACCCCCACCCTGTGAGAGCCTGAGGCAGGAGGATTACGAGTTTGAGCCCAACCTGGGAAATTTAGTGATTTATCAAGACCTTGTCTTAGAATACAAATTAAAAGCATTTGAAGATGTAGCTCAGCATGTAGGCTTGGGTTCAATCCCCAGTGCCCCCCCCCAAAAAAAAGACTATGTTTGAATTCTAAAAGATAAGAACAAGATAGCTTTGATTAGCACTAAGATTGGGTTGAGAAAAAAATAACTACCATTCATTCAGTACAGATTGAATACAAGCTCTGTGTCAAGGCTCAGGGAATACAGCACCAGATGAGATGTCAGGCCATTCACTACCCTCACCAAGCTTAGAATCTAATGGGGGAAGGCAAAAGAGACCACAGGTATGTAACAGTCACCTCCTTTTCCATGGTTTCACTTTTTACAGTTTTAATGAGCGGTAGTCAACCTCAGTCTGAAAATATTAACATGCCAGAAACAATGAATGCTTTAAATTACATGACATTTTGAGTAGGATAGAACAGTGAAATTTTGTCTTGCTCTGGATATGAAGCATGCATTTGTCCAGTGTGTCCACACTTTATATGTTACCCTACCATTGGTAGACATCTTGGGTTATCTGATCACTGTCACCATATCACAGAGCTTGTGTCCATATAAACCTTATCTTACCTAAATGGCCTGAGAGTGCAGGAGTGATGCTGGAAATATGTCAGAGAAGCCTATTACCATAAGGGTGTATGTACAGCAAAAAAGCACAGTATATGTAAGATTTGGTACTGTCCATGGTTTCAGTCATCCATTAGGTATCTTAGAACATAATCTCTGAGGATAAGGGGGTCTGCCACACAAGTAAGTTCAATTTGAGATAATTCCCATCAAGGAAGTGAAGAGGTTGACAGAGAATAGGCAAGAGTTTTCCAGAAGGAAGAGCAGCCAGAGCAGAGACCCCAAGACAGGAAAAGATTTTGTGAATGACTTAGATACACAAGAGCGGTGGCCTGAATTACTAAGCAATGTTAGGATTCTGGAGTGTATTAAAATCATAGTGTTGAAAGTTTGAAGCAGGAGAGTGACAGTATTTTTAACTTTTGTTCAAACACTACACAGAAACCCCTATGTTTGGGCTGGGGGTCACTTCTAAGTAAGCCTGTCATTTTTGCTGTCTCTGTGGCTATCCTCAGAGGAGCCCTGTAGAAATTCAGGGCTCTTGAAAACACACTGTGGAGACTTCCTGACTGAGGCAGTTTACCATATCTTGAGGGTATATGGTGGCTACCTCAGAGTCCCATATCTAATGTCCAAAAGCATAATTCAGCATTCTTATCATTAACTAAGGCCCAAAGGCCAAATGATAGTATTTCTGTCATTTTTTCCCTAGACCTTAACACATTTAGAGTGTGCATTCTGGTTACTGAATTATTTCTGCTTGTCCACAAAATAGTATACATCCATTTGATTACAGTGGATGCAGGATGTGTATCCTGTGGATCATGAGTTTAATTTTTTTCTGGTGGCATAATGATGCATCTCATTGCTGACAACTGAAAAAAAAAAAGGATAAAAAAAGAAGAAATCATTTATTTATTTTTTCAGGTGTTAGCTCTCAGCTACCCACCTGTCCTGACTCAGGCCACATACTCAGAATGTACCCAGTGAAGACTGGCAGAGTGAAGGAATCTTGCAGATGTTGGTGTTTGTTTTCTGTTTGTTTTGCTTTGCTTCTTAGTGCAGGACTCTAACAGTGTGTGCTGAGCTACAGTCCCAGTCCTGGGGAGGCAGACATCACTAGGTCTCACTGACACCTGGATAGTTGTACCAGTGTTTTTCAGATTGCCTTGCTTATGAAAAGTAGGGAAATGCTGGAAAGGTCACTAGATAGCATTGCACTTCCTCACTTTACAGGTGCGGAAATGGCTTCAGGGAAGTGATGTGACTTGGGTGTGTCCTGCGTCCTGCGGCTTGTGTGTGCTAGAGCTGGAGCTGACACCCAGGTGCCCAGGGCCCCTTGTGTTACAGAACAAGCTCTGCAGAGACTGTGCTGGGAGCGGAGCAGTCAGGTTGGGTGGGTGGTGCGGGCCGAATTGTCCGGAAATAGAGCCAGGGTAGTGGGTTTCCTTTGGCTGGTTCTCAAGTATTCGATGCCACACCCCAGCCCTTATTGTGTGGTTGTAGAAGTTCTTGCACTGGGTTATTTTTGAGGCAGATAGGGCCACAAATGAAGCATCTTTACCAGGACTGCACCACCTTTTAGGATAAAGCAATTTGAACCAACACTTACACTGAGACAACTGGTGGTTTGGGCTTTGCCACTCAGTGTTAGAGATGTCATAAATATCCTTTGGTATGAATTATGTAGAGATCTGTCTTTAATGTCACAGTGCACATGGGCCCTTCCCACTCTGTTGAGCACAATTTTCTTAAATGATCAATGTGTGGGTGGCGGAGCCTATTTGGCCAAGTGAGATGTATGGAGAAGAGGCACATGCTTATCCCTCTCTCTCTCTTTCTCTCTTTTTTTTTGGTGTCCACATCCGGATTTACCTAAACCCCACCCAGGTTGCATTTACATAGCAGTGAAAAACCGGTATTTTCTATCTGTGATTCACACTCCGCATCTCAAGGCGTCTGCCGGTGAGGGGTGCGTCCAGGCTGACTTGCTTGAAGCCTGGCTAAGGCGGAGGGCAAGCTGAGAGTGGAGGGGACAGCTCCTGCCGCCACCTGACTGCACTGCTCTGAGAACAGGAGACAGCTCATGGCCACTGGCAGATCTGGACATGGCGTCGCCTGTCTGCCCTCCAGGGGAACGGCCAAGGAAGGAAGGTGGCTTGTCATGCCTGTGCTGTCGGGGGCCTCGCAGTGCTGCAGACAGGAGCCAGGTACTGATACGGTGTGTCTTGGGGTATTCCCCCTTTGGGGTCCCTCCCCACTGTGTCATACATTGCTGGTCACCTGGGAAGCTCACCTGGGAGTGGGCAGTCTCTGGGCATTTGTTGCTAAGCGTGAGCCACACAGGGCCTAAGTTAAATTATACTTCTCAGGCAGAGGATGATTGTCTGCAGCAGTTAAACTTTGTTTAGCGATAATTAAGTTGCTTTGCGTTATTCTGGAACATCCCTTAATTTCCTGCACAAAGCAGGGAGCATTTTTCTTTGATTGTAGCAGAATGTCTCTGGGTAAGGTGTAATCATTGCATCTTGCTGGACCCTGAAAGAATGTGTCTGTGGGATGCTGACTTGGAAATGCCACAAAAGTTTAAAAAAAAAAAAAAAAAACCCAAGTGCTGCCAGTTGTTGCTTTTCCCTTGTCCACCTCTTCCTCTGATTCTGTTTTAAACTTGGGTTTGTGGCTTTTCAGCGTGGCATGGTCCAGCTTGTTCCTGCCTGACTGTGGTCCTGCACAGTCCTGTCTTTCTGTCATGTGAGCCTGTAGCACTCTGAGTGTGGGTGGGGGAAGCCGCCACTCTTCTCGGGGCCACAGTCACATCCCTCCAGGGGGACATTGGAGATGGCAGAGGCAGGGAGAGACCTTTGCTGCAGCCCATATAGAGAAGAAAGTGACACTTCAGGTGAACAGCCCTTACACAGAATGTATCCAGTGAACCCTTGTATCTGATCTGTTATTTTCATAGGCCTGTTTTCCTGCTGCCAGAATTAAGACATTCCAAAAAGAAATGTTAACAAAAAGAACAGTTACCAAGTTTGATGTAGTGGAGGAAAAACACAATTCCTGAAAGAGTTGAACTAACTGTGGTTTTAACAAGGTTTGAGTTTTAAGTTTTAGTAGAGATTATGGGCAGTATGGGGATTTGGGGAAGTGGGGTTGAGTGTGTGTACGCATTTTGTTGTGTTTGGGAGCATTTCAGTGTTTGACTCAGGTCAGTCTTGGAGGCTGATTCCAAGCCCAGCCTGCTTCTTGAGCAGAAATGACCCAGCATAAGAGACTGGAGCAGTATGGGACATTGGGTCCATGAGGATGCCTGGCGTGAGACATATGGCAGAGAAGACAGATCTCAGTTGCTTGGATGGAGAGGAGGGGAAGGTCTGGGGACTTAGACGGATGATAAAGACATTTTAAACGGGATGGAGCGAAGGAACGTGGAAACACGTAGAACCGAGATGGTCAGGGGAAAAATTCGTTTTTGAAGATACTACAAATGGAGGGAGGCGAGAAAGTGGGGTTGTCGTGTCTTAGCGTCATGCATGCTGTTGTTTGCACTTTCTACTATTTGCTTGCTGTGTAGTGGTGTGAGGAAGTGAAGTCTTTCAGTGGTGATCAGGTCATTAGGATGATGAAGAGCTTTCGTGTGGGGCTGGGTTAATTTTTGAGGGATGAGTTTCGTGACTGTGAGAGTGGGCTATTATAAAGCCAGTCTCCCCTGTGCTTTCACCACTTGCCCTTCTGCTTACCACCAGAAGTCAGGGAACACAAGGGTCATGGTGTTATCACACTCTTTTCCAGCCTCTAAAATCATCCACCTCTTTCCTTTATAAATGACCCAATCTTAGCTGTTCTGTTACAGCAGCAGAAAGTGGACTAAGATGATGAGGCAAGGTAATAACTTCTGCAGAGACTAGTTCTGCTCCTGCCGGAACAGGGGATTTAAGTGTATGATGTTTGGGGGGCGGGGGCTTCAGTTTCTACCGGGTTTGCTAATGACTTTTTACAACTTTGGTGTATTGAAGGAATGACTAGAAGACAGCATGTGTTAGAAAAGTGGCTGATAAGAAGTTCTGTGCTTCTTGAGGGAGAATTAAGTGACATGGTGAGGGGAGGGTACCTTGGAGCCACATCTGAATCTCCTGAGCTGGCCAGGCTGTGCTGACAGCTCCCCAGACATCTGAGGGTAGCCCCATCTGAAGACAGGGCCTTCTCTTTTCTCATTTCCTTTGTTTCTGTCTTCAAACCTGGATCTCTTGATTCCGTCACACATCTAAATACTCTTTTCTAATCAAGTTGCCACCTAGTTAAGTCTTTCGAGTCTTAATTTGCAAATAAAAACAAACTCAGGTCAAAATGTACCTCAGAAAATCCTAGAATATAGCAGGAAGGTATGTACCCACCTTTCTCCAAGTGACATCCAAGGACAGAGAGCTCAGGTATGTATCCAGGGGCACACAAGGAATGAGTATCTGGGAAGGGCACACAGGCTTCCTACAGACAGCCTCTTGCTGCTAGTTTTTGACTGCTGAAGGAAGGGCTAAGGCCGACAGCTGACACAGGACAATGTAGCCACCCCAGGGATCTCTGTGCACACCTCAACAGTTTCCCTATAAATCAGTAATCTGATTTCTGGTTCAGGTCCCAGCCTTTGACCCCTTTTTTTCTTCCTCTTCCTTTAGCAGACTGCACAGGTGACCATGGCAGCCTCGTGGGTCCCCTCCTGGGAAATGTTCACCAGGGCCCCAGTGCCAGTCTTTGAAGGGTGCTGATGATGGGTGCCCTCTATTAATGAGTGTCATCTGCAGACAGACTGCACAGGGAAGGGACCAGGTTTGTAGGTGACAGAGAAAGCAGTATTGTTGATTGTTTATTGTGTTCTCTATACTCCAAATGCAGAGATGTATACACACACACACACACACACACACACACACACACACACACGGACAGGATTATTTGAAACCCTGACTGGCATTCCACATCTGGGGCTAACAGTGGCATGAAGTGAAAGGTGAGTGTGGGGGAGTAAGTGTGTTAAACCGTGAGCTGAGAGTTGGCCATGTGTATAGGAAAGCAGCCTGCTGAGCCCAAGTGCCAGGCTGGGGTGCCAACAGCACACAGAAGTGATTCCTGGCATCCGGTGCTATACACCAGGCAATCTGCAGATGTCTGCACTGTCTCCATCAGGGTGATAGCTCTTCCCCTCAGCAAGCTGTCTTCTCTCAAAGCTCAGGGCTCAGGGGCTGGGCCTAGGAGGCAAACTATTGCCTGAGTTCTACAGATGCTCATGGGAGTAGGGGCGGCTGCTTCCACGGTGCTCCCTTGGGATGAGGTCCTGTTTAACTCATAAGCTAGAGGCTTATTTGCAGGTTGCTCTGGTATTTTTAAGGTGTCTGCCAGGTTGAGTGTAAGTGTGAGTGTGGGGTCTTTAAATAGGGAGAATGTAGATGTTCACAAATTAAACTTGGGCTGCTCCTCATAGTTTTTGCTAACTGAAAGCATGTTTAGCAGCTCCCTAATAAGATTCCCCAATAGTACTTAGCACTAAGTATGGGTTCTGTGTGAGGATCCATCTAGAAAGTTCTGGGGTCTGGAACTAAACTCTTTGTTTCTACCGCAGCGCTCCCCCGCCCGCCCCTCCAGGAGCCCAAGTACCTGGAGGGTGGCAGACTCTCAGGGCTGGAGGGGCCCCCTCTGCCCTTCTCTCAGGTGGAAGGAAAGACACCAAGCTTTCTCATCCTTTCTGGCCCCTCGGGCCCAACCCTAAACACTACACACACACACACACACACACACAGAGGAGTCAGAGGCCCTTTCTCCTGTGAAACCTGAGTCTGAAAGCCCATGGCGGTCCATGCACTGTTTTTGGCGCTGTTGCCCTGAACAGCTTGTCCACACTTCGGAATTTTCCCAGGGCTCAAACTTCTAGTCCTGCATATCTATCCCCTGTATGACACAGTGGGCCCTTCTTTGTGTTTATTTTTCTCACTCTGTAAAGAAAACATAAAGGTTTAGTCTTGAGTTCCACAAGCCTAAGGTGGAAGGAAAGATAATTTAAACCAAAGCGCTATCGCAGAATCATTAGCTTGGATTTTGAGTGTGTGTGTGGTTTTGTGTGGTAGGAAAAAAAAAAGTGGAGAGTTGGATCTCTCTGAAGGATGAGGAAAGCGATACAGACATGAACAGCGATGCTTCAGGCAGCTGGTTTTCATACCTGCTCTTTTAAATTCTCTCTCAAACCCTTAGGAAGCTCCTGACTAAGGCAAGGCACCACAGAGAACAAAGCGTAAACTGTTAAGCAGTTATAATCAAGTGTGCCATAATCAGCATTCATGTTGTATAGTAATTACATTCCAGAAGACACGAGCACATTCTAAAAGACAACCTTGAGATATAAAATAGCCAGCCAAGAACCTTGTCTAGATTGCAAACCTTTTTTCTAGATTTGACAAAAACTGTTAAATACTGCAATGCTTGATGATTTATCTTGTCTTATCACTGTGTATACAGATGTCTGTTCTTCACTTGGTTTATAGGAATCTCATAAAGAAGGGAGAAGCATTAGAGGATTTATAGTATCGGGGATGGAAGCTCCAAATACTACTTTGTTAGATGCCTGGTTGCTGAACTCCATAAAGCAAATGTTTAATTTGATTCTAGATGGTTCTGAAGGCCGCAGGTGCCTTATGCATTCACACCTCTCTGCCATTGTATACATAGGTCCTTCCCCAGATGATGGTTTGTCGCTGGGAAACTTTGTCTTCTAATCTGATTGTGTACAGTGTAGCACCAGCTTTCCTGTTGTCCCGCACATGTGCAGGAGAATAGTGAGCAGATATGCAATTCAGCTGACCTGTTATACTCTGATTTTTCCATTGTTTTGAAGGTCCTGAGTTCTGATTCTGTACTTTGGCCTTGGGGAGTACTTTTCCCTGAGCTTTGATGCCATTGACAGTGGATCTTCTCCAGGGATTAGATGAGGACATTTTCTTGAGCTAAGCCATGAGATAAAATTCTAAATTTAGATAGCAGAGCTCTTTACAGCAAATGATCCAAGACCCAGTTGAAGGAGTTAGGAGTCCTTTGGGCTTTCGGAATCAGTTTCTCACATGCAGGGTTCCAAGTTCACAGAACAAAACTCAGTGCCTGTGAGTACAGGAAAAGAAATGCCTATTGAAAGGATCATTATAGTATACGGAATCCACAGTTATCACAGAGAATTTAGGAAATCTCTGAAAATGAGGAGAGCAATGGAAAAGTTGACGGAATTGGGGTAGATACAGAAAAGAAGTTTAAAGGTGATTTTTTGTGTGTGTGTGTGGAAGTCTACAGTGGGTCACTTTGAGGAGCATTCAGATGTCATTCTACAGTTCCACTGAGAACCGTACAAGGAGAAAAGCACATAAGGTGATGTAATGGTTAATCAAGCCCAAAAGTCAAGGCGCCCAAACCTTAGCACGTGTTGTAATCAGATGGATCAGTTATGAAGTGGATATTCCTAGGTGTCCCGCCTAACGGGGCTTGGTGACTGGGAGTCCTACCTGAGGCTTTCTTCAAGGAAAAATACCTTGTCAAAGTCACTTTGTCATCAGGGATCAGGGCGACAGTCTGCTTCCCTGTGGAATGCTCCTAGCAGGAAGACACATCTGTTAGCGTCTCAGGTCTTCCACTGCCTCCAGTCCAGGCCTGGCTGGGTACGTGAGGCTGTGCATGCATGTGCCAAGACCTCACCCCCTTACTCGCGTGGATGTAAACATGCACAGGAGATTAGCATCTGCTTAAAAGCCTTGCAGTTGTCCTTCCACAGTAATGACTCCTACTCCTCTTGGTTGGTAGCTATCAAGGAAGTGTTTTTATGGAGGTGGCTTGGAATTGAAATCATGCAACTACTCTACCATTCCTGGGCAGGGCGAAGACGTGCGGTCATCTCGGGTCGTCTATTGTGCTTAGCTCTTTTGGGAAACCTGGGCCACACTAGGCTGTTGTGTTGTCTCCTGTTTGCATTTCTGCCCCAGTATGGGACAGCATGAGTTAGAGAGACAGACAGATAGACAAATAAATAGATAATTTGTTTCCACTGAGCAGTAGCTTTGGGAGCAGTCTTTAAACTTTGGAAAGATTTAGCGCTAGACGTATAGTTATCTCTTGGAATCCATGGCAGATTGGCTCCAGGGCCTCTGCAGATATCCAAATCTGTAGATGCTCAAGTCCTTTATTTAAAATGACATAGCATGTGTATATAACCTGTGTACATTCTCCCTTAAACTTTTGTAAACATTATGTACATAGCGGTTGCAATGTATTGTTTGAGGAATAAGAACTAAAAAGGAAAAAGTCTGTACATGTTCCATATAGAGGTAATATTTCTGATCCACAGTTGTTTCAATGTGGAACTCCAGAAGTGGGTGTAAAGAGGATCATACCTAAGGATCATACACCCCCAAACCCTATGTCAGGTACAGGGTGACTCTTCTTTCTCTGCTCTGAGGCCAGAAGGCTGAGTAGAACATTCAGAGCAAAGCGTCAAGAGAGAGTTAAAAGTTCAGTCTTTCCCTATTTTTGTTGTGTGTCTGAAACAGAGAGAGTCAGGAGAAAGATACCTTTTTAAAGGAGCTGTGAGTGAACTTGTTCCCAAGTGGTAAGCGAGATAGAACAAAAGCGGGCAGGTTCAGATTTGTGTGTACGCAGAAGGAAGGTGGAGTGTGTGATAATGTGTTGAACTAGTAAGACCAGCTTTAGAGAAAGAGAAAAAAAAAACACATACACAAAGAGCATGGCACAGAACATTCCAGGAAACCGCTGACCTGTGAGTAGTAACATGTTTCCTTCTGTGCCTTCAAAGATGTGTTTCCTAGCATAGTTAGGCTGAGAAATTACCCTGTAAAAACAGTACAGGGGATTGGTAAAGAACAGAGAAAGGAACGATTTGACACAGTCTATGTTGTCACCAAAGCTTTTCCTAAGTTATTGAACCTGAACTTACTGTTGTGTTGGCTGTGACGTTTCATCATTTAACGTCAGGGCTTCATACTTGGTATTTGTGCTGGTCCTACGTGTGGTTTAGTGTGTTTCATTCAGGTAAAACATCAACCACCTTTTGAGAATATTTTAAAAATCTGTTATAACTGAGAACACTGTGGCCATGGTCTTTATATTAGCTCTCACTCCTTAAATCCCACAACATACTTACACCGAGACAGCCTCTCTCTTGGCTTTTTTCACCACTTTTTTTCTTATCCTAAGGCAAAGTTTGAATGAGACTTCCTGCTTTCTCTTCTCTCTCTCTCTTTTTTTTTTCTGAGACAGGATTTCACTATGTATGTAATCCAGACTGGCCTTGAACTCACTTATGTAGCCCAGGCTGGTTTTCAACTCACAGGCATCCTCCTGCCTCAGCCTCCTGAGGCTGAGATTACAGGCATGTGCCACCACGCCCAGCCTGAGATCTCTTTTTCTTGATTGAGCACCCAGTAGGAGGCGTAGGGGGTGACTGGATGCCAGGCCACCAGTCATAACTCTTTCTCACCTGCACACCTGTGCCTCTACTGTCTTCACATGGAAAGTTTCCTCTCTTTCCTTTTTTCTGTCTATTGAAGAAACAAAATATCTCCCTTGTACTGTGCAAAATGCTAGACCATGCAGGCACCTAAGTGAGCAAGGTGGACGAGGCTTCCAATTTCATGTGTGAGGGAAATAAAATATTAATCTACAAGAGCGATGAGTACTAAGAAAAGATAAGGGATGTTGAATAAGACTGACCTGGTAGGAGTGGAGGAAGGAATGGGGGAAGTCAGAAGAACACTTTCCCAGAGAGGAATTATATCTTAAACCCTAAGATTTACCTTTAAAAGAGGAGGTGAATGAAATAAAATTCTAAAGAAGAAAGGGCAGGAAGATGCTATGTTTCATGTAAAACATTGAGCACTGTACTCTCTTGAACCCCAAATCTGTGTAACTTTGAAGACTGATCACTTTTTATTAGAGTTCCAAACTTTATCTTTTCTTCTTCAAACTTCACACTTTGACCATTATGCTACTGATCAACAGTTTCCCCTCTGGTAGATGACGGAAATCAAAAGACATCTGTCCTCATGTCCCTGGCTATGATTGGAAGTGAATGGGCTGTGGTAGAAATTTGTCAGTAAAAAGTTACAGTGAGATTATATCTTCCTCTTCACTCCATAAATATAATGAAGTAAATCCTTCTTTATATCTGTTAAGATCCAGGAAAATTCCTGTAGCTTTTGGGAGCATAAAGATTAATAAAAGACACTAGATATACTCAAGGGACTCCCACTTCCTGGCAGACACTGGCAAGCCTGTGACATTCTGCTGAACATGTGAGGAGAGCCTTCCAGGAATCCAGAGGAAGAAAATGTGCTCCCAGTGTGCAGGGACCTTCAGAAAGGAGACATTTGAATTGATCCTGAAAGACTGATAGGCTTTTCTAAAGAATAAACTTATTTCTTATAGTTAAAGCTTAATAACAGCAATGCTTTCAAAAGAGGAAAAGCACCAGTTGAAGTGGGAATAATGTTTTCCTTCCATCTAGGCATAATCCTAGCTGACAAGCAGCTTGATGTTCTTTTTGTGCTGCTGCTATGGAGTAGATGAGGTCTTGATATTTCAGAGTGGGTTGATTGTTCATAAATCACATTTCCCATTATCGTACATTGAATTAAAGAGATGATGTGCTTTGTGAGTACCCAGTAATCATCAGTGGTAGCCAACCCTTTACTCTGATTCCTGCCCTGCAGCCCTCTTCTCTGGATGTCACTTAATCATCTGTGCATGCAAACTAATAGTTACTTACTTGGGGGAGCTACTTAATTTATTTTTACAGTATTAGGGATGAAACCTAGTGCCTTGTACCTGCTACACAAGCACTCTACCGCTAAGTTATACCCCCAATGTAAGGTGCCACTGTTTAATTTTTAAAAGCTCTTGGTGAACAGGAAAGGGCTCAGCAAATCATCATTCTCTGGTTCATTGGAGTAAGAAGGTTTCATGTCTTACACTAGATTTTCATAAAACTGAGCATGCGATAACAAGCTGTTTGTTTTTTCAAATCATTTAAAATGGTGTGTAAAACTGTGCATCATTTTCTCTCTGCCAGTTAGTTGATTTGCTAACCTCCTGTTAAGATTTTAAAGAGGATTGCTTTAAACATTCATCAAAAAGCAGTAATACAGCAAGCAAATTATGCTTTGGGCAGGAGTAGGAAGGGTAATATTTGAATGTGATTACCCTTCCCCTTTGGGCTAATCCCACAGCTTGCAGCCAGGAGGAGAGGGGTAGATTCTTCTCTGGGACCAGAAGTCTTTGGTCTTTGTTCTGTGCAGCCCCCACCATTAGATATGTTTTGTGTCATCCTGAAATCCTGTGAAGTGTTCACACAATGCAGATAATTGATGTCACATCACCCACTTCCCCCATCTAGAGGGTGGGATCCCACGCTGTATCCAACCCTAAAGGAATTTCTGAGTCCACGTTTAGAAAAGGAAGTGAAAGTGTCTCTTGGGTCTTGCCACCTGCTCACCATCTACAGCAGGCATGAACCCCCACCCCGTCCCCCGATGACTGTGGCCAAGTGGGTGTGGAACTAGGCTCAGTTCACCCAAGTCACCTGTCTGGTCTTTTCCTCCACTGGTGGGATGAAGATGTTAGAAATGGGAAATCCTTCATTTGCTTTCTAGTAGAGTATAGTTGATTTTTAACCCATAGTGAACCTTGCATATAATGAATAATTATTTTGGACCCAAACTCATGATTATTGTTGGTATAAAGAGTTAGTTTGGTCACAACACTGTGACACCTATGAATTCTGTCATAGCTGTCCATGCTGACCCGCTTGTCAGGTTCCTGGGACACTGTTCTTAGGGATCCCTTGAAAAAATTCTCATAACGTATTTCTCCTTCATCATAAAGGCAGCACATGTACACACATTCCATTGAGATAGAGTGCACTGTCTCTAAATTGCATGACTGACAACACCTTTCATATGCTCACCTTTCTGCCACTTAGCACGTATGAAGAATTAAAGTGGTGGATTAGGCTTCTGTATTGTAAAGTAAAGCTTAGATTTCTTTCTTTTGATAACACTCAAGAGGAATGCTGGCATGTGCCCCCAACCTCTGCTCAAAGCAGTATTTCTTTAAACTACAGACCACACCATGTACTTCTCTATTCTGCCAAGGGAAATGGGTGAGATTGCCAGATTTCTCTGAGAATTACAGGATTTTCAAATCGTCGTGGAGAAAATTACTAAGGTTCGGTGTTATTAGAAAGCACATATTCTTAATTTGCCTATAATTTTTCCTTTAATGCCTACTTTGGCTCCATTTTCAAAGCATGTTTGAACCTTTTTTTTTCCAATTTGGCATTCAAATTATTTTTAATGACTTTAATTTCAGAATTATTTTCTATTTTGATTGGCATTAAAAGTTATCATTCTGAAGGAGAAAATATCATCCCATTTGAGTTTGGTATCACTTCTCTAGGAAGTACGTGGAGACTCTGGGAAAAACCTCCTCATATAATGAGCTTGTTATGTAGATCTTAGATTGCAGCTTGTAAATGCTAATTTCAGTTCTGATGGTAACCACTTTATTAGCTCATATTTTGTTGTTGTTGTTGTTTGAGACATGATCTCGGTATGTTTCAGGCTGGACTTGAACTCTCTGTGTAACCCAGGATGGTATGGAATCTGCTTCAGCCTTCCATAATGCTAGAATTTCAGACATGCACTATCATGCCCAGCTAAGTTAATGTTTATTTTTTACCACTGTAATAAAGAATAGGAATAATGCAACTGTACACACACTGGCTTCTAACAGATTTCCTGCCTGTGCACAGCTCATTCTAACTTTATATATTACTTTGATTGCCAACTTCTTCAAATGAAAAAAAGAAATATGGTATAGGACTGGGGATATACAGCAACTTAGCAATAGTGCCCTTGTTAGCATGCATGAGGTCCTGCTGATGCCCAGCATTGCAAATAATACAAAACAAAATAAGTTTGCCCTGTTCTCATGCAAGACACAAACATTTTCATTGTCAGGTTGATGAGGGACTCATTTCCATTTTAGACCAGTCACAAGAAGCCGAGAGACCAAGGCCCGTGGGGACCCTCACAAGAGCAAGAAATATGGTGGAGGAGCCCAGGACTGGCAAGCATCCTCACATTTCCCTACACAACTTAGAAAGGGGATTGGAAGATCCCTCCTGCCTTCTGTTTTCTCTCCATATGGTCAGGGTCCCATTCCTATAACAGATGACAGTATGTTTAGGAAGCAAAATTAGGTAAGGGGAATTGCCAGGAAAATCACTACTTACTTAGAGTAGTCGATATGCAGATAAAAAGCCAGGCGGGCTCAAACTCAGCATAATGTGTGTATCTCCTAACTCAGTATGTGGCATTGACCACTTTTTCTCTTTTTCTTTTTTTTTTTTAAACCATGGTCATCACTACTGGAAAAAGAAAGTTTCAAATTTTAAAGATTACTAAAGGACTACTGAGATTTCTTTCAACTTTGAATTTCTCCAACAAACAACTCATTGAAACAAGAATATGAGCTCTCAATGCTATGCTCCCCAGGCACCCCACGTCTACCAAGCCACTTTGTCATTGACGAGAATAAAGTACTCAGGCTGACTAATCGTCAGAACCAAACTGCGATCTAATTGAATGAACGTACACAGATTCTAACTACATTCCAGCCAGACTAAGAGAGCTGTTAAAATAGAAATGGATTTATTTAATAATTATCTTTGACATTCTTCATTTCTTTCAAGGTGATGCGCACAGACATTCTGGAATTTCAGTAAGATCTGTTTTCACACACTCGTCAATGTTCGCTGTGAAATAAATCATACTGAAGAGGTTTTTTGCTCTTATGAGTTATGTGCCTGGAGGAAAAATTCTTCCCTTTTTTTCTTCTGAATGCCTGTTGGAATAAAGTCTTCTTTGAAAAATCTTAATGGAAAGACCAGACATGGGAATAGCACCCACCCTATTCTTTCTCTGGTCTCTGAAAATAAAGTCTTAGCTAGCAGAATGTCAAAAGATTCTCTCGGCATAGAAGCATACGCCCTTCTGCCCCAGAAACAGTTGGTCTGTTGATAATGATGGACAACAGACTTTGAGAAGAAAAATTTTTAAAAACTAGTTAATTTTGTAGCAGTTATTTTATCAACACTAAATATATGCTAGAGGAAGCTGAACCTCAGCTTCTATGTGAGACTGCGCTTCACTGTGCCCAACTCTTTGAATACTCAGGAAAGACAGAGGGGAAGAATTATGTTCAGAGACCAATAAATTCCCTATGGTTTCCATCAAGAGACCAGACTCTTACATTTGAAAAGTGTGAACAGAGAACCTTTAAACAATAAGCATCAAATTAAAGATTGTCCCCCTCTTCTTTGTCCTTTCTCAAGAAACACTCAGAGTTCCCGCTAGATATTAATAATCTTCCTGGGGATAAAATATACACTTGCTACTTTTAGTATTATTTTTAAATTCTCCTTTGTGGAATATGCTTGGTAAATGACACACATGGAGCAATCAGTCCCACTTTTCTCTCCTGGAGGCACCCGATGGTCTTTTGCACTTAGGAGTGGGGAGGGGGGACAGCCCTTCAGCTCTATGCTTGGGGCCATGTAAAATAGCAAGAAACACCCAAAAAAAGCACAAAAAAAGAAATATAGTTCATTAAACAGAATACAAAAAGGACACTCTACAGTATGAGGGCTGAGAAAAAGAAAGCGGAGAATTGTTTTTTTGGACTTCGCCTGGGAACTTATTGGGCAGCTCAGGTTGTTCACTGCTCTGTTCATAACCATGAGTTCATTGCCAAAGTTGGGGGGCTGCTTATTATTTTGGAGGCCACATATAGAGTTAAGCAGGTAGACAAATTTACAAATAGCAAAGCTGCAGATGATAAGTGACTAATCATAGTTTCCAGAGTTCTTTTCTCCCCTCAGTGAACCTTTGCAGGTGAGATTGATGCTGCTGGACTAGCTGTGCAGACTTTAGCCTCCGTGCAGTTTGATTCATGATAGAATTTTCCATACAATCCCCCACCTCCCCGCTAACTGTAGTGAGGGTCCTGGCTATTGCTTCTGCCTTCTCAGTTTCTTTTATTGTTTGTTTTGGTGCCGGGGATCAAACTCACAACCTAGAGCTTGCCAGACAGGCGCTTATGCTGCTGAGCTAAATCCCCAGCCCTTTCTCAGCTTCTTTTCTATTCCTGCCTAAACTGCCCTTTCCTATGCAGCCCACAGTGGATTTGGCTGAGCTGTAATGAGTGTTAGAGGGGAGCAAGCTGCTGCCCCCAGGCCAGACCATTTCTTGTTCTGCACTGGCCTGCCCAGAATGAGGAAGAAGAGTTGAATTTAATTCATACATTCAGATGCTTGAGTACTGTTGATTTTGCCCCTGTTTAGTGACATACTGATTGAAATGGGCTACGAGGTCACTGAAATCAGTGCTGCCCCATTTCGTATCATTCTGTATGCTACTGGACTACGAAGAATGGAGAAGAACAGATGGAGCTCAATTCTGTTTGCCGATCGTCTGTTTTATTGATACCATTGATCGTCTGTTTTATTGATACCATTGAACAGAACACAAAGGAAGTTATATGGCATTTCAGCTTTGATGTCCTTTGGAAAAAAAGTCATTCCAGGATGGGAAAAGACAAAACAGCTTACTATCCTATTTGGTTCTGCCCAGCATGAGAGCATTCCTTGCTATGCCTGAGATAGCTGCTAGAGTCCCAAGGAAATGCAGTTTGCATTTGTCAAAAACCTTTTAAACTAATGTTAAAATGTTTTATCCTCGTAGAATCTCACCACTAGTTTTGTAGGTTGGAAATTCTTGCTTTGTTCAAACCAGGTCTTAACTCGGACCCAGGGAGAAGGTACCAGCTTTGCAAATTCAAGCCATTCAAGCTCTTAGCCTAAATTTGTCAGTCACAGAAGATGACTTTTCGGGATAGCTGAGTTGACTTCCAGTCATTCAGAAATTTCCAAGGGAGACCCTGCCATGGCTCTGGGGGCAGCAGGTCGATGGCAGGTCTCCCTCCTAGCAAGAAGCTCCCTAGAGACCTGAGGAGAGGCTGCACTGGGAGAGTTCCGGGTAGGAAGGCAGAAGGCACTTACTGTCTACACAGGCTCTCATCCTCTCTCTGATTCACCCTGTACGTGTGTGAGGCAGACAAAACAGCCAAGTGACAGCCAGCTGTTACTGACTGGCTTTTTAGGATGCTTTGGGTGACAAGTCCATGGATGTGTGCCTTTTGTTCCTTGAGCCTCTCGTGCTTGGTCTCTGCAGACCAGGAAGCCAGGAAGGGAGAATACTTTAGGCTAGGGTGATGTTGCCTATTTGGCTCTGTGCAGACACAGCAAGGAGAAGCAGGACTTTGCTGAGCCACTTTGGGACAGTCTATAAGCAGTGTGAAGAACATTCCAACCAGACCGAGGGTGTCAGCGTCAGCGGTCAAGCTAACCCCCTGCCTCTGGCAAGTCTTCCATTTTGAAAGACTGCCAGGAAGAAGATGGATGGGAATTTCTGTGTGGGGCCCAATGTGTAGCACGCTGGCCCTTGCGTGCTGGCTGTGGAGATGGGCACTGTTTGTAGTGAGATAAGCAGGGACACTAAAGTTACAACCGCTCTATTTTTGAATTCACTTGTGAGCTGTGTGACTTAGAGAAAGCTATTTAATCCCACTGACCTTTGTCTATAAAATGTCCAAAAATAACGCATAGCTTGCATGGGTAAGAAAAGATTTATTCCAAGCCTCTGGCAGGTTGCAGCCAGGCAGTAGATGTCAGGTGAGTGGGAGTGCCCTGGTGTTGCCTGACATTCATCCAATCAGTGAATATATGTGTGTGTCTGGTCTTGGCATTATGTTGAGTGGACAAAAGGAGTCAAACAGAGTAATCTGGTATTTGCTATCACGAGGAGGCTGCAATACAAATAAACAGTTCTAGTAGACTATGCTAAGTTCCGTACTAAAGGAAGAGACTGATGACCTGAGAAGACATGGAAATAGTTCCTAAGGATAGAAAGTTGAGAGTATTTTCTATTTTTGTTGTTGTTGTTTAATAGCATCAAAATGATACATATTTTAGTTAAGCACGTTTAACAGGTTTAGAAAACCGACAAGGGTAACTTCATAGAGACAAAGTATTGTAAGAAATTAAGACACTCTTGAGGGAAATCATTTATATAGATCACAGCACAGGGACAGCAAAATTGATGTCTAAGTGCTGAAACACATTGCAATTAAATGTTACTCTTTAGAGGATTATGAAATCTATGTCTCAAGATATAGGGTTGAGTCCTCCTTGACATGTCTCACTTGCATTGCTCTGTAAATAAAATGCAACACAAAGAGTTCTAGTCTGCAGGTAAATACAGTTGTTTTAATTGTTCCTTGAACAACAAGGAAGATATTTTAACTGTTTCTCAAACAATAAGGAAGTTATTTCAATTTAACCCTCTTTGGGTTTGTAGAAAGCAAGCGTGCAGGAGTCAGAATTTACATTTGAGATGCTTGGGCGAGCATATCCCACTGTCTGTCTTGCTAGGACTTGGAAGACAGTAGCAATGAGGATAGGCTTGTGGTGTGCAGTGGAAGGAGCCGAAACACACCTGTGTCCAGTTTAACCTTTGTGGAAGTCTGTGCCACTATCCTGGCTGATCCAACACTACACAAGAACGACTGAACATGTGCAATGGAAATCCTATGTTCTGTCTTTGAAAACCATAGTCTTACTATTTCTAAATTGCATTTCTATTTGAAACATTTTATTTAAAGTAGTTTCTGCAGAGGAAATTGGTATGGAGTTAATGACTTACATCTTGCTGAATGCTAAGAATATAAAATAAATGTCGCATCCAACACATTCTTTAACTTCTTAGCAAGGTAACTCAGGCTATAAGGGCCTACATTGGGCTAAGCCAAATCCCCAGCTATGCCTCAGGTTACGTGTTAATGGCATCCCATCGTAAAGGGGCTTAAAATCTTGCTAATTCACAGTGAGTGCTTTGGCTATGTAATTAGAGACTAAAAAGAGGTTGGAGATGGGAGGTTCTGAGTTCCTCTTGTATTCCTCCCACCTTGTGGCTCTAGTAACTAGAGAGACCATGCAAATTTTTTTCCTGATATCAGGTACCTTCAGCCTTCCTTACATGAAATCAAAAGCTATTTCAGGCAGTTTCATTGAGTTCTCTAAATAATCTATGCCCTTCTTATCTGTTTCTTGTTTTTTTTTATCAAGACGAGAACAATTTCTGTGTTATGTTGTTTGGGTGAAATAATGAAATTTTAGAAGGAAATCTTTTAAACCCCAAGATTCAGTGTTGTGAGTGTTGATACCATTGTGTTTTATGAAGCATCATCGATACTAACTTTTATTTATTCTAGAAAACAATGTTGGAAGAGTATCCAATTCCCAACAAGGAAGCCTAGTTAACATTTTGTGTATAATTTTCAGTATTTATCCATGCAGCAGTATTATTAGATGAAAGCAGGATCTTTGGGAACACTAAATTTTTTACATTTTGTCAACATTTCATGAGCATGTTTGCAAGTCATCAAGTATGTAATAAAATTTTTTAACTTCACTCACAGCCTCTAAAAATTGAAAATTCATCCCATTTCAACTTTCCTTTGCTGCTCGGCAAAACCTCAGCCTGAGAGGCTATCTGTAAGTATTAAAGGTAGAATCACCTCACAATACCTGTAGGAATCATCATAATTCTTCTCTCTCGTTTACACATGAGATGTCAATTAAACTATGTGATGGACAGCAAGAGTCCATTATTTATTTAATTCACTCATAGAAAGTTCCAATTGGCTACATAACATGCTACATTGTCACCCTTTCTGTCAGAAAGTGTTAACAAAGCACATACTTTACAGAGCATCCCATAGTCAATAGGAACACTCTACTTGGTATTCCCTGCCTGCGAAGATTTACTGCTGCAGGTGACTGAGTTCCTAGTTTTACTTTCTCAGATATGTGGCTCTGGATAACAGGAACTGGAACTACTCCTAGCTCATCACACATAGGTGGACATTGGCTAAAATGGATCACTGTCCTAACTCAAGCCAGGTGGTATGTTCTAGAAATTCAGGATTGAATCAAAAGCACAGCAGTGTTCCAGTTCACTCTCCAGCAACCAGATAATTCCTTGCATGCAATTTGGGTGAACCACTAGCATGCTTTACAGTGTCATGCTAGATAAAAATTAATTCCTCCAAATACCCACTTTTCTCCTTGTTTTTGAGTAGGAAATGGGTGCATGATTGCTAATGGTGAAAACATGACTAACAAGCAGAGTCAGTTGAGTTTACTGTGAGTGATTAGGTTCAAAATAATGGAAGTAGTTTTGAAGAAAGACAGGGCAGGAATTCTTTATGCTTTTGCTTTTTCCTTGGGTGTCTTGTATTCGTGCTTCCATAGATGTGCCAAAAGAAAATAAAGATTTGCAGGGCATGTACTGTGCAACAGCTAGAGTCCAGAAGCATCCTTGACCCAGAGTCCTCAGTCATAATTGCTTTTAATACATCACTATAAAATTTATAGTCTGACTCAAGTGAAGATATTACTGTATAACAGGGAGATATTATTGATTAATGAGTAACTTGGAAAATTTCTCCCATAAACCGAAGGCTGTGTGAAAGGGATCAAAGGATATTTCCAGAAAGCATATGAGAAAGAGACTATAAACCAAAGGTTTATGAATTCTGCACATTAAATATAAGTACCTAGTAAAATATTTATTTTATTACAATTAAAAAGAGTAATTAAATTAAAACTTCAAAAATCTAGGATTTATATGAAAAGTTATATAATTAAAATGTAATAAATGTAAAATAGTAAAAAATGACCAATTAACATGCGTTAAAGGTTTCACTTGCTTTTTGCAGCAACAGAGGGAGACGAATACATTCTAGGCATGTTATTATGTTTAAAAAATAATATTGCTAGTAAGCAGAAAAGGACTCAAGTAGAGTAGAGGGCTCAAGATCACCTGATAGTAGCAGTTAAGATGTTCGGAGCAGATTCTCTGCCACTTTGTTCTCCAAGTTTAATGCTTGGTTTTTTAAAAAAGACTAATTTGGAAATTCATGGTGTACAAGGCTCTGTGAAGGCTCATTTGTTGTAGGAATGTCTTCCTAAAATTAAATAAGCATATGGGCTCTTAACCTATTTATTAGAATAGAGTACTTAGATTTACCAGGATAGGTTCCATGGAGGCTGATATTCTACCTTCATTCTCAATAATAATTAATCCTTTTCTAGAAAAGGACTGTTGAAGTCTCTTGGCTGAAACCATATGAAATTGACACATATATGCTAATAGCAGTGAAATGCCCTAAGTTTCATGTTGTTCATGCTAATGGGTTCTAAATAGGACTAAGAACACAACTGCTAGTGTTGGCCAGGAATGAGTTTTGAGGATGAAAGGCTTGACATTTATTTACAAAAGTGTAATAATGGAAAACTGAGAGAAGTGAAACATTTCTTGATATTCTGGGACTTCTGAAGTACTTGGGGTAAGAGAAAATGAATACTATTAGTGAAACAAGATGAAAGATCCTATAAAGTCAAATGAAAAGGTGTTAAACTTCACTACTAGTTTGAAATATGCCCAGATCCTAAATTGAGAAAGACCTTTTATCCAGAGGTAAAAATAATGTATATTTTTTGATAAACCTGATTATAGTTCTTCAAATTAAGATGGATATATTTCTACTTAAGAAAAAGTTATCAAACACTCTAAAGAAAATTGAGTTTATATGTAAATGATACAATCTCAACACATATGAAGGCCAGTATTCCTAGATTCATATGCTTATAGCTCTTTTCAAATCAATATTTAAATTTTTTTGGTATTAGGAATCGAACTCAGGACCTTGCGCTTGCCAGGCAGGCGCTTGTGCCATCAAATCAATATTTTTCCATGTATTAAAGTAGTAGAGTAAACTTTGGTAGAAAATAGTGCAATTTTCCAGATTCACTGATGTATTTAAAATAAACTTTGTATTTTAGGTCAGTGATGGTGAACCTTTTAGAGATGGAGTATGCATACTGCAACCCAAAGCCTGCTACTGTTTGCACAGTGCCAATACTGCGATTCAGCCTGAATGCAGAGATTTTAATTTAGGAAAAATCGCTCGTACACTTGGCTTGAGTGCTAATGTGGGCTCTGCATGCTCAGTGTGGCCTGAGCCACATGGGTTCAGCACCACTGTATAAGGACAATGTTAGATTTGCAGAAAAGTTTTAAAGATAGTACGGAGCTCTCTTGTACCTCATATGCATTTCCCTTTAATAACTTATGTTAGCCTTGTACATTTGTTACAGTTACAAAACCAATGCTGATCCGTGAGTTCATATTTATCCAATCTGTAGTTCTCACCTATCTGTAATTTTTCACATACTGTTCCTGTGTCCCAGATTACTGTTGTCTTCATGTCTCTGTTGGCTCCTCTTTCTTGTCAGATCCTCCTTTTAATAGCTTTGGCAATTTGAAAGAGCACTTTGGAGATATTCTGCAGCATCTCCGTCAGTCAAGACTTGTCTGATGATTTTGTCATGATTAGACCAGCTGTCCTTATTACACAGTATCAGTGGTACAAATAATTGATACCATTTATCACTTTGAGGTTTATCTTGATCATCAGGTTGAGGAGTGTTTGTTCAGGTTTTCCGAGGTAAAGTTGTATCTTTGCCTTTTTGCTTTTATTGTCCTGCAGTGTCTTTATAACTTGGCATTCTCACCTCCAATGAATGTGAGCTCCTTTTCCTCACTCATCAGCCTATGCTATTCTCATGTTTGTTTGCCATTCTAATACAGTGGTATCTCTGTTCAAGAATTTAATTTTTTCATGATTTTGGTCATAAGCCAAATTGGACAAGAACCAACCTAAATTTTCTCATAAGGTCAACATTGAACCTAATCACTGAATTTGATTTGGTTCTTAACATAGCATAATTCTCTTTTATGTCCCTCCAACCTTTGATCTACCTGTCATTTGAGAAAGATCTCTCTCCCTAAATTCTGTATCTTTTATTTTGTTTTTTAGTTATAATTCGAGTTTCTCATAAGTGAAGCCAAGTAATACTTAAGCTTATGTCTCTGATTTTGGCAGGGGAGGAGGTACTGGGAATTGAACTTAGGACCTCATGTTTGCCGGGCAGATGCTGTACCACTGAGCTATATCCCTGGTCCCTTATTATTTCACGTAATGTTATGATCTCATGGTACATTCATTTTCACTCAGATATCTCAATTTATCTTTCTTCATGGCAGAGTAGTAATGCATTACATGTAAATACCACATTTTCTTTATCCATTCATCTAATGATGGGAATGTAGGCTGCTTCCAAGATTTAGCTAGTATGAATTGTACTGCTATAAACATAGGTGTGCATGTGTCACTCTATATAATATGATGTGCTCAACTTTTTTGGAAAGATACCTAGAAGGGAAATATCTGGGTCAAATGGAATTTCTAGATTTAGTTTTTTGAGGAATCTTTATACTCATTTTCTTTTTTTTTTTTTTTTAATACCAGGAATTGACCTCAGGACCTCACACTTGCAGGCAGGTGCTGTGCTGCTGAGCTATGTTCCCATCCCTTCACACTCATTTTCACAGTGTCTGTACTAGTTTACCTTCACACCACGGTGTACAAGGGCTCCTTTCCCCCATAGCCTCATCAGCATTTGTTATTGGTTGATTTCTTGATGCTGACCATTCTTTTTTTGACTAAGGTAGAATCTCGGTGTTCTTTTAATTTGCATTTCTCTAATACAGTGCATGTATTTATTGGTCATTTGTGCTGCTTCTGCAAAGTGTCTTCATGTTACTTGCCCGTTTTTGTTTGGATCTTATATTGGGAGCTCTAACTTCTGAGTTCTTTATTTATTCAAAATATTAGTTTTCTCTGAGGAACAGGAAGCAAAATCTTTTCCATTCTCTAGGCTGTGTTTTCACTCTGGTGGTTGTTTCTTTTGTTGTACAAAAGTGTTTTAATTTGATATGATTCTTGGTATTATTGATTGATTGATTCTTGGTATTATTTCTTGTGCAACAGGGGTTCTGTTCAGAAAATCCTTGCCTACACCTATGATTTAAAGAGTTTTGCCTATTTTACCTTCCGGCAGGTTGAGTATTTCTGTTCTAGCATTTAGTTCTTTGATCCATTTTGATTTTACTTTAGTATGGTGAGAGATATTAATCTAGACTCAATCTTATACATATGAATAGCCAGTTTCCAGATACCATTTATCAAGAGAGTCTATCTTTCCTCTAGTGCATATTTTTGGCCCCTTTGTTAAAGATCAAATAGCTGAATGAACTTGAGGTTGTTTTTGCATCCTTTAGTTTGTTCGGTTGATCCTTGTGTCTTTTTTTTCTGCCAGTACAATACTGTTTTTAATCACTGTAGCTTTGTAATAAAATTTCAAGTCTAGGTTTGTGCCTCCTGAGTTGCTGTTGTTACCCAAGATTTCTTTTGCTATTCTGGATCTCTTCTAGTTCCATATGAATTTTAGGATTGTTTTCTCCAGTTCTATGAAGAATACTACTGTTATTTTCATTGATGCTGACTAAATGTGTATATCAATGTTGGAAGTGTGGCCTTTTTTACTACATTGGTTCTGACTATCCAGGAAAAGGGACTATCTTTCCATTTTTCTAATGTCCCCCTCAGCTTCCTTTTTCAGAGTATTGTAATTTTTATTGTAGAGGTCTTTTAATTCCTTAATTAGGTTAATTCCTAAAACTTATTTATTTTTTCTTGGTGGTATTATGAATAGTATTTTTTTCTTAATTTCTTAGAAGGTTCATTATTAGTGTACAGGAATACTATTGATTTTTATCTGTTGATTTTTGTATCCTGCTACATCTTTAAATTTGGATATTAATTCTAAGTCTTTGGTATATTTTTCCTGATTGTTTTTGGAGCAATCATGCATGGTAATGTAATGATAATTTCTCTTCATCCTTTCCTATACATATCCCCTTTATTTCTTTTGCTTGTCTAATTGCTATTGCTAATGTTTCAAGTGCTATGTTGAACAGCAGTGGTGATAATGGACCAGTGTCTTTTTTCTAATTTTAGAGGGAAAGCTTCAGTTTTCTCCCATTTAGTAAGATGTTGACAGTAGGTTTGTCATAAATGCCCTATGTCAGATTGAAGTAGTTTCTTTATAAACCGGTTTTCTTTAGTATTTTTTATCATGAAAGAACATGAGATTTTGCCAAAGGCTTTTTCTGTGTTTACAATGATTATGTGATTTTTGTTTTTACTTCTGTTTATATAATGTGTACTACATTTATTGATCTGTGTGTTCCGCCATTTTTGCGTCTCTAGAGTGAACTCTGCTTGTCATAATGTGTGATCTTTTCAATGATTCATTACATTCTTTTTGTCAATATCTTGCTCAGGATTTTCTCCTGTATCCCATTAAAGAGATTGGTCTATTTGGTTGAATCCTTGTCTGATTTTGGAATGAGGGTTAATGCTAGCTCTAAGGAATGACTTTGGGAGAGAGTACTTTTTCCATTTCAGTTTCATTAAAGAGTTTAGGGAGTACTGGTGTTAGATCTTCCTGAAGTTTTTGTAGAATTCAGTAGTAGATCTGTCTGGACCTGGGCTTTTCTTGGTAGGTTTTTAATTACTGCTGTTTCAATTTAATTACTTGTTATTGGACTGTTCAGGGTTTTTAAATCTCCTTAGTTCAGTTTTGGTAATTCTTATATAACTAAGAATTTATCCATTTTTTTCTGAAGTCTTCAATTTATTTGCATAGAGGTTTTTGAAGTAGCTGTCGATAATCTTTTTTATTTTGGTTGTGCCTATTGTGATTTTACTTTTTTCATTTCTAATTGCATTGATTTGGGTCTTTTCTCTCTCTCTCTTTTGATTAGATGGGCTAAGAGTTTGTCTGCTTTATTCATTTTTCAGAGAACCACTTCTTTGATTCATTATTTGTATGTTTTTATGTCCACGATTTCATTGATTTTTTTTTTTTTTGCTCTGATCTTTACATTTTCCTTCCCTGTACAAGCTTTAGTTTCAGATTGTTCTTGTTCTTCTAGGAGTGCATAATTAATTTATTTATTTGAGGCTTGCTCTCTGGTGGATTCTTGGGTAGTCTTTCTATGTTTTTATAATATGGACATTTACAGTATAAACTTCCGTCTTAGTACTGCTTTCACTGTGTCCCATAAGTCTATCGATCATGTTGTGCTGGCATCATCATTTACTTCAAAAAACTGTTGTTTTTTGTTTCTTTATTTCTTCTGTAACCCACTGTTGATTTAATAGTATATTATTTAGTTTACATGTATTTGTATGATTTCTGTATTTTATCTTGTCATTGATTTTTAGTTTCATTGTGCTGTGGTCTGATAAAATACATGGTATAATTTCAGTTCTTTTACATTTTCTTGAGCTTGCTTTATTTGCTAGTATGTGGTCTGTTTTGGAGAAGGTTCCATGTGCTGCTAGAAAAGTATGCTGTTTTTGAGCAGAAGACTGTAGATATCTAGTAAAGTGCATTAGTTCAAAAAGTTTGATCAACTGAAATTTTTCATTGATTCTGGAGGGCTACTTTGTATGTTTGTGGTATTAGGGTATTGAGGTCCCATATTATAATGGTTTCCTTATTTTGGTCTTTTATGTCCAGTAGTACTTGTTTTATGAAATCGTATGTGCCATTATTTGGTGCATATATGTTACTAATTATAATCTCTTCCTACTGGATTTGTTCTCTTTGTATGTGGTGACATTCTTTACTTCTTTTGATCAGTTTTAGTGTGAAGTCCACTTTGTCGGAATGTAGGATAGTTACACCTGCTTTTTAGCAACCTAATGTAGGGAGTATTGTTTTCTATCCTTTTAATTTTTTAGTCTGTTTCTTTTTAGGTTAAATGTGCTTCTTGTATATCATAGACTGCTGAATTTTGTTTTTTGATCCATTCTGCTAGTCTATATCTTTCGAATGGGGAAGTGAGATCATTCATGTTGAAAGTTACTACTGGGTATCGTCTTATGCCTGTCACTGACCTATTTTCCTGTTGCTGATTCTATCTCTCCCTTTTACTTAGCTGCTCACCCTACCTGGTGCATTTATTCTGTTATACCATTTGTCATTGTTAGCTTCATTGTCTCTTCTAGTGTAACCTTCAGAATTTTTTGGAGTGTTGGTTGGTGGTCATTAATTTCTTTAGGTGTTCTTTATCATGAAAGTATCTTATTTCTCTAATTTTGAACAACCTGGGTTCTTCATTTTAAGATCTCCTAGCCTTTAAGATTTTGCTGTAATTCTAATGGGTTTCCCTTTATAAATGATTCAGTGCTTGTCTGTAACGACTTTTAACTGATTGTGTTGGACTTTCAGGATTTTGATTATCAGGTGTTATGGAGAGATTATTTTCTGATCATGCTATTTGGGGTTCTTTGTGCCTCACTTATCTGTACATTAAGTTTTCTGCTATTATTTGAATAAACAAGATCTTTATATCGTTTGTGCTATCATCTGCTTTTTTCACTAATTACAGTTAATCTTATATTAGTCTCATTTGCATAATTTAGGAGCTGTTGGATCCCTTTTCATGTTCTTTTGTTCCTTTTAAAGTATCTTTCATAAAATGGTCCCCAGCAATAGTGCTGTCCTCTAGTTCTGACAGTCTGTCCCCACATTGACCACATTTGCTGCCTGTAGTTTTGATAGAACTTTTGATCCCCTCATTTTTACTTGTAGCTTTTTAATGGAATCCAGTTCTTTTCTGTGCTGATCATTCATGTTGTGTTTAGCTCTGCTTTTTTTTTGTTAGTGTATTCTCTACGGAATACACTTATGGATTATTTTCTTTATTTGGCTCAATATTTGTTTACTTGCATTTTCTCTGAACTTACTGACTTAAGTAAATGCCTTACTGACTTGTTTTGTTATCTCCCTTATATCATTTTGAATAATTCAGGTGTATGGCTTTTGGTTTCCTCCCCTTTGATGCCCCCATGGTTTAGCTTTAGGGAAGTTATAAGGTTTTGGAGGCGTCTTACTGGCTTCTCACTACATGTTTCAGTTTCTTTGTTTTGTGCTGGGGCTTGCAGATTAACTATAGTGAAAAGCTTTGTTTCTAATGTGGAAACCTCTTTAATTAATGCCTACCTTTCAGTGTATCCTCTGGATGTGGCTCTTAGCCTTGGTCTCTGTCCCAGGATTCAGCCACCTTTGTTTATTTGGGATGGGAGGTAGCAGCATATTTTACCCAGGATCCAGTTGTCTAGGAAGAGGCTACCATACTATTAATAATGCCAAAGCAATCCAAATATCAGCATCCAGAGGAAACCAGTTCATAGCAAGAGCTGTTTTACCTTAGCTGTAATAATAAAACAGCATCCATTATAGTGTCGAATACAAATTGAATATTGGCATACCTTAAGAACCAATAAGGTATCCTCTTAACCATAGAAAAGAGATGTGTGATTATAGTGTGAACACTAAGAGAATTTGAATATTGATCTACTGTTGACCTACAGAAAGTATCTATGAAATGAAAGCTTATCTCACAACAATAGAACAGTATTCAACAGCAATGGTATAAAGTTCACCAGCTACCTAGAGATCCCTAAAGCTTAGTAGTTATACTAGTAAAGGTAGAAGGGGTGGAGAAAAGGGGAATTAAAAAAACAAGATTTGAAATATTTCTCAATGAGATATGAGAAAGGCAATGAAAGGTAAGATAGGGAGTCCTATTGAGCATAAGAGGAAACCAATAGTTTTAGAGAATAGTCACAGGAGAACAAGAGGAAGGAGAAAAACTAAACAGCAGAATACAGAAAGTAAAAACAAGATAAGAAGGAAAAGAAAAAATGGAAAGGAGGAAAGAAACTAAAAAGGGGCTTGGGGGAATCCCAAAGTCTCAAAAGACCCATGAAAGAAAAATAAAAATCATTTTAAAAAAAAAAAAAAAAGGTTGATTCAAAGAAAAAAGATCCTGTGTTTTTACTTTCTTTTTTTTTTTTAATCGGTACCAGGGATCAAACTCACAACCTCCTGCTTGCAAGGCAGGCGCTTATGCCGCTGAGCTAAACCCCCAGCCCCGATCCTGTGTTTTTGAATGAGTGAGATTTTTTCACAATGCGGGGGTGCGTCACGGGGAGTGTTGGACTGAATGTCAGCTGTAGCCTGGTCTGGTCATTTCCTTCTTTCTCCAGGCATCGTCCTTGTCCAAGACCAGGTCAACTGGCTAATCCTTGCCTCTGCTGCCCTCTGTCAAAAGAAAGTAGAATGTAAAGCCAACTTGCAGTTGGTAGATGATGTCCTCGTGCTGGTGGGGCAGTGTGCATCCAGCCTGAGCAATCTTTTCGTATGTTTGTTTTCTGTCTGTATATATATTCCATGGTGAAGTGAAGTGAACACATACTTGGGTTGTGTGTTTTCCTCTCGAGGGTTTATTTATGTGGTTTGCTTACAGTACCGGGTATAGAATCCAGAGCCTTCACATGGAGCAATGTATTCAGCCCCCCCCCCTTTCTTGAAACGGGGTCTCCTTAAGTCACTAAGTTGACCAGGTAGGTTTGGATCTTGGGATCCTCGTGCCTCATACTCTTAGAGCCCTGAGTTTGTATCTCTGTCTCAAAATGACTGGCCTCTTACTGGGATTTAAGAATTCTCTATAACGTCCCTTCTTTTCTTTTCTGTTCTGTTCTGTTCTTTTTTTTTTTTTTGTATTGAGATTTGAACTCATGACCTCACATTTGCCAGGCAGGTGCTGTGCTGCTGAGCTATATCCCTGGCCCCTCACTTCACTTATTTTCTGCAACCAAAATGTTCCACATATTTTAAGAGACCTTAAATATGATCATCAACTTTGTAATTTTAGAGATTTGTTTTAGACCAGGGCCCTACTTTTATAAGTAAATCAGAAAGGAGGGCACAATGAGAATAATTATTATAAGTTAAATTTTTGCAGATTTAATTTGACAGGAAATGAGGTAGAAATTTTCAAAGACATTGTCCCCTTTATAGCTCCTTCATTCTTTTTTTTTTTTTTTTTTTTGCATTCTCTATAGTAAAAAATACTACTTTTGGATATCTTAGTTACTTTTCTCATTGCTGGTATAAAATACCTGACACCCACAAATTAAAGGTGGAAAGGTTTATTTCAGCTCATAGTATGTAATGGTTTCAGTCTACTATAGACTCGGCTGGCTCTAAGGTAGGGTAGCATGGCGAAGGGGCATCACAGACAGAGGAGAAACAGTCCATGGCAGGCAGACGGGCAGGCAGGAGGCAGCAAAGCAGTGAGAACCAGCAGCAAGTTTAGCTTCTTTAGCTTCTTTCTGTCCCTTTCTATTTCATCCAGGTTTTAAACCTGTTGATTGGTGCCACCCACACCCAGGTAGGACTTTCATTATCCATACCCTTAATCCCAGTGTCAACCCTTAATCCACATTCATTCACCCTAATCCAGCCACCTTCTAAACTCATCTATGATTGCATGAGACTCTGGAGGGACACCTAGATACAACCATAACACTAGATATTTTTGTTTTATTTCAAGCTCTCAGTGTCAGATTTTGTTTTGTACTCTTCTCATCAAAGCATTCCATTCTCTCCAGAAGGAATTTTTTGACAAGCAAAAATACCTACACTCACTTCTTCTTAGCAGTAATTGCAAAGATCTCTAGTTAACCTATTTATTTCACTTTAAATCATAAGATAGGAGATTACATTTGATTCAACCAAACAATGTAAAATTCCCTGATCTGTGTTTATGGATTTGGATTTAAGAGCATCTTGACCTTTTCCTGACTTCTTTGGAATTAAGATGCTTAAATCAGTGAGAGCTTTTATGAGTCAAAACAGCCACATACATATCTGAGAAGACTTAGGCTGACAAATCAAGTTTTTAATTACAGGAAATAATCATAAACTACTTGGACATGCAGTTAAAGGGATTTTTTTCCTTTGGAAGCAGCTTGTCTTTTATATCTTGACCTCCAAGCTCATTATAAGAAATTATGTTCTTTTTCATACTTATATTCTGAACTCTATAACTTCTTTCTGTGAATATGGATTTTTTTTTTTTTTTTTTTGTACTTGAAATCAAACTCAAGACCTTGCACTTGCCAGGCAGGTGCTTGGGCCACTGAGCTATCTCCCCGGCCCTTAATATGGAAATGAATTTTGTTGAAGTCAAATAAATTATTTAATTGCATTTTATTACCTTTTAGTAGAAGATTAAAAGAATATTAATTTTGCTTGTGATTAAACTAACTAGACATCTGACCTCTGATACCTATCAAATCCTGTACCTCTATGATCTATGAACTGCCATACATTTTACTAGTTGAGACTTAATAAAACTATAAATCAATCCCTAAAACTTTAGAATTTAAGTGTAGAAAATGTATCTCATCTAGCAGCAGGAGAGTTTTTTGTTTTTCTTTTCAAACATTCATTCTGTTCATTGCTAGCCCCCAGAGAAATAAATGCATTTGTAGAGCATCTTAGGTCAGTCCTAAAAGCCTACAGAAGAACTGAGTTGGCTGAATATAATTCTGCACTTGAAATTTAACCAGTCTTTGAAACTTATTTTCATCCAAAAAGTATTACAGTGTTTTTTAAATAACATATTTTACATGTTACTTAGTATCCTACTTCCTAATGTCTCTTTAATTGTTCATTTGCCAAAATCCCCTGCTTATTTAAAAGATATTGTGATAGAGGCTAGACTGAATATATCATGATTGCTTTTCTTCCTGTGTACCATGTTGATTTGAAATGTCAAAATATAGCACAACTATTTCCTATTTTATAGATTTGTAGATTGAGATTCTCAGTTTTGATGGGCATGAACTTCCAGAACTAGACCATACTTGTCTTTTTCTTCTACCATCTAAGTGCAGTCCATACAAGATAGCCACACTGCAGAGCACTTTATCAGAGGCCTACTTTGGTTCCTACTCCTTCAACAAATATGCAGTGGAGAGCAACCACATGCTAGGCAATGCACCTCTTAGAACAGTGCTTACCCTCAAGCCTAGTGGGAGAGATGGCACAGGCTTTTCGTGGAGGGTATAAGTGCCAACTCAAGGCACAGAACATGCAGTGGAACCTGAGGGATGTGGCATACAACGTCGCTGGGAGCAAAGGGATGAAAGGTGAGTTGGATCAGGAAAGGTTGTCCAGAGGGTGTGACCTTTAATTGAGTTAGAGTCTGCCAGACACAAGTGAGGTTATTGGAAGGCTAGAGATCATGATGTGTCCAAGAAATGGCCCAAAAATGTGTACAGGACATGCTGAGAAGCAAGATAGGGGCTTCTCTGGTTAAGAAGTTTGGACTTCACCCTGTGGATAAAAGGAAGTAATTTGAAAGATTATAAATAGGAAAGGAAGTAGCATGATCAAATTTGCATTTTAGGAGAGTCCAGGGGGAAGGTTTGAGTCTAGTGTAGGAACGGCTGCACCTAGATGCTTCCTCACACCTATGCAGTTGCCATGCTTTCATTCCCTACCATGTGCCTTGGTGCGCTCACATTCTTTCTCGTGTACTGTTCATCCTTTTCTTGTACTGACTCCTACCTGCCTTACCCATGCCAAGTTTATAAATATGACTAAATGCAAGATTATCAAAAAATAATAATGCTAAACCAGTTAAGGTGAAGGTAGTGCTGTTGCAGTTGGATTCAGCAGGAAGTCATGTTAACTTGCCAAGACCTGGCTTAGTGAAGGGGCAGGAGTAGTGGGCCGGAGACGGACTGCAAGGTCAGGAAGGCGATGTGGGAGCACAGATACTCTTTCTGGAAGCTTGTCTGAGAAAGGAGTGAGTTAGCCACACATGATTGGAAGGTCCCCTTCCTAAGGAAGACTGAGAAGAGAGACCCCAAAGCATGGAGAAAGGTGGGTGGGGTTGCTAGCAGTAAGGAAAAGAGGAAGATGAAGGATGGCAGGCAATACCTTTCCCACTGTAATAACAGAAGTCAAGTTTGGGGTTGAATATCAGTAAAGTTAGGTTATAATGGAAGTGGGGGAAGTTGAAGTCCTACTGCCTGCCTCTGGATTTTCCAGTGAAGATCTTCCGCTAAGAAAAGCAGATCGGGCTGGTGGGAAAGAAGGCTGGAGAACAGACAAGGTTTGAGCAAGTGCTTGCAAGGAGGGAGAGGGAAAAGGAGTATCGCCCAGGTTCTGTGTGCATGCTGGGGGCCAGCACCTAGTGCAGGTAATGGCACCATGCCACCCAGTGCAGGCAGAGAGAAGGATACTGGGCTGACCACAGATCGAGCTCTGATTGTGTGGGTGTGGTAGAAGATAAGCGGCTAGTGGAGGTGCAGGTTTCGAGGATGGTGTGGAGAAGTGATGGACAGTGGCATGCAGTCTGTTTAGGGACAGACACATACCAGGGGAGTACTGAAGGAAGCCAAGACAGCATCAGAGAAGAGGACTGTGAGAACTGAAAGGCTGTGATCAGAAGCGAGTGTAACAGAATTAATACTTCAGATGTAGAGCTCCAGGGCTGACCATCCAGGAGATGAGGAAGCCAAGGGACATGGGCTTATGTTCTAAGGGCCCCCAACTCCACAGAGAAGTGGCAGAATTTGGAGGGAAGAGAGAATGGAAGTAGAGCTCCAAAACCTTCAGTGAACGATGGAGCCATTTTCCAAATAAGAGTAAGGATTAATGTAATGGGGAATGTGCTCCTCATTAGACAAAAGCTTCTTAGTTTCATTAAAAATATTAAAAGCAGATCTTAAAATCTGATTTTAATCACAATTCCTCTCAGTGGGTTTTAGAATTTTGATAAAGTTCAAAGGTGTCCGAAAGTATAAATCTGAAAGTTTTAAGCATCTTGAAAGTTACACCTGCAAATATTACCTGTCATTTATGTCTTTTTTATAAGTTTTTTTTAAAGTTCTCCCCTATATGAAATTTTACCTTAACACAATAATTAAAGAAAGACAGCGTCTACAAAACACAGTATGAATAGATATCTCATAAGACCTTTTATTTCAGGGCTATTAAATTTAGTAAGAACAGAAAATTTTCCCCATTTATTTATTTGTTTGTTTGTTTGTTTGTAACAGGAGTAGAATCCTTTTCTTTTACAGCTTGTTTTCCATCTGTCATCTCTAATTTTTTTGTGTGATACTGTTGTAGTTCAGATCTTGAGCATCTGCAGAGACCCATGAGTTGGAGGCTTGGTCTCCATCTCTGGCTCTCCTGGGAGATGATGGAACCTGTAGGAGGCAAGGCCTAGTAGAGGAAGTGAGATCATTGGGGCCATGCTGTTGAAGGGAATAGCAGTGCCCTGGCTCCTTCTCTTCCTCTTTCTGCTTCCTAGCTAGCATCATGAAATGAGCATTTTGCTCTACCACATGCTTCCCCCTCATGCTATGCTACTCACCACAGGCATAAAGGCGCTGGGACCAAGTGACCATGGACTGAAATCCCCAAAATTATGAGTCATGACATAATGCTTCACTACAGGCCCAAAAGCAATGAGGCCAAATGATCATGGACTAAAATTTCTAAAACTGAGGGTCAAAAATAACCTTCTGTCTTTTTAAGTTGATTTGTCGCATGTATTTTATTATAATTACAAGAAGCTAACAAGAGACATTAAATTTTTTAATGCATCTTTCCTACTGATTGCAGTGGTTGTTGGAAAGGAAGTGTAGTCCACTTAGGCTATTTTGTGGACAAGAAAGACCAAGATACCTTTTCTTTTGATAAACCCAGGGGCAGTCCCATAGTTCAGTCCCTTATGGGATATTACTGCCAACTTACATCTTAGAAAACTCTGACCAACCATGTATATCTACTCCTGTAATTCCTGCTTGGTGTGTAGGGACACTGTCTATGGGGACAGTAACTTTCATGCTTACATTCTCAGGTTTTTATCAAAGTATATTGTTGGTCAAACTGTACCGTTTATATGTACTGTTGCCAGGTTGAAAATATGAACCCATCTCCAATTACTTTTTTACCCTAATTAGAAAAAAAAATCCTACGAAGGATATGCTTTCATTGCAGTTTTTCAAAACAAGAGTTAGTACTTAAATACAAGGGATCCCAACAATCCAAGACTTAAAAGACTTTAGGTTCATCTTGTATACAAGTACGTTCAGCTTTCTTGTATACGGTTTAGGTAAAGCATGATGAGATGTGGGTCTCCACCCCTGCAATATGCTTGAAGACACTAGACCTAGAGAAAAAGGAAATAACATTAGGGGTTTTTGTTCAGTGATTTAAAAATTAGATAATATGCTTTGTCCAGATCTATAATGGGGACTCTTGAATGATCTCTGGATTTTCTAATCAGGAAATACTGGCTAGGGAATTAATAGAGATATGATTGAGAAAATAAAACAGAGTCAAGAAAAAATGCTAAATTGTTCCAGATTAGTATGAAAATAAAGTGGATGTCATTTGGAGTTAGGATGATGTTGTCATCGTAGGTTACTATGGATGTTATTTAGCTGATGGACAACTCTAGAAGATGAGTCCAGGAACCGAGTTGAACCAATCTGGGTCAATAACATGGGGACCAGGGTCACCTGTTGTATTCTCTAGATGCATACTCTGTCCATCCAAATACCTGTTCTGCTCTGGTCTCACAGGCTGGTCACACAGACCTTCCTGTAGATCATGTGGTTCCGGTTTTACAGGAAGCCCGTTCATGTTGCTCATCAAAAATCAGAGGTACTGTAACTTCGTATAACCAGGAGCAGGTTAGGGAAAAGAGTGGGGAGACAGCAGGTCATCTTATATTTCAAGTAGAGTTAGGTATTTTCTGTTACCTTGCTACAAGGCTGGCAGAAGTTGCCCAGGTTTTTGATGGTGCACTTCAGGTCTGCTACTTTTTAAATTACCTTTGTAGCCAGTGTGTTGACTCTGGAGACCAGGAAACTCACGGCCATGCTGTTTTCTTGATGAGGAAAAACTACTACACTGTGGTTGAGGTGGACTTTTTTCAGGAGAGCCTACTGAGTTAAGAAACACTTAGGGTATGGTGGACTAAGGAAGAGAAGAAAAGAGGGAGAAGAGGAAAGAAGGGAAGGAAAAAGGGTCGGGGAGAGGGGTAATCTAAAATACTTCTACAAGTATGCCTGGAAATACACAGATATTTATGACTTCCAATGCAGCATCTGATGACCTGAACTGAGGCTTCTGCTTGCTGCAAGCTTCTCTCCAAATGCTCTGAGGTGTGCTCAAGGAAGTCTTTGTAAAAGACAGTAACCCCATGATTGTCTTGCCTTGGCTGCCTATGAACCTGTCCTCTGATCACACTGCACCAGCCCTTCCACTCATCACAGGACAGCACCTGGCATCGAGCATCTTGCATTCTACATCTGAGAAACAACAGATGTGTGTGGGGACTTTTCCTCTAGATCTCAACCCAGGATGTTGGTTGGGCTTAGCAGCTTTCATGATGAGAGGACTCAGTTTAAAATACTTCATTACTGGTCTCTACCCTGAGCATCCTGCACTGAGCTTAGAACCCTGGGATGTCTAGTGTGTGTGCTTTCACCTTGAAACCTCCTGTTGGCATGCTTCTAGGCAGATCGCTTGATCAACAGTATTTGAATATTTTCTTTCCTCCAGGCAGAGTTGACATGAGATTCCTCTGTCCTGAGTGCTGCTTAAGGACACTAACACCTGGAATACAGAAACATGTGGTCAACTTTGCCAGCCAAATAGACATCTTGGTATAAAGGACTTGGGCATCATGTCTTTGGTGTTGTCCCTTCCACCAGAGGTAGACTGGCCACCTCCGGTCTCCACCTTTGCCTTCTTTGTTCTATTATCTTTTTCTCCTCTAGCTTCCCTTAGTCCAGATTCTTAGTGTAACTGCTGACTCAGATACTTCCTTTAATACTCAACTACAAAACCTCAGTATCTTTGTGATCATCAAGATGGGAAGTGATTCCCCAGTGTGACACATCCCCTGGTCAGTGGAAAGAGCCGTTCACAGTAGTGACAGACATTCATACTGAGATATTAGACTGCTGTGCTCCTGAAATTTTACAATGCAAAGGGTAAGCACAGTTTAGATATAGTTCACATTACTGGGGTGTCACATTACACCTACCTTTTTAGAGGGATCTTCACTAGCTATGTTTCAAGACCACAAGATTTTTCCTAGAAATAGCTATCTTTTGGGGTAAAAAGAGCGATGTGGTTAATAACACAGAGACTACTTCTGAGAGTCAAAAATGACTATTTTGCACTATATATTAATAGTAGACCTAAGTGTCAGAAAAAATGTTACAGTATCTTTATCAATATAATCCAGGTGAGCATTCTATGAGTATCATCTTGTAACTTTTAATTAATATGTCCATTTTTCCCAAGTCTTTAAAGAAATGTGTGTAACTTTGCTTGTCAGATCAGGAAAAGGGAGGTCACTGTTCAAAGTAAAACAAGTCTAGGAAATGCAGGGACAAATGGTCCCACATTATTTTCCTTATCAAAGATTTATGACTGACTGACTCTGCCACAGACCTTTTGTTTGTCCCCTGGACTATTTCGGTGGTCCCTGCATCGGTCCATCAGCCTCTTTCTCATTTCCTCTACTCCTTCAGCCTGTCCCTTCCACTGCTCTGACAACTGTCACAAAGATGCAGACTTCCCGATGCGATGCCTGTGTCCTGGGCTGCCTCCCAGGCTGTTCACAGACTGACTTTCCAGCTCCATGTCTCACCATGTTGTTCTCACCTCCCACTGTCGTCCTTCTAAATGAGACTTCTTCCTCTTCACCTGAGCATGCCACACTTTTTAATTCGGTTGTTTTGTTGACACCTGCCCCTCTGCCAGGCACATTCTCCCTCCCACTCATCTCTGTTGCTAGGTGCCTGACTCCGCTTTCACTGAGAAGTCAGCCCAAATGCCACCTTCTTCATCACACTGCTCCAGATGTCTAGCCACCCCCAGCCAGAAGTAATGCTTTGACTTCATTTTTTTTTATTTTAAAGAGAAAAAAACCCAATAAAAACAAAGATACAGAATTTGAAAAACAAGATAACAGGAAATTGACAATGGTTAATATATTGCATATTGTTTTTGTCAAAGTAGTTGCTCAGATAATTCTTTGACTTAAAATAATTCTTTACCTCTGTATCCCTCTGCACAGTGTGGATCTGTTCTACTCTTTGGTTTGGAAAGAATATATCTCCTACAAACTCTGAGCTCTATGAATGCAGGGTTCATTAATTATTCTGTTTCCTACAGGATCTAGGAGTTACTCAAAATAGGGTCAGTTGACCTCACCTGGGAATTTCAAGCTTTCTTTTCAAGGTTCAGTAATTCAGTCTTTGAAACAACACAATAGACAGATTAACAGAAGGAAATTCACGTAAGTTTATTAATGTGCGCACGTGCATAAAAGACACACACAATGTGAAATTCAAAGAAGGGCCAGATGGTAGAGGAGTAAAGGTCCTTTTCATAGAAGAGTGAGAAGTGGGAGCAATGTAGGTAATTTTGAGTGTTAGTAAATGATTGTTAGGGATGTATACTGGATGGAAGAGCTAATATTAGTTTGTAAATGATTCTAGAAGTAGTCTGAGCCTGAAGAACAGATAATATTTGCTTGTTACACTACCTAAGTGTGATGACATTCTTCAGTCTTCCCTCCTTTGATGAGTCTGATCTTCCTTGTTTAGTGAAGTATCATGGAGAAGATCAAAGGCCACTGTGTTTCTTATGGGAGGACATTCAGATAAGGGACCTTCAGAAAGAGGGAGAATGGTTTACCCTGCCAGGGGGAGACACAGAGGAAGCCTCTGCTTCAGACAATGCTTTTAAAGCCTTTCAGCTTCCTTCAGTTCAGAGTGCTCAGCATACCAGAGTGCCATAGTTGAGGATTTGGTTTGCTGAGCCTCAACATTAGAAATGCAGAATCTCAGCCTCCACCCAAGCCAGCTAAAATCAGAATTCGGTTTTAATAAAGAAGATCCCCAGGAGATTACAAAGCACGTGAATCAGAAGTTCAGCCTGGGTCCATCCAATGGAGACTCACGTGAAGTAGGAATTCCATGAAACTGCATGGTTAATGAGTGGGTTACATTAAAAGCTGGAATTCTCATTGATTCAGAAGATTAGCTCATAATCACTCAAAGAAAACAGAACCTAGTACAGATCTTTTTCTTGTGACCATTCTCAGTCTTAAAAACATGGAGAGATTTTACTTTAAAACCTCTTGTTATTTTCAGATCACCTTAGGTATTGTCATTTTCATTTTTTTTTCTTTTTTTGTACCCTTGTAAGGTAATATTTGATCCTATGTAAAAAGTATGGAGAGAAACTGTTAATTGCACCTAATTATACCTTAGGTGAGATAACAATTGCTAGGATGGAAGAGTAAGCACTCATTTGGGTGTGTCAGTTTGTCATCTCATTAGCAGCATTCTTCAGAACTATCCCCTAATGTTGCATGGTTCTTTGAAAATGGAAAAGAAAAAAGCTGTCTCATTTGGCTTCTGGAGAAGTTGGCTGAGTTTTTTATGATTCTTCGTGAGTAGAGTTTGGTTAGAGACTCCAAAATCAAGGATTTGGGTTTTTTGTTTGTTTGTGGTGCTGAGCTCCAACCCAGGCCTGGCACATGCTGGGCAATGCTCTACCACTAATCCACAGGCCCAGTCCTAAGGTTCCTCAGTTTATTCTGACACCAGCACCCAGCTCTATGTGAAGCTCCTGGCTTGGACCACTCTCTGAAATCCTCTGTCCTTTTGCTTTCTTTGTCTGTATAGAGCCCAGACCCTTCCATAAGACAGCAAACATAATACAATTCCATGAGCAAACCTGTGGCTTTCCTATGTCTATTTAAGTGTCTTTGACATGTTAATTTTTCTTTCTGTTTTAAAATTTTTATTTTAAAGAGAATAAAACCAAAGAAAATAAAACAGAATAAAGCCAATCAAAACAAACAGTGAAAGTCATACAGGACTTCAAAACAGGATAATAGGAAATCAGTGGTTACCATAATGCCTCTTGCTGTCTTCAAAATGGCTGCCCATGCCATCAGACATAATAAAATCAAGCAAAACAGAACAGAATAAAACCAGTCAAAACAGAACATTGAAGAAAACAACAAAATAGAACAGAACAGTGAGAGCAATATTGGATTTCAAAAACAAGACAGAAATCCTCCATAGTTGCTATATTGCATATTATTATCCTCTAAATAGATGCTCAGACCATAAGCTTTAGGCCTGCAAAGTCAATCACACAATATGAGAATTAAGTTGTTTTTGTGTATCAGTTGCTCTCAGCTCAGCCTGTGATCTTCCAAATCAGCTGGTTGCTTATGTGGGGACATGGGGGTTCTTGTCTCTGAGCCTATGTGCTGGCTGGCACACAAGAATGGTAGGTAAATTGGCTTCTTGTTTCGCTTTCTGGCCCTGCATGGCTGCTACTCGCTCAAGGGCAGGGCGGATTGGCTTCCTGTTTCTCTTTCTAGCCCCATATGGTCACGGCTGTCTTCTAATTTCTTTATAGTTACTTTTCCACTGACTAAAAAATTACAATTTTATGAAAGAAGAAGAGGAAAAAAATTTCCTCTGTTCTCTTTCTGATCAACCCAGAACATCCCTACCTCACCCTGGCCCTGGAGCTATATCCTGCAATCCCAGTGTTAGTCGGCTTTCTATCACTATAACAAATATCTGAGATAATCAACTTGAAAAAGGGAGAGGTTAATGTTGGCTTACAGTGGAGAAGGACTCTATCCAAGGTATGACCCAGGCTGGGTCATTATTCACGGAGGTGGGGGACTCAGTGGGTTGAGGGAGGGATAAATGTTACATTTGAAATGTCTGTTAGGCATCCAAGGCTGTAAGTTCCTCTTTCCTAATCGTGCGTCTCTGAATTTAAGTTCATGTCTTGGCCATCTTTGTATTCTGCAGTTGGTTTGAAGAGGTTCTGGCCATGGGATGCCTCAGACTTGCATTGGAGCTCATGGAGTTCAGATTTGCACATGCATCGGGTTTTATGAAGGTGGCCTACAATTCCACTTGCTACTTCTTATTCTTTTTCATACTACTCTGTAAAAGCAGAGAGAAAGCAATCAGAAAGAAATGCTGTGTGAAACATTCTGAAAACGGGTAGAACCAGAAATGCTGCTGACAAGAGATTTAGAAGTAAAAAATCGCGAGTGCTCGCTCAGACCAAATATAAGCAAATTAGCATAAATCATCATTCTTGATTTTCATGCCTATCGTATCTGAGTGGTTGACTCAACAGCTGCTTCTATCACTACAGCTGTGTCATCCCCCATAATTTCTTTTTGCATGGAAGAAATATTCCATTTGCCAGGCCTTTTTCATCTGCTATTTGTGTTACTCTTTTTTTTTTTTTTGAGCTGACCATAATGGTTAAGAAAAGTCTTGCTACTGGTCTTCATTTCATTGAGCCAACAATTCTTCTTGTTTTTACTTGAGATTTTTATTGTAGGCCCACCTAGGGTTTTTATTATTTGCCTTCAAGTTTGTCCCAGACAACTCTTCTTAGAGATTTGAGGAAATTATCTCTAAAGAAACTTCCTTCCAGGATGAGCCTGGTATGAGGGTGGGGGAACCAGGAGGAAAAACCTCCCAGGCACAAATAAGACGAATGTGGGTCCTGAGTGAGTGATTGCCTAGAGGGGTGAGGCGGGAACATGGATTTCATAGGGACTGGGATGAGAACTGAAGCAGGGAGGGCAGGTGACAGACAGGAAATAAAGGTCGCTGTGGGCCATGCTAAGGAGTACAGACAGTAGTGTCAGAAGTTTAGCCTTGGAAGAGTATGAGGAAATTTGTAATTTGAGGCAAAGTTATTCTGACTGCCATATAAAGAACAAATAGAAGGTTGACTATATTTTTGCTGTGACAGGCAGAGAAGATAAAGGCTCGTAAAGTTCCTAGCGCTGTGATTGGTCCTATATAAATGTTTAAAACACAGTGAAACAAATGAAACCACAAACATTTGTGATGATGAGAAGAGCATAAAATTGGAGGGACATCGTCCATGTAGGATAACGGCTACTTTGATGAATGATGATATCATGGCTGGACAAGAAGCAGGTGGAGTGAGGTGGAGGGTGAATGGGACCACCTGGCCATGTCACCTTTGTGGGGCCCATGCATCATGCATTAGGTGGCTGGAAATATGTCTCTGAGGGTTAGTAGAGACCTGGCCTGGAAAAACACCTTTAGAAGTCTTCAGCAGTTAGATAAGAATGAAGGAGATCACCCCAGGAAAGGAAATTAAGGGAAGAATAAAAATGGTCACAAACAGAAACCATACGCATTGGTAGTAGTCTAACCATTGGTATTAGAATTAGAAGAAAGAACTCTCTTCAAAATCTCATTTATTGTTGTCTCATTAACATTTTCTGGCTGCCTGATAACTTGTCCAGGAAAATCTTTTATTTTAATTTTGTTAAAAAAAAAAAAAAGTGCATACTATGATCTCTGTCAAGGCAGTGCCAAATGGTGACAGTGAAATGCCCTATCTGATCAGGTGCCCTCTCTACTATCAGTATCTACCACAGTCAATGAGTGACTTTGAAGTCATTTATTATAAAGGAGTATATGTGTTATGATTTCCCCCAAACATCAGTAATTTATAATTCTGGGCATAACTGTCTGTGGTATCTGAGACTTGGGGGATCTTTAGAAGTTGAAGTGGAGCATCCCTTTGTCCCAACACTAGACACCATGATGAGAAACCAAAAGCAGGCTTTGAGCGTCAATATAGATTCCTAAATGATACCATGAGATAGGCCCTGCAGTTGTGAACTCTGGGTCCTTAAGCATGGCATTTAACACTGCCTCTTGGCTACTTGGTGTGTCTTAGTGACTTGCAAACAGCTGTCCGCTTTATCAGGAGTAATTTTATGAAGCCACAGAATATATCAGGAAAGACCAGATGCATATCTCATACCTGCATGAAACAGTACTTTCAGCAGCAGCATCTTCCAAGTAATAAAAATAACTCTTCTTCAGTCACTAGCCCTGAAGCCAAGTGTCCTCTTTCACTTCCTGTTCTCTGTTGCTGTTCTGCAGAGGAACATCTTATCTTCCAAAGTCTGGAATGTAACCTTTCCTGTTCTCACTGATGTAACCAATATCCATCCATTCCTCCTCTTGATATATCTTTAGAGGGTCATTGCCTCTTGATCAGTTGCATCTTGCATTTCTCTGGTCTGTTTTTCATTCCTACAAGTATCTACTTGGCAGGCAGTCTTAGCATCCATGGTTATTTCTTGATATCTATCATTTCTCAGTTTCTAGTTAACAGCAGATTCATGACTGCACAGCCACCCTCATGGTAAAGATGGCCCTTTTATCCACCATCACAGAAGGTTTGTTCAGATCTGATATTCTGAAAACAGACCCATTTCCTTTAGAAGACTGGATCAGCTTTTAAATTCGGAGGTTCTTTACAAGTCTCCTTTTGGAAGTCTATTGTCTAGGGAATAAGATTTCTCCTTTTCTTCAGCTCTGAAGTGAGCTTCTTCTGAAGGGCTCTAAAGCCTGTGTGACTGAATGGTAAAGTGCTGACAGTGGGTGTGATTCATCACTGAAAGAGGCCTCTGCCCCGGGTGGGGTTGCCTGCGTCGCGTTCTCTGCCAGCAGACCTGGCCCTTCCTGGCTGCACTGCATGGCCCCATGCTTGTCCCGTTGCTGTAGAGCTGTGCACGTCTGCATCCGATACATGGTCACAGGCCTGCTGCATTGCTCAGTGTGATAATGCCTGGGTCGCTGCTACAGCAACAGATAGTACTTCCTTATTGTGAGGAACAAACCTGCCTGACCCAGGGGATGTTCTTGATTTCTAGAGCCATATCTACCCTACCAGTTACACTTAAAAGTGTGAAAGAAGATGATTGGCTACAGTAAACCGATCTGTGTTACTGGTTTTCATGTATGAAAATTGCTTGGGTAGTATGGTCGTTATTGCTAAGCAGTGTAAGGAGTCTTCCTTTGGAACTCTCTCTGCTGCCCCTCCCCATGTCCCTCCTCTGCCTCCTGTGCTAACACATAGCACATGTGTTTCAGAATGGAACCTGGAAAAGGAATGCGTATGGTTCTCGTATGGAAATATCATTCTAAATTCCACATGCCATGCGATAATACATTGGCTAGACCATCAGAAGTTACCCCAGAAAGAGGGAATTTGGGTTGGAAAGGAATCAAAGGAATCATGAAGCTAATAGAATTGACTGCAGTTAAACAGTAATAGGTAGTCTGGACAATTGGGTGAAGGCCAAGTTCAAAATCACAAGTAATCCCTCTGCCTTTCAGAATGAGGTGAGGTCTACTGAATGGAGAATAGGGCAGGCCATCTATTCGCTCTGGGTTTAATCCGACAATGGGCTCTGAGCTTTATCTTGTTCTCTGAAAGGACAAAGATATTGAATCCAGCCAGAAAAACTTGTGCTTATCTGTCCTAAGTATTCACACAGTCTTCTTATTGTCCTCCTCTCTGAGAAAGAGAGCCCTGAAATAAGTTCTTGGCTTCATCTGATAAAGGTCAGTCAGTTTCTATAATTGCCTCACTTCTTTTGTCTTCTGTAGCTGACACAAATTCTAGAATAGCATATATTTTCAAAAAATGACAATGGTGTCCAGGGAAACTATTATTGAGTGGGAGAAAGATTGAAAGCAACAACAGATTCTATGTATATGCCCTTAGTGCCATGGTTGAGTATGGTGTTTCCAAAACTGTTTCATGGAAGAAAACACTGCAGATTACACATGTGCGTACATACACACATACACACGCACGCGTATGCACGTCCATGATCTAACACATGCTGCCATTTATGTCACACTGTGGGTTCCCAAGTGTACATTTATGTGCTGAAGGCTCTGAAAAGACCCACGATAACAATAACCTGGTTAACCCTTACAAGACTCAGAATTTCCCCATTCTGTTTGACTGTAGAGCTCTCTGCATTACACCTAGGCTGTCTCCCTCCCCATGGAACACAATTTGACCAACAGTAGTAGAAATTTACAAAGTCATCATAGATTGTGAGTCCATCTGACTTGAATTTAAAGTGCAGTGTGTGATCCTGGTACAAATCGAGTAACTTCTGGTCCCCTCTTTCTCCATCTGCAAGATGAGGATAATGTGGAACATGAGCATCTCCAAAACAGTGGTACTTAAATGATGCAGTTAAACCATTTCCAAGCATACCGCCCAGGACAGACCTTCCCTGGTGTTAATGTCTCCTTCGGTCTTGGCCTTTCTGTGCATCACTGTGCTGCCTTCAAAGAGAAGATTTCTCACATATAGCCTATTGTGATCATTGTTATTTGTGCTAGTAAAATACAAATAATCAGTCTTTCAAAAATAAAACAAAACTGCTTTCCTGAAGGAAATATATGCTAACATGTTATTACAGCTACTTTTGCATATACTGGTACAGTTGCCTCCTAGGTTCTGGCACCATCATTTCTGTTTTTTTCTGGACTCTTCCAGAATTAGATGTTAAACAGAGGTCCTTTGGTAAATGTCATGTGTTAGTGTTCCCTCCTATGACAAAATACTTGAGCAAATCAGTTTGTAAAGAGGAAAGATTTGTTTTGGCTCATAGTTTTTGGAAGTTCCAGTCCATGATCAAGTGACACCATCCCCTTTGCTGTGGGCCTGTGACAAGGTAGCACATCATGGCTGTGGTATGTGGCAGAGCCCAAGTCAGGGAGCAAAGAGAAAGGAGAGACTCAGGGACCCACAAGCCCATTCAAGAGCATGCTCCCAATAACCTAAAAGCCTCCCATAAGTCCCAATCACAGGGACCATCTACTACTTCCCAGTAATACTACTCTGGGAATCAAGTTTTTGACTCAAGGACCTTTGTAAAAGATTTGCCTGTAGCATACTGTTTACTGATTCACTAAATCAGTAGCTTTCCAAAAACTCCATTGAATAACAGCAATAAATAACTCCATTAGAGTATTAGCCACTAGTGTTCATTTTGCTTTTACCATGTACCAAGCACAGCGCATGCCTGAGTTATGTGGATAACTCCTTCAATCCCATAGCCACCCAATGCAGTGTGCACTGTTATCAACAACATGCATGTGAGGAAACTGAACCTTGCATGCTGAGGTCACCCAGCTGTGACAGAGCACCATGACTCAGGGACTATGGCCTCTGCACCTGAGCAGGGCAAGGATGATTTGAAAATATGAAAGTCACTTAGTGGCAATTCTCAAGGTTTTAATTTTTTTGCTAACTCTGGGTGAACCTTCCTCATTTTTCAAGAAATAAAAGTTGTGTATTCAGAGTTTTAAATCACAGATTAGACGTAGTCTTCTCTGGTCCCTACATTTCCAAGCAAGATCAATTCTATTGAATTTAGGAGCTTTATTCCAAAATTTCATCCAAAGTGCAGCTCCTGATCATAAAAGATAGGGCACATAGAAGTGAATTTGTCAAATTTTCTAATATCAACTCCTTTTAGTTTAAAATTTTAAATCTTAAGCAAGATCTTGATATTTTTATATTTTTTAAACTGTTGTTTTCCCCAGTTCCAGCAGCCTTTAGCAATGACCCCCAGACTCTATGGGACCATCCATAGTTAGTCCTAAATTCAGAGCTTTTCCCCCTGTGTTTTGGAAATAGCCTGGGTTTGGACATGAATTAGGCCTCAGACTGTCCCTGAGATGATGAAGAGTCCAACTGAGACTGAGTGACACTTGGAGAGAGAAGGAGGGGACCTTCTTTTTTTCATTCCAGTTATTCTGCTGTCACCTAAGCAACCTGAGGACAAGTGATAGGTTTCATCTGGGCTCATCTCCGAGCCTCTCAACTGGCCTTGCACCCAGGAGTCAAGCAGTAAACACTGGTGAAGGTTTTGGGTATCTTCCATGCCCTCTCTGATACTGGCTAGGGAAACAGTGCTACAGAGGAGAAAGACACAAGGAGAAAGGAGAGCAGCTCTCCAGGTGAACCAGTGCTGCCAGGGAACAGCCTCTTACCTGGTGGTTTTATCTCCTTCCAGCTTCACACCTGAAGCCTCCGGTTCAACCAGTGACAGGGACCATGCTGGGCACTTCTGCCATTGTGACCTTTCTATTTGCTCTAGGATTCCTGTATCATACCAACAAGTGCATTTTGGGAACTTTCCTGTCACCTGGTGGGGGGCAAGTCTGTAAGGGACATGGTCTCCTTTTGACTCTTTGGTGAACGAGTCATGCAGTTAGAAGGAGCAAGAGCTTCTCATAGACTGAAAAAGATAGAAACTTGGCAAGTGATGCTGAACTTGGTCCACATAGGGGACAGAAGAAAGATAATGGGAACACAGGCAGTTTTTCTTTTAAGACTGACTAACCCTATGACCTGTTGCTACAATGCTGTCTGCTCTGCAGAGAGGACTCTCCTTGCTGTGGAGTTTTCTTGTCTCTGGGTCAGGGCTAGAGTGCATAAGTGTGTGAGGCAACATGAGAAGTGAGTGCTGTCAACATTAGAGTGGATGTGTGAATCTGGACCTCCTCCCATCTCCACACTAGGTGTTTTTTTTCCTCCCCAGAAAGCACGGATGCTCCCAATGCCTCCTTGCCCTTTGAGCCTCTCAGCACAAAAGTAAGAAGAGGAGTCCAGCTGAGTGGGGCCAGTCCACAAAACATAGGAAAAGTAGATAGAAGTAGAGCTTGAAAACTAAATGTTTTTCTGCTGTGGGAAGGTTATTGTGGGGCTCTAACTCCCAGGTGTGTGTGTGTGTGTGTGTGTGTGTGTGTTTGTTTGTGTTGAGACAAGGTCTCCCTATGTTCCCCAAGTTGGTTTTGAACTCATGGGATCAAACAATTTTCCTGCCTTCACCTCCCAAGTGCTGAGACTACAGGTGCATGTCACCATACTTGGCTCACAGATTAAAAAAAAAATAGTGCAAACTGGTGAATGCCACTTAGATTACATAATATATAACGGGGACTCCATCATCACAATGCTCAGCATCCTGTAGTCTCCTCCAATTAAGCTCTTGATGAAAATCAACAGGGGAGTGGTACATTTTCTGCATTTTTTGCTATAGACTTTTGGATAGTGGGAATGAGACTTCTGAGTGTTTCTTTACAGACAGTTATGGGAGCTCTGGTTGTCAGTAGAGATAACAACGGAGTTGTGGTTTTATTTGTTCATGAGCACGGACATAATGCATGACAAAGCGTGCTTATTGGCAGGCTGGGGCCGAGTAGCTGGTGATTAAATATTCTTATTTCAAAGAAAGTGGCAGGGCTGTGTTCAGAAGAGCCCATTATGCCGAGCACCAGGCCCATCAACAGCCCAATTAAGAGCAAAGGGAGTGAGGCTGTGAAAATATCAGTGGGTTGTGCTGTTAAAGCTGTCTGGCTTTGGAGCCAAATGGGGCTTTTTGGTCTGGAGTTGATAGGAAACTCTTGTGTATTTCTGGCGCCCTCCTACAGCAGGGGGTGTTTCAGATAATGATTGTTTTGCTTCTTTGAGCTTCTACCTGCAGAAATGTGTTTATTTGGACTGCTTATAGATTACAGAAAGCTGGGGAATCTGATTTGGGAGAGGTGGTTCTTTGGATGGATTCTTTCCCAACCTGTGACAAATCCAACCTTGAAAGTCCCAACAGGCTAAAGTTATAGGCTATGCCTGACAGGTGGTTGTTGATATATAACTACCGGTCATGTTTTTTGGTGGGTAGATGTCCTTGGGAACAGTGATGTCAACCTTATTTCCTCCTGAAAGAAAATCCTTACCAAGAAAGCTTCAGAAATATCTGTTATTGTATACCTGCTTTTAAAAAATAAGTCCTTATTGCCTGGTAACTTTTATCTAACTCTTACTATAAAGAGAATCAGTTCGTGTGTTCCTTGGCCCACTGCCTGTGCATGTATGACTGTTGGTGAGTGTGCATGTGTGTGCACTTGTGTGTTGGGGCCCCTGCTTTGGAAGTAGAAATCCTTTGATTAAAAGAGAGAGAAGCACAATGGCAAATTTCATGCTTCCTCACCTGCTTTCTGAAAGGGGAGTTTGGGGACTCTGTGGAGAAGGGCCCTGGACTTTGACTGATCCTGCCTTCTGTTTGCAAAGTGGAGGGACCATTCCTGTGCCTGAAAAGTCAAACCCCAGGAGGGCGCAGATTGGCCCTGCAGATGGGCCAGAACTCCTACTGCTGAGTGCCAAACTTTAGGATGTTTTCACACATAGTAGCCACTAACAGAAATGGCCGTATCGTAATTTTGTCTCTTGCCAGCATGAGGGTTAAAATATTTTAAAATCATAAACAGTGAAATAGTCATCAGGTTTTTCTTGGCGTATTTTGTTACATATGATGACTTTAACTTTCTGTCACTTAATGACTGAACAGAAGAGCATCTTTACCTAATAGAGATACCTGATATAATTAAGATTATACAGAAGGTGGCTACCTGCTAAACTAACTCTTTCTTTGAACCTGAAGGATGTGTTCTAGAGCCCAGGCCAAGAGCAACTTCTGCTCCAGTATGTTCAATTACATGCTGGTGATGTAAGAAACACCCATTTCTCTCCTGCTGCAGGTGCCTGCTCCTGCAGGTTCCCCAAGTCACTGCATCCTGTCGTGTGGGTCACTTCAGTGTGAGATCCACTGGCAGCAGAAGCTCTCTTATAAGCTTACGTGGGGGTCGAAGTGAACAAACTTGATGTCCTTCCCATTTGCAGTACCAAGGAGTTTCCTGGATGTGGGACTTTCCATTTTAAAACTCACAAACTTTGGGCAAACCAGGACAACTTGTCACACTGTGTGAGACAATGAATGTAGCTGTAAATTTCACCATTACATTTCACAATGTGAGACTGTTTCCCCAAATCTGTTTTATGTCACAGGGCCCCTCCCAGCCCATGATGTGCTACTACAAGGACGGGCGCTGAACTGGTTTTGGAATGTGTGCCACTCTACTTGTCCATATGTGCTGACACTGTGGGGGCTCCACAAGTGTCCTAGCTTAGTGGTTTAGACTTAGTGAGGTGCCCCAGGAGCAGAGGGCAGTTTTAGACTACTGGACACCCCACAACTATCCCTCAGCCTCCACCCCCTTCTTCTGCTAAGAGGTCAATACTTTTATGTATCAGAAGAAAACTGGCTGAAATTTTACAGTAATAACAATGCATTTCCAAATCAGAGATTAGATGCCTGAATATCCCTTCTGCTTCCAGCAGCATTCTGTGGTCTTCCATGGAGAACTGTGGATTTTCCAGACTTTGAATGGGATGAATTTAAAGGAAATGTCTGTTCGCGTGGTTCTTGTGATAGTGAGAGATGCTCACTGTGTGGTCCTTTTATTTTTAGTAAAAGTGTTGGAAAAATTGAGTTATGTTTGCTCTGAGTGTCTGAGGGGTTCTGGAGAGATTGTGTAGTCTAGAAAATGCTGGAATTATACATTATTATAAATGTCTGCTGGTTGGGGAAATTCATTTACCAGAAATACTGCAATATAATATAAGTCAGGCTATAAAGTTTTACCTAGTTCATTGCCCAAAAATGTATATATCAAACTGAGAGGAATAAACTAAGAAAAGTACATTCAAAGAGAAATAAAAATATGTTTTAGTCTGCTATTCTTTTGTCAACTGTGATTTTGTATCAGATTTCTTGCTTGTCCCCAAAGCTCCCTGTTTTAAATTCATTTATTTTTGTTGCCTTCGTTATGAACCTTGAGTGTGGAGTTATTTTCTTTTTAGATAAACACTCAAAATTCAATTTGTAACACTTTCTCATTTGTAGCACTGTACTAACTAAATTTTTGATGGGTTTTCTCTGAGCAGTCATCTATTTTTAGCCTCTTGTTTATTTTCACTGGATACTGAGCTTTCCGCTGAACTGCTGGCAGGCTCAGATGTGTGGAGGGCTGTTGATAACTAGCATCCACTTAGCTGGGGTTGGAGGTCCCACTGAAACGCGATGATTTCTTTTTATGGCAATGCTGCTGCCCTGTATGAATAAAAGTGCCCCTCCTTGAGAGAGAAAAATCACATCACCTTAGGGTCTCAGGAGCACGGTTCCATAAATATTTTTATGCATCATGGAGCAGCATCTTTATTTAACAGAGCTGATATTGCCAACAAAAATGAAATAACAGAGGAAATAACTTCTAATGATTTCCAGCTTTAATCCTGAGAAATAAGAGAGAGAGAGGTTACAATCAAAGTTTTTTTTTTTCTTTTTTTTTGCATAGTGCTTTAGTGGCTATCTTTGACTCAAAGGGCGACCTGTTCTCCAAGGAAAACAGATAAAATAGGCTTTTTCTAATGTCGTTTGCCTTTGGTTTGTTCTTTATAAAGTCAAATGTTACATTTGTGTTTTAAGCTGCCTCTGGACCCACCTGTTTGGGTGGGGTGGACTCCTTGACCACACAGTCTGATTCAAACTCACTGCTGTACTAAAATGATCCTTGAAATGCCCAGACCCCCACAGCAATGAGTTTGTATGTGTATATGTATTTTATTTGTGTACTAACTGACAGGCAGAGTATGCATTTGTGGAACTCCAGAAAATGGTCTGGGCTAAAGATATCAATATGATCAATATGTAAGTCAAAGTTCACATCATGCCTTGTGCTTGTAGAGTAACAGTTGCACCATTAAATATTAATCAAGAACATATAAATATTCTAAATAACCCATTATCAGTCAGTGAGGTTAAAAATGTGATTAAAAACATACCAACAAAGAAAAGCTCAAGACCTGATGGATTCATTGTTGAATTCTACAAGAAATTTGGAGATCTAATGCTGAAACTCTTTAATAAAATTAAAAGAGAAACAAGACTTCCAAAATCATTCCTCAAAGCAAGTACCACTCTGATACCTAAACCAAAGAAGGACCCAACCAGAAAACTACAGATCAATCTCCCTAATGAACAATGATGCCTTAATAAGATACTTACAAATAGAGTGCAGCAAATCATCAAGAAGATTGTACACCATGACAAAGTAGGATTCATCCCAAGGGTGCAGAATGGTTCAGCATATGCAAATCAGTAAATGTAATACACTGTATTAACAGAACCAAAGACAAAAATCACATGATCAACTCAATAGATGCAGAGAAATTATTTGACAAAGTCCAACACCCATTCATAATAAAAACCTTATAGAAAATTGGAATAGATGGTTTTTATCTCAATCTGATAAAACCATCTATGACAAACCAACAGCTAACATCATACTAAATGGACAAAAAGTGAAAGCTTTCACTCTAAAATTAGGAATAAATAAAGATGTCCACTATTTCCATTCCTATTCAATATAGTGCTGGACACATTTACCAGAGCAGTTAGATAAGACAAAGAAATAAAAGGAATAAAGATAGGAAAAGAAGTTAAATTATCATTATTTGCAGATGACACAGTACTATTCCTAGAAGACTCCAAAAACTCCACCAAAAGGCTTCTAGATTTAATAACCAAATTCAGTTGTGTAGCTGGATACAAAATCAACAGTCAAAAATCAATTGTGTTCCTGTACAGAAGAAATTCAATGATAGAAAAATGAGGGAAACTGCACTATTCACAGTAGCATCCAGGGTCAGGGATGTAGCTCAGTAGCATAAGCACCTGCCTGGCGAGCACAAGGAATTCAATCCCCGATACTAAATAAATATCACAGTGGCATCCCAGAAAATGAAGTACTTAGGAATCAATCTAACAAAGGTAGTAAAAGTTCTATACGTTGAAAATTACAGTACTCTGAAAGAGAAGATCAAAGGAGATATCAGAAAATGGAAAGATACCCCTTACTCATGAATAGGAAAAACCAACAGTGAAAGTGGCCATACTTCCAAAATTGCTCTACTGATTTAATGCAATCCCAATCAAAATATCATTTGCAGACCTTATAGAACTAGAGAAAACATTCCTAGAATACATTTGTAACCAGAAGAGGCCTAGAATAGTACAAACGGACCGAGGCAAGAAAGGCAACGCAGGGGACTTGAACTGAAATTATACTATAAAGCTACCATGATTAAAAATAGCATGGCACTAATACTGGTAATTGTTAAAGTCCAAACAGCTTAGTATTTATGACCTAACAGTGTAGTTGGCTGATTTAAAATATAATCCCACACATTTGAATGAAAATATTTGTCTTCATTATTCACTTCGTTAATATTCACTTCATTAATGGGTGATTATTAGTTTTCTGTGTCCACCTGATTAGACCCTGCAACTCAGATATTAGGTAAGTCTGGATAATGTTGTGATGGTATTTTTGGTGAGATTTATTTGTAAGTGAATAGTTTTTGAGTAAAGCTGATTACTCTCCAGACATGAGGAGGCCTTATGCAAACAGTGGTAGGCCTTGTAAAAGTTCTCTCCTAAAGGAGAGAACTGTCTTTCAACTTGAACTGCAACATCAACTTCTCCCTGGTTCTCTACCCTGCTTAGCAGTTCCTCGTAATGAAGTATGATTCTCTTGGTTCTGTTTTCTGGAGAACTGTGACTAAGACATTTACCAAAGGTATGTATGTGTGTGCCTATCGGAACTCAGTAGAATTTCCCAAACCTTGGAATTAGATTGGACATCCTTTCTTGTACCACTATGATTTTTATAAATTTTTTTTTCATGGTGATCTCAGAAATCTCGTTTTGCAAAGGCGATACCCCCAGCAGGAATGCAGATGACCTAATGTCGGAAAATGAAATGCCTTGCCGGGGATTTAGCTCAGTGGCATAAGCACCTGCCTGGCAAGTGCGAGGTTATGAGTTTGATCCCCTGTACCAGAAAAAAAAAAAAAAGCAAAGCAAAGCTGCCTCAAGCTAAGAGTTTGCATAATTTCCAACAAGTGTTACTCTGTTTCCCACAAAAAAATGGAAAGTACCCCCCATAGCGTCGGGTGAATTTGCTGCAGCATCACAGGGTACCTGAGCACATTGCTCAGCAACCACAGGTAGCAGTGGCGGTAGTATTGTTGGAGAGCGGATGAGCTCAGGCAGAGAGAGCAAGGAGGCCTGGAGAGTGGAGGTGAGCCGCGAATGCCTGGAAGAGGAGGCGCTGTGTAAGAGGAACCTTAGAGTGGAGATTCTATAGCATGACCAGGAACATGCAGAAAAACCAATACACTGTGGAAAAAGAGGAGGGAAAATAAAATTCCAATATTGCTACATCTAAGAGATGAATTTGGCACAGGAAAGAAATATTCTCTAAAGCATTCAAGATTGAAGGAGTTAGGATGGTGGGGTGATGTTGATAATTACACCCTCATCTCTTCTAAAAAAAGTAGTGTGCATGTCTTTACTGTGCTATATATAGATATAGGTATAGATAGATATAGATTATAGATATGTATGGCTGTAAAAATGTTTCTAGTTCTGCTGTACTCAACAAATCTTTTCTCCTATTTTCATGCACTGTACTTCTATTCATTTCCTGCATTGATCTGTGGATATGAGCAAAGTAAAGTTAGGGGGAGATGATAACAGAATGTATAAGGAAAGAACATAATTTAATTTTCTGTATGGAACTCTTAGTAGTGCTGGAAAAGGAAGACATGAAACAGATTTGTGTAAGGAAGCATCAGAAAGGACCAAAGGCCACTAGTGCCAGAAGAGGGGCTAGAAAGGACTCTGAGGCTGCTCTCAGCCAAGTGGCAGACATGCAGATTGCACAGGTTGGGCAAGCGCAGGAGAAGATTGGGAGAGTCTCAGCACTGCTCCTGGCAGGGCTCAGCAACAGAACTCTAGTGTGGGGCCCAGTTTTAGGGCCTACATTAAAGCCATGCATTGTTGCCAAAGCACTTTAGTTGCCGGGCATGTAATGAAATTAATTTGACTTAAGGAAATTCACATATCCAGCTTTGTGAAGCAAACATTTGAGTGCAGTGTTTCTAGGAAATGACTGAAGCCTATATTAATGATACAGCAGTGTGACAAAAGGAAAAGGTAACATAATCAAGATTTTAAAACTCTAGATTTTTAAAACTTATTATTTAACTTGTAACTGGTTGTTCTATCAGTTAAAAGCAGTGATTCTGAGAGAATCATGTGGTTAGACTCAGTGAGCTTCTGTGTATCATATGACACGTTACTGCCGTCTATTAGATCTTCATTCCGAAGAAAGCACAAGAAAATCATCCTACTCAAAGTCTCCAAGAAGGTTAGGTCTTTAATTCTACACCACAGAAAATGCAAACAAATTTGTAATTACACTTCATGCATGTATCTCTGTAGAGGAAAAATAAATTGGTACCCATTCACCCAGAAGCCATAAATCAGACACTGAATGGCTAATCACAGATAAAAAGTACGTACTCAGTACTAATTACTTTCTTTGCAGTCTATTGTGAATAATTAAGGGATTAGATCTTGGGCTAGCAGTGCTGTTTTTTGAAGGTTAAGTCAAATTCATAAAGTTTATTTTAAATTCCCTTCACCAGGGTTTACACTTTCCATTCCTCTTTGCTTAGAATATTGTCTTCCAGGGGCTGTGCATATTAAACTATAAATACTACCTCAAGGCAGTTTTCCTACTACTACAGCATCGATTCTTTCATCAGAATAACCAGATCTGCATGGTGGCTGGGAGAGCACATTTTTACCTTGTGAAACCAAAACAGCTTTCAATGATGGTAGATGTTAGTTTGTCAAAGGGCATGGAGATGGTCTTAATGGCACTAGGACAGATTCAGTATTTTCTCATTCTCTTCAGTCTCCTGGAAACATCTTTGAACCTACAGAAGTGAGGTACAGCTTCCTCAGGGAAAAAAATAAAATAGCTCTGTGATCCTGCAATGCCACTTCCTTGTCTATAGCCATAAGTGAAAGCAAGAACTCAAAGAGCTATTGGACATTGATGTTTATAGAGGCATCACAGTAGTGAATGTGGCAAGGAATTCCTGTGTCCATCAATGGGAGAATAGATAACAGAATGTGAAAGGAAATTCAGGCACATGCTGCAATACAGATGAACCTTGAGTACATCACACAAAGGTAAATAACCCCAGCACAAAAGAAACAAATACTCTATCATTCTGCTTATATAAGGTGCTTACAGAAGTGAGCTTCACAGAGACAGAAAGTAAGTGGCCCAGTAAATGTGGAAAGAGGCGATGTTATTTAATGGGTATGAAATGTCAGTTTTGCAAGATGAAAAAGTTCTGTGGATGGCTGATGGTGACAGCTGCAAAACAATATGAATGTACTTAATGGCACTGAACTCTGCACTTGAAAATGGTTAAGGGCCAGGGAAGTTGCACAGTGATAGAGCACTTACTTGGCGTGCATGAGACCCAGGGTTCCATCCCCAGCACCAAACGCACACATCAGATGGTTAAATATTGTGCTCTGTGTTTCACTACAGTTAAAAAACAACACACAGAAACCTGCTGTACCATAGAAATTCAGTTCCAGCTAGTCAGCTGCAGAGACCGACCCAGGCTATTACAATTCTGGTCAATACCACAGAGTACATTCTGGAGTGGCTCTGATATAAGTTAAAGAAACTCCTAACCTGCTAGATGTCCCGAATGCTGAGTTTGTGTTTTCTAAAACTAAGGAATGAATTCTAGAAACAATGGAGGTTAACAGTAGGTAGAATTTATTGACAGATAGAAAGCTTCTGTCTGTCTGAGGGAAAGAAGGGGACCCTGGAAAGTGGGACCCCAACCCTGCTTCTCAAGGGTGTTTATTGAGCAAAGCCATGAGGTGCAGTGGGTTCAAGGTGGGACAGAACCACGTTCAATCAATAAGATTACAAGTATAGTCACTTCAGTAATACTGATCTAGTGGAAATATAGGATGGTTGTGAGGTGGGATAAAACTGTGGTCAACCAATAAAATTACAACAAATATAGTCACATGGGTAATACCGATTAAATGGGGATCAAGTGGGGAAGCAAGTCCTATGGCAAGCACACCTGGGAGGAACAAGGACTTTCCTGGAAGGGGAGGGGGACTAAAGTGTGGTCCTTCATCCCAAGGATTGATGCCTATTTAGACTGTGACTGCTGTTCACCCCGAGAGATTGTGAGTGGGTAGTTTCTCTTTTCCTGAAGCCTAACCTTCAGTGAATGCACCTCCAGCCACAGTGGTCTCCTGCACTGACTTTTCAAGGGCTCGGCCCTGTCTGACTGCCTGTGATAGTTCTAAATAACTGAGCTATCTATAATAGACCTGAGTGACTGGACCTAGGCAGCAGACTGGGAGAACCAAGCACTGGGAAAGAGAGATGCAGTGCAAGGATCAAGGAGACAGATGCTAGCTAGCAAGAAGACCTGTGTCAGACTCGGCTGAGGAAGTGTTCCAGTGATGGAGCTTCAAACACTGTAAGTGACTTGTACATGTGGGCCAGAAGGGACTTTAAGTCACATTTGGGCTGTTTCCTTACAACCATCCAGTTCAGCTGGACCTCTGTCATATTTCCAGAACGAACCAGCTCTGCTCAGGGTCTTGCCTGAAGGCTACTCATGAGAACTAGAAGAGAATAGACGTCCATGTGCTTAGAATGAGAAAGAATGGGAAGGAGGCTCAGAACGAATGGACCCCACTACTTCTCATCCTGGTCCTCTGTCAAAGGGGCACTGTTCGGTGGTGTGATCTATAAGTGACTGTTTCCTTTTTTATTGGTGACGCTGTAGGCCTGGCCTCAGCCAATTTGTTTCTTTAAGGGCCTGGCCTTCTAATTCAGGAGCCCCTTACTGATTATTGGGCTAAGGGAATGACCTCTGTTGGTTTCACTGATGGATTCCCATGGAGAGTTTTGTGAGTGCCTCAGTGACTCATGAAGTTAGGTGACCCACAGCACATTTCAGGATGTCTTCTCATGTCGCCAGCCTCCTGACAATGCTCCGTGCCCTGTTTCTTGAGAGGAGTTTATGGGAATCAATAGTGAGCTGTGGTTCCCTGCCCACACTGTTTATTGAACACAATTCATTTTAAGTGACCTTTACTTTTCAGTAATGGTTCTTTATTTGTGAACTGCAGATTGTAAACAGCCTAATCAGCCCTCTGGCTTTTGGTTACTAGCATTCCATCTGCTTTATAATGTCATTGTAAAAACCAGCTGTGCTAGGAAGGAAAAAGTATTGATTGAATTGTTTTCATTGGAAGAAAAATTCTGTGGCATTAAGATTGGCCAAACTCACATGGTCTTTGAAGAAAATGCTCATACATCTTTTGTGTGTGCGCGTGCATGTATGTGTCTAACTTAACGTTGTTTCTTACAGTTTACCTTAGCACCTGAAACTCAATGATGGAATTGTGAACAAAGGTTTCTAAAAATCAAGGGAGGGATAATGATTTTAATAATACCTTTTAAAATAAAGTTAGCCATTAGATCTTAGGCTAAGGAACCACTATAAATAGAAAAAAATAGGTTTAAAGGATTGAGCCCAGTGAGACATTGTTAATATGGACTCTTGGGTTTCTATCCCCAGATTGTCCTATTAGTTATTTGTCTTATGATCCTGCTTCTTTGGTAAACTTTACTATCTCACATACCCCATCCCCACCCCTTATTTTTTAAAGAAGGCAGTGTTGACACTTGTTTGTGTGCTGGTCTTGTCAAGTCTTGCAAACTTGTAATGGTATTGTGCTAATTTCTTGGCTAGGCGCCTTAGATCATCATGTTTTTGTAATAGCATTTATGCTTACTTTTATTCAGAGACTGCTTGAAAGAGCCTGACCTCATTAGATTGATCTTGGCCTTGACCAATCAGATATTGGCTGTGCAGAACTTGAGCCAGAAAAGGTATAAGCAGGTGACTGTCGAGGTGCTGGCTACTACATTTTCAACTTGAAATAATCCTAGAAATTATGAACAATGCCAGTGCCCTTTGGAAAAGAGCAATAAATTTAAATTGAAGCTTGGGTTTCCAGCTTGTCTTCATTCTTTCAGTCTTTCTTCATTACATGAGGGGCACTGATTTTCCAGTTCTTTAACATTAGGGTTTTGCATCAGGGATTTTCTTTCCCCTTTCAAGTTTGAAGCTCAGGCTCAAGCTCAGGAACAGATATGGCAGGTCAGCTATCTGTTGACATCAGTGGAGTTATGGGTAAGTTCAGAGTTACTAAAGCAAGTATGTGAAAGCAAGTGGAGATGAGAAAGAATGTGAACTTGGTTTTCGAGTGGGTATCTAAGAAGGAGTGACAAAGTATCTTAGTCTAGCCTTCTGGGTGACAGCCCAGCAGGAACACAGGGCTGTCAGCCAAGGTCTCAGTTACTTCATAGCAGCTCAGTCTCCTGCCCTTTATACCATGGTATGGATAGATTCTTTTAGAACTCTCAGACAAGACCCAGTTCCAGGTTGCCACTTGATCTTGTAATTCACCATTTGTCTGGCTGCAGAACATTGAAGAACATCTTGCCTCTAATGCAGAGGACTGAAAAGAAAGTAGGTTAGGAGCCATAAGTTTTGCTTTGTGTGTGAATATACATGGACACACAGATATGTGCTCATCAGAGGGGTGGTGAGGGCAAGAAAATGAAGAAACCCGCCTATTTGTCAGTTTCTGTCCTAAATTGTTTCAGTGTTTTATAGTCTTTCTAAGCCATTTCCACATATGAGTTTATGCTCTTTGGATTTGCTTCTATGGGATTGGCTTTAGGTTCTTGTTCCTCAAATCTAGGATTCACAGAATCATTTGAGCTCACAAGTAATGAACAATGTGCTAGTGAATTCACTTGCCCTTTCTAGTTGGTTCCATCACAAACTTAACAGTTGTTAATAACAAAGTGAGTTTCTGCCCAACTGCCCCCTTGACACACTCTTTTGAATTTCTTGTTGGTACATGGTTTGGAAAACTCTGACCCGAGAAATAGAAATGAGTAAATAGCAGACATTATTTGAATAAATTGTTATATAATATTTATACGTTTTTATGAAATTGTCCCTACATTTTGGTGATCCCTTTATTCACAAAATGCATGTGCATATGTTCTGGCAATGAACATTACTTCTTAAATTGGAATTGAGAAGAGATGGGTTCCTAGGATGGGAGCCCCTTGTGCCATACCTGAGAAGCTGCATTTTGTTCTGTGTTTTTGTGGAAGACCTCGGCTGCGGCTTCTCATCTTCTGTCATACATGCTGCCTCTGTGCTAGGATCTGCGTATAGTTCGACCGTCCGTCATGGCTCATGTATTAGAAACTTGGTCTTCCATGTGGTGGTAGGAGGAGGTGCTAGGACCTTTCAGAAATGGGACTTAGTGGAGGGTCACTAGACTGGCCCTTTCCTGCACTCTGGCTTCTGGTATTACAATATGATCTCTCTTATACATGTACTCTTGCCATAGAGCCAGCTTCTGTGAGGTGGTATAGCCAGAGGAGCCTTCACAAGAATCAACATCATGCTGATTATGATTTCAGCCTCCAAAACTGTCTATTCTTTATAAAGGATGCAGCCTTGAGTATTTTCTTGTAGTAATAACATGCTATACAATCTGCTAATGTCTTTATAATTGCCTATTTCCCAGTTATTATTAGGGGGCAGACACACCCAGGTCCCAGCAATGTTCAAAGAGTTCTGACAGAACATTATTATCCCTTTCCCCTAGACCTATAAACTCAGAATAAGAGCATACCATTCCAACCCCAGTAACTCACCCTGTCTCCTCCTCTGATTTATCCTCATGTCATTCATATATTAAAGAGAGATGCTTCTCTCCCTAAAAGAACAAGAAAACCCTCATTTGGAGATGCCAAATAATTTTTTAAAGTTGTTCACACCACATGCAGTCTTACTTCATTTATCTGTGACCTTGTTGATGAAATACTATATTCTTCTGCTAAATAATTTCATGAAAATCACTATATTAACATGGGCTTGGAGCTGCTTAACTAAAGGATACTTTATAATTAGCTAAAATTTCTTAGTCTTGTTTCATTTATTATATCTATTATATAGAGTTAAAGGGAAACGTGCATAAAACTATCATTTGTAGTTTTTAAAATCAGCCATGTGAGGCTGGGTGTGGTGGTACATACCTGTAATCCCAGCACTCAGGAGGCTGAGACAGGAGGATTGTTGCAAGTTTGAGGCCATCCTGGGCTACGAAGTGAGCTCAAGGCCAGCCGTAGTTGCATAGTGAGACTTTGTCTCAAAGAGAACCACCCCCCAATCATCAATGTGGGTGCAAGCTGTGTCTCCTAGCAAGGCTCTAGAGATAAGAGAGAGACACATGTAGGAGGGAAGAGGGGAGATTCTACACAAGCCAGATAATTGGGATGTATACCCCTGGAAGTGCTGGCTTCAGGAGAAATGACAACTCTTCCATATGAACTGTGGAAAAAGCTTAATACATAGGTATGTGAACTTGGTGGATTTGAGGGTGACAAGATGAGGTAGTTTTTGTCTGTCGATGGCATATGACAGGGGATCAGAAGAAGGAAAGAAATGTGGGAAGTCTGAGGGAAGAATATTAGTTTATCTTCCTGAAAATGAAAATAGTACTCTTAACTATAGAAGAATTATCCAGCAGGGCCAAGTGCCAGTTGGAGATGTATGATAATGGATTTAAGGAAAGATCAAGCAGAGTCATGTGGCTTTTGTTCCTCCCAACAATTTGAACCATTCAGTTGTGAACAGTGAGTGGGGTTGAACCTGTATGAGTGCCAGTCTTGTAAGACGGCGAAAGAAGGGGGCAAGATGGAGAGAGATACTTGTGTGGAACTGATCCTGGAATTTCACCGCAGAATCAGCCTGTGAAGAAGGTGGATGGGGGGCCCCATGGGCCAACGGACAGGAGAGGAGGGTAGAAGGCTATAGTGAATGTTTTTGATGGTCTAGGCTTTATGCCTTCACTCTAAATTGTGTAAATTGTGCTCTAAATAGTTAGTTGTTAGGACACACGATAGGGAGGATTGTCTGTGTATCCAAAAGTCAAATTTTCACACAGCTTGTTTGTTTAATATACTATGTTAGTATTGAAAATGTGGCTTTTGAAAAATCAGCCTTTATTCAATTTGGGATTAATTTACAAATGAAAACAGATGATTGGCTATTCATTAACTTTTGGAGGGAGGTACTTGAAGTTGAGCTGAGGGCTTATTCACTGCACCTCATCCCCCACTCCCACTTCTTTGATGCCAGATCTTGCTAAATTACCCTGAGGGCTCCACTCAAACTTCTGGTCCTCCTGCTTCAGCTTCCCAAGAGCTCCGTGATTATGGGTATATGCCAACATGCCTGGCTTCCTCAATGACCTTATTTTTCTTTAATCTTTTTTAAAAAATGTCTCTTTTTACTGATTTGGTATACTTAAAATTAATCTCAAATAAGAATGAAGGTTTGGGGCTGGGGATTTAGCTCAGTGGCATAAGTGCCAGCCTGGCAAAAATGAAGGTTAATACTTAGCACTCTGTAAATTAGAGAGAGAGAGAGAGAGAGAGAGAGAGAGAGAGAGAGAGAGAGAGAAATCATTCATTAGAGAAAATTCACAAAACTCATTAAAACATTTTTTTAAAAAAAAAAACCTGTCCTACAGATAGAAATGCTATCCCTTTTGGGGTATAGTTTAAAACAGTTCATATTACTTAATGCCTTTTTAAAATCATTGCGAGATATTTTTGTTAATTCTTAAAATGCATGAAATTATTTTGTTATTATACAGATTAAATTCATTTCACATTTATCATATTATGAAAAATTCTGAAATGAATCCCAGCAAAACACTGTCAAGGGCTGGGGATTTAGCTCAGCAGCATAAGTGCCTGCCTGGCAAGCGTGAGGTCTTGAGCTGGATCCACAGTACAAAAAAAAAAAAAAAAACCCTACTATGTTAAGTTTTAAGTATACCAGCTGCTGAAATCATGACCTGCCTTGCCTGGTTTGAAGCAGTGTTTGCTAGAACTTTTGGGGGAAAGTACCATTTGGATATTTGGATATTTGGGCTTCAGATATTTGGGAGAGTGAAAGAATCATACTACACATTCAGTTTTCACTTCTTTCTCATCAGACGTTTTCATTACTAGAGTGACTATATAAATACTGTTAAATGTTCTAAATTGTAAAATTTCCTATAAGTTAGTATTGTATTTATTTTATCTCCTTGAACTATTCATTTCACCCAGGATCTTGAAACTAACATCTTATACAAAAAAGTCTGAAATCACAAAAATTCCATCTGCTTCCTCTGTCCCCTAGGATCCTAAGAATTTTAAACATTGCTAGTTTTTTAAATGTCAATGTCAGAATACTTAGGTCTAGCTCATAAAGTAAAATATTTGTGGTAGCCTAGTTTGAGAATAACTGACAGAAGGACTTCATGAACCAGGTGTCAGGGTGACATAATTCATTTTTTCCATTGTGCTCTAAAATTTTTCAAATCTAAAGAAACGAATAGGCATGAATGATGCTGTGTTATGAAATGTCATTCTTCTTGATATGACAGTCATATAATTTCAAATAAAAGATTTCCTGTTTGAGACATTTCTGTTTCTACAATGCAAACTGGAAGTCTCAATTTCTTTTGGCCACTTCCACAATTATTTGAATTAATATTGACTCTCCAAACTCTCATACCTAGGGAAAGTATAGTTAGAAATGGAACAAGATCTTGATGATAACTAGAAAAGAGAAAGATGTGAAGCAGCTGATGGTTTGTAAATGATGCGTAGTAATTTAGCTCTGAAAGATGGTAAATTGTTACCTACATTGGAAGTGTTTTATGCAAACTATGTTTGGTATTGCTTTTGTGGAGCTATTGCTTCTTGGTATTTCCGAAAGACAGCATAAAATATTTGGTTTTGATTTGTTTTTTGAAAGATGTAAAGTGCAAACTCATCAGGTTTATATGAGAATGGATGCAAGCTAGTTGTAGTCTTCTAAATTGGTATTGCTTATTCTTTCATGAGAACTAGTTTGGATACTGTCAGCATTTTAGAAAACCACTTCATGAGTGCTAGCTTCACAAAGCAAGGTGAGATGCCAAACAGTTTCCAAAAACTAAGCTTAGTGTGGTACGCAGAGCAGTGTCCCATTATGTGAGATATTTGCAAATGTCTCCCAAAATATGTTTACCTATGAATTTTTTAATTTTACTTTTAAAATTGTTACTTTTTTTTTTGGTTCTCAGGAATTGAACCCAGGGCCTCACACATGCTGTGCAAATGCCTTATCACGCAGCTACACTCTCAGCCCGGTAATGGATATTAGCATGCTTTGGCTGTTTTATTAGCTAGTTTAAAATCTTCTTGCAGTGTAAATTTAAGGGAATCATTATTGAATCCTGCCTGCTTTACTTGTATTAATACCCTTTGAGTTAGGAGGTTTTGTTTTTATTTCAGTTTACTAACAAGGAAATACAGGCACACGGATTTATGTAACTTGCTCACAATAACAGCTAACAGCAGAGCCAGGATTCAAACTCTAGTTCTAATGAGTGTAATCTTACTCTCTTTCCCCTGGACCATGGTCCTTCTCCTGCTCCCTGTGGTTCTGGCACTTGGAGGCAGAAGTGTGAAGGTCCTCTCTGAGTGGGACCACACGAATTCCTGAAGAAAACCCAGCTGGGACTGCCAGCAGTGAAATGGCTCAATCAATACAGATACAGTGCACTTAGTTTCCATTTACTAGGAATAAATGAGTAATTCACATGCTAAATTTTCAGAACTGTGTTCCTCTGTTTATCTTAGGATCACAAAACATCCTCAGAAATAAATAATTAGAATATATCTAGCATTTAATTTTGAGGTCCACACTTATTTTTCTACTTATAGAAAATTAAAAATGGGTCCTTTTGTCTGAGGATCCATTATTCTATGCACAGATCTGGCCACTGTAGATACAACCATGTATGCCGGGATCCTAGTTTGAAACATGGGGTAGAAAATCACTCTTCCTCCATGTATATCTTTCCGGTTTTCAGTGCTGTGGCTTTATGTTATAGAGCTGACAAGTAGCATCATTTTGTCCTCAGAGGAAAATATATACATAGACATAGACATATATACAATATATATGTGTACGCATGGTTGGCCCTCCATACCTGTGGATTACACATTCATGCATTTAACCAGCTGTTAGAGTTTAGATCTAAAATGTTCTTCCAAAATTCACATATGCAGAGGTAGAGCTTTGGGAAGCTGATTGGATCATAAGGCTCTGACCTTCTCAGTGGGTTAATCGATTGATGAGGTCATAATCTGATGACAGTATTGGGGGGTGACAGAAACAGGAAGCGAGATCTATTGGAAGGGAACACATCATAGTGGTGTTTCTCTGGACACTGCTTCAAATTGCCTGTGCCTCTCAGGCCCACCCCCCTCTCTCTGCTTCCCTGCAACAGGAGGTGAGCAGCTTCCCTCCACCACATTCTTCTTCCAGGATGTCCTACTTCACCTCCAGGGCACGCCAATGCAGCTAGCCGTCCGTGGACTGAACCTGTGCCACGTTAAATCTTCCTCGCTTGTTAGGAGCCAGCACAGCAACCTTGGATTGAGAATGATCAGAAAAAAAAACATGTCTATATTCAACATGTACAGACTTGTTCTTGTCATTTCCTAACAATATAGTTTAGCAACTATTTAACAGCATTTACATAATACTCCTTATTCAAGTAATGTAGAGATTATTTAAAGTGTGCAAGGGGTATATAATGGGTTATATGCAAATACCACACCATTTTATGGAAGGGAAAAACACAGGAAATCAGGACAAAAAAAAAATCTCTGTTCTCCATTTGTCTGACGCATGACTTACCTAAGAATTCAAAAATGTGGCCTGCTTAAGAATAGACAAGGACTAAAAAGTAAGGCTATGTTACTTTGCACAATTTTTTAACCTTTAAGGGAACAAATAAGGAAAGCATCAGGCAAATACTTTGTAGATTTTGGGAAGTAAAATTTTAGAAAAAGCAAAGGGATCCCTTTCAAGGGCTTTGATGTGGATCTTTTCATTTATGAAAAGCCATTGGATAGGTATTTATTTTTTTGAGACAGGGTCTTGCTATGTAGTGCAGGCTGGCCTTCTTGAACATCTGACCCTCCAAGGACCTTGACAATATCAGGCCATCTTCTGTCTTACAGAGTCAGATAAAGTCATATTCTCTTATCGTATATTTTTTGTCATGCTGGGGATTGAACCCAGGGCCTAGGGCATAGTGGGCAAATACTCCACCACTGAGCTCCAGCTCCAGCCCAGAAGAATCAGCTAGAATGCCCTATCGGAAATGAAATATTACAGACCCCAGAGCCAAGTGAATATCTGATTATGAGCGATGTTAGTATTCCATGAGCTCCTCAGAGGCCGCAGATCATCAGTATTCATGAAATGGAATTTATGATGTAGCTCACAGATATTTAAGAGGAAACTGTCAGTGCAGAAGTTGGGTAGAGAAAGACCCGGGAATCCTACAGAATGGGCAAATATTCCTTAATGAGATTCCAGTTAAGGAAACAGCAAAAGGTGATTCTCACTAAGGTAGGGAAGATTCGTGGAAACCCAGTAGGATGAAAGAGGGGCTTGAACAGCTGAGATGTGGACATGAAAGCAACAGCAAACTGGCAGGGTGGCACAGGGCCAAGGAGGAACACAAGGGAATAGCAGCCGTGGAGGGTCAGGAGGGCCCAAGCCGGAAATGAGAGTCAACTTTCAAAACACATCAAGGGAGGCATTTTTAAAATACATCAGAAACCACGGAACATGGAGATGTAGTTGGTTTTAAATGACATCAATAGATCAAGTTGTCTATTTTTCTTAACCCCCCAAAGCAAAACTTCTTTACTTTAAAAGAGTCTAGTGGCTTTGACTGGGAGTTCAGGGAGTGGACAAAATTATTAGCTGTGCTAGCAAAAGACTGTTTTGACACACAGTTTATATTAAAGCCTGTAGGCACCAATAGCTTATCTGTTACAATGCTGAAACATTCATTTCAAATGATAGCCTCACAGGGTACCAGTTGTAGAGAGAATGTAGAACTTAGAAATGGAGCAACACGCCATTGTTATATCTCATTGGAATGAAGAATGGCCATGAAATGACAAACAATTTTATGAACTAGAAGGAAATTTGGTGGCAGGGTGAACAGAGGGTATTAGGTATCGAGTAGGTATCACAACAAAACTGATTTGGAAGTACCTTGCAGGCCGGAAGGCAGGTGGTAGTACCGATGTGGTCTGGGAGACAGCACACCCTCCTCAGTGAACGCATTCTCCCTTCTGTGGCAGAATGGCAGCCCCCACATTGGGGAAGGCGAAAGAGGCCATCGACCTTGATTTTAGGGAAGCTACCGAGGCTTGCCACAAGTCACCTCTATCAGATCACAAAACTGATTATTTTTCACTATAAATTCTTGGAGGGGCTGCCTCATGGGTATATAATGAAAGAGTATGTAACTAGGAATTGATAGTCACAGTGGAATGGATAAAAAGTGTCATATCAATGATCAGTCATTGCAGATATCTAGGAATCAACAAGATGTGCTCAGCATACAGAATATTAGTGAGTTTGTGGCAGGAGGAGGAGGATCAGTAGTCAGAATGATTGCGGTCGTTCAGAGGCATCGCGGAGAACACAGTGGTAGGTGGTAACGTCAAGGGCAGAAGAGCCAGGACGGTGTCTCCTATGTGAGGAGCGGTCATGAATGCATGCTCAGAAGGCACATTTTGTGCTTATTTCATAAGCATCATTTCTATCAAAAGCAGTATGAAGTCGGGTTTTTTTCTGAGCCTATAAGTCGGTCTGTTTTTAGACTAGCTAACATCTCCATAAAGAGAAGACCTACTCAGCATAAAGCTAAAAATCAACAGGCAGATCTTCAAGTAACAAAAATGTACTCACTAAACTCACGTCTTCTCTGTGAAGCATCTGAGTTCCACAAATAAAAGAGTGATTGGAAACACTGAAAAAGGGATAAAAATGGCTAAAAGGTCAGGAAAAAGAAGGTTTCCAGGCCAAGCAAAACTTGAATTCAGTGTGGAAAAATGTTGAGCGATAAGTTATTAATGTTAAGTATGCAAAGAACTCCTGAAAGGCACATTGGCGGCAGCTGCTCTGTGTTTCCAACTTAAGAGGGCAAATGCTTAGCTACATAAGGGATTTGAAATAGATTTAGAGAAAGATGGTACGACAGTGAGGTAAGCTAGTGAGGGAGAACACTTGTGTGACTATGAACAACTTTGTTCGGGGGAGGAATATGTGTTATATATGCATAAAATGTTCGAGTTTGGACTCAAACAGAAAATAAAGGAGATGAACCCTCTTATCTCTGTCAGCCATATGTCAAAATTTGTATTTGTTTTGAAGAACGTAGTCTTTCCCGATAAAGCTTTAATTGGCATTTTCCTCTCTATCATAACCTTGTGTGCAGCCCTCTTCTTATTACTGTGTAACTTCCTGACGGTCGTGGTTGTAGATTTTTAGTGTGTGTACTCCCATACTTAGCAGTCTCCCCGGTGCCTGTCTGCTCTGTAAGGGGACCGACCATGTCTACCCTGCTCAGCACTGCAACACCAGTTCCAGCACAGTGTCTGGCACCCAGTTGTAAAATTTGGAGGATGAATGATGAACGTTGAAAGAAATATGGCACAAAGAGCTCCAGGCTCAAAAGGTTGTCACTTTAGAGATGATTTGTGGAGGCTGGAATACCACTAAAATGTATTTGCTAACCTTTTTCACAGTGCAGCCTTACTGCTGCTAGAAACAGTGGCACTGGAATCAAATATTTTCATCTCTGTCTTCTTTTAGATGCAAATTGAATCCAAACATAAGCTTGTATGTGGATGTTCATAGCAATATTCATCATAACAACCAAAAAAAAGGGAATTCAAATGACCATCAGTGGGTGCATTTGATAAACGAAATGTGGTAATATCCAAGCAGTGTTAACTATACACGCTACCGGATGGATTGATCTTTAAAAAATTACGCTATGTGAAACAAGCTAGTCACAGAGAAGCCCTATTATGATTTCTTTCAAATGAAATGTTCAAAATAGGCAAATCCATAGAGATAAAAAGTAGTCTGTGTGCCACTAGGGAAGTTAGAAGGGAAGGGGGAAAGTCTACTGATGGGTGTGGAGTTTCATCTCGGGGCAATGGGAGTATGGTGAAGTAGACTGCCAAGAAGCACAACCATGTGGATTGTACTGAAAACCACTGGGTACACAATAGTGGGGGCGTTGGCACCATGGTTATAGGTGTCCAGCAAGTGAAAGAGGGCAAGAGTTCAGGCATATAAAATTCAAATTTTTTCCTTACACTACGCTGGTCTAGAACTTGCAGGAAACCTCCTGCCTCAGCCTCCTTTGTGCTGGGATTATAAAACATGGGCCACCACCCCTGGCAGCACATTAGACTCTGAATGGATTTCTGTGTCTGTCTTGTCTTCCATAACATGAGCTTCAGTACCATAATCCCATCCTCACAGGCACCATGTCTGTATTGACTTGCCAAGAATTGGCGCAGGATACGAGGACTACAGGTGTTTGCTGAATTATCTCTATTTAAACACTTGGAAGTATTTTGCTTAAAGAAAGAGCCCAGTCTCTGTTATGAGTGTAACAGCTTTCTTTGTTCAGTGTTTTCCGGTGAGAGCACCAAGATCATTCGGTGGGACCAGGACAGCCTTTTTAACACATGGTCTGTGGAAAACTATGTATCCATGTGCAAAAGAATAAAGGTAGCCCCTTACCTTGCACCATCTGCACAGATTAACCCAAAGTGAATAAAAGCCCTGAAAAGCTAAAACTATAAGAAGAAAACAAGGGAAAATGTTCATGCTAGACTTGGTTATGACGTCATGGCAGTGATGCCAGAGCACTGGCAATGAGACAAAAAAAATAGGTTTGACATCATCATAGTAGAACACTGTGATCAAACTCACGACCTCACACTTGCAGGCAGGTACTGTGTGGAACACGTCTGTGCCTCCAAACAGGCACAAAGTCTTGTACCAAATGGGTTAACAGAGCAGCGAGCTTTGCCCCGCCCAATTCCCTTTCAGCCTGACCTCAGAACTGCCGAGTGGACATATAGTCATTGACAGCAGTGTGGAAAACACTGGAGAGTAACTTGGATTCCCAAGTCCCGTTGAGGCCAGACTCTCAGATTTGCTAGGGTTGTCTTTGGTGTGCGAGGTTGGTGGTCTGGTCATGTTTCACACTGATGTATTTGAGCTGGCACTTTAAAAATGTTAGTGAAAATGGTATTTTTGAAAGGTTACTGCGGTGTCTCACTCGCTCTTCCTTAGTAGAAACTAGAGACTTCCTGGAAGTGACTGGATACCATTCAGGTGCCTGGGAAGGGGTTGAAGGACTTGATGCTCTGTGCTCACAGTTTCTTCTGTGACCCACAGTTCACACCAGTTTTGGGTTGGGCAGTCTTTGAACGGCTCACTTCACGGGTGATGACAAATCACATTGTGTTACTATACAGACTCACTGCTTTGGTGTTTGCCTTTTTCTTCAAGTTTTTTTCTTTTCCAGCTATTCATAAGACATCATCATCTTTGAACTTGTTTTCCAAACTTACCTTGAGTCTGTAATCTAGAAGGCAGTCAACAAACACCCAATTTATTGTGAGTTTCGGTCTCCTACCAACCTCACTCACTTGTCTTGAGTCATTTTGTCACTCTGAGATTTCGTAGTGTGGTACTGAGTAGTCCATATAGGTAATTTTCAAGGTGTTACTGCCAGTGGTTACTTTGGGCTACTTGGAGGTCTAAAGAACCCTGGCCAGCTGTCCTTTTCTCAGGGCCTTGAGGTAAAATCAACACCTACACCCAGCAGTCAGCCCCCTGTATCCACGGGGCTCTGATCCACAAATGCACCTATTCACAGAACGATTCAGAAAAAAATTGACACCTGTGCTGAACATGTAGACGTTTTTCTTGTCATTGTTCCTTAATGCAGTATAACAACTGTTTATATGTCTAGCATGTACATTCCTTTAAATGTTACAAAGAAATGCTTTGAAATAGACAGGGTATGGATAGATTATATGCAGATACTAACAGTTTTATGTAAGTCACTTGAGCCTCTGCGGAATTTGGTGTCTGTGGTATTCTGGAACCAACCCCGTCCTGAGGAATGATAGTACTTAGGAGTTCTCTCCTATCTGAAGCAGGACCTTTGCCTGTTCTTTACAAAATACATTGCATCCCTCTAGGGGGGATCTGGACCTGAATCAACCCCATTATGCTAGTCCCAGTGTCCTAGAGGTTGACATAGACAAGACCCTGAAATAAATGGCATTAACTCCCCCTTGCTTCTGGAGCACTGAGAGGTAGTACCCAGGTCCTAGAGTATTTGGACTCGTTGGAAAAAAACCTTGTGAAATTATTCACACAGTCAAGGTGGGCTGAATTTAATCCTTCAAAAATAGGCAGCTTGTCAGCTTCGTAAGAGCTGAGCATATTTTTACAGTTTTGACCTTGATGTTCAAGGGATGTGTCTGTGTATAAGCTAAAACTTGTTTCAAATAGATTTGCTTTTCCTGTCACATAAATTTAGTTTTTTTCTTATTCTAGAAGTCACATAAGTTCCTTATGCAGTATTGTAAATTGGAGTCATTTTAGGTTTATTTACTTAGTTCTTTTCATGAAGGTAAAAAATCTAGCCAGAATTGATTCTTAAAATGCACAGGACTCTTACAAAAGTAATTTAATCTTAATAGAATCATATCAAAACTATCTTGTAGAAAGACATACAAAAAATGTAAAGTAACAGTTACACCACAAATTTCATTTATATGGTAAAAGAAATCTTTAAGTCAAAATGGCTCACACCTAAATCATATCAATGTTTAAGCAAGTTTTAGAAGTTTGATTTCCTCATCTATAAAGCTAAAAAACCAGTATGTTTCTCAGCGTTAAAGTATGAGTTAAATAAAATCTTATGTATAAAAGAATCTGGTACTTGTGTGTCAAGGCTTTTTAACTATAACCCTTCACATCACCTGTTTTCTGCAGACCTCTCCCCCAATGTGTTACAGTATTACTTTTACTTCCTTTCTCTCTGTTGGTGCTGGAGATGAAGCCTTGGGCCTTCCTGTGCTAGGCAAGTGCTCTACCATTGGGCTGTATTGCCTCTTTCTCACCATAGAAAATACATTTCTCTGTGTCTTCATTGGACCTTAGCCAAGAGGCCAAGACATGATGTCTTTGTGTCTTAATCATCACACTTCAGTCTTCAGCATATTTTTTCCCTTTTGGGTAGTGCCAGCTACTTTTGGTCCCTTCAAGTAGGTCCTCATTATTGTTTATTTTGGCACCAAATTTTAGTATAAAGAAAATTAACCTTGGTGAAAGATTTCCTTTCTCAGTGTCAAAGAAGATAGTTGGAACATAGTTTCAGTCCTACATGAACTTTTTGAACTAGTTTCACAAGTCAGTGACTTCAAAGGCAAAGCAATAGTCAGGAATTTTGGTATTTGTCCAGTACCTACTATAGGCCAGGAGCTGGGCCAGGTGCTTTCATATGTGTTCACATTTAACCTTCATTCCTTTCCTACGGTTATCATTTCACTATTTTATGGGAGAGGAAATTAATACCCACAGAGTTGGCTAATTCACCCACATGCCACACTAAGGAAGTTCTGTGCCAATGCTGCCTTTTGTCTTTTCTGAGACCTCTAGTAGTTTTTGTGGTTTCATTGCATTTAAGATTGTGGTTATGGGGAGACAATATTTTAGCATATAGAAATTAAGTATCTCTCCAAACCAGTGTTAAAGCTGTCTCACAAGGTGGACTTCAGTCTTTCCTCAGAGTCATCTTTACTCCTGTTTTGCTTTAGTTGTCACAGTAATAGGTTCATCGGTTCAAGTGAATCACTGAATATGGCCAGTTCCAGAGTCAGACTGCCCTAGTGTCCCTGGAGAAAGGCCAGCTTCAGGCTGCATGGGTCTCTGTAGAAGGAAAGTCATGTCCAACCCTCTAAGGAGGGCTTGGTCTCCAGGCTCTTGAGGGCTAGGTGAGAGAATGCCAGAGGACAATTGATTTGGTCCCTTTGCTGGGGGAATGTATGCCTGATAGTGCTCCAGTCCCTGTCCTCTTGTGGTAGCACTGCTGAAGCCCCTCTCCACCTTCTGCACCTTCATGTGTTCCCTCATGGCCCTGTGGCGTCCATTATGGTCCAATGCCAGGCAAGGTTCCCCAGCCTGAACAGAATGATTCCTTGTGAAGTTTATTCCTGGAAGTTTTCATTTGCCTTAAGCTGCCTCAGAAAGAATGTTCTAGACAGCTATATTCTCTAGTCAACTACCTCCCATTTAGTGCAGTACTCTTTCTGTCTAGTGGATCAACCTCATAAGGAATTATAGACTTCACTTGGAAATTCTTTTCTTTCTTTCTTTTTTTTTCTTTTTTGTACCAGGGATTAAACTCACAACCTCATGCTTGCCAGGCAGGTGCTTATGTCACTGAGCTAAATCCCCAGCCCCTGGAAATTATTTTCAAATAAGCAGAAATATCTCAACATATGATGCAACTTTCTAGTGAGTGAGGCTATTCTGAGAAAGAGAGAGAGATTGTAAATGTCTGGCATAAGCTATATGGAAATAGTTCTCTGTTGTGTAATCCTAAGAAATATAAATCCTCTTCTCTGTCTTTTTTCAACCTCTTCTCTAGTTGCTTTGCTCATTCCTTGTCTGTGGACACCACGTTATGCTCAGTAGGCCACCAATTCCACATAAATTATGGTTTACTACCCTTCTACCGTGCCTGTCAAAATAGCCAACAGCACAGAAGGAAAACCTGGAAATGCATTTTCCCTGGGTGACGCGGGACTCAGCATTCCAGCTTGCCAGTCAACTTTTAAAAAAAGTTCTTCCTGAAGCATTCCACAGTTGTACCTAATAGGATTACCCTTCCCACATTTTCTTCACGTAAGCAGGATCTGTACAGGTTGGACATTCCTAATCCCAAAATCCAGGATCTAAAATGCTCCAAAATCTGAAACTCTGAGCACTGTGACAGTTCATCTTTATCATTAACTTGATTTGCTTGAAAGATCCCCAGGAGTTTGGTTAAGCACACTTCTGGATGGGTCTGGGTGGGTTATGGAGTGGGTCTTGGAGACTATGTATGGTCCCTGGCACCCTCTCTGGCTCTTTCTCTGTCTTTCTGCTTCCTGGCTGCCGTAAGGTCAACTGGTTTTCTCCACCACATCTTCCACCATGATGCTTCTGTCTTGAAGCCAGACAACCATGGATCAGAATCCTCTGAAACTATAAGCCAAAATAAGGCTCTCCTCCTTTAAATTGTATATGTCAGGTATTTTGTACCAAAGTGAGAGGCTAGTAAAACATCTTGGACAGATAATTAAAACTGGAAAAAATTCTACCAATCTGACCTGCTAGCATGAAATTATGCTTAAAGGCATAGTATGGAGACCTTTGTAGCCTATCAACTTGATTCTAAGACACACCAGCCCACTGCCAATATCATAGTAGCAGGTAAACTAATGTACAAATACAAGGCCATGGTCATAGAGAACAGTGGCCACAAGCTGTTTATTTTGTGTTTTTAAAAACACAGATGTGGGCCAGGCATGGTGGTGCATACTTGTAATCCCAGCACTCAGAAGGCTGAGGCAGGAGGACTGCTGTGAGTTTGAGGCTAGCTTGGGGATAAAGTGAGTTCAAGGGCAGCCTGAATTGCATAGTGAGACCCTGCCTTAAAAAGATAAATAAATAAATATTTTTAAAAATTTAAAAATCACAGATGTTAAGTTATTTTGTCCTGTGTTCCTTAATTTTCTCTTCTTTGCAGTATTGGAGGTGGAAATCTGTGCCTTTGCACTGAGCTACATCACCATCTTTTTTATTTTTTATTTTAAGACACATTCTTGCTGCGTTACCCAGCTAGGCTAAACTTGGCAATCTTCCTGTCTCTTTGCTACTGGGATTATAGGAGTGCATCACCAAGGGAGGCTGTGCTTTGCCCCTTTTTAATTGTATGATTACCCTTTTTTTGTGTCAATGTACAAGACCCCTGCATAAATTGAGGAATGAGTCTTTTTACCACAGTTGATACAATATTTTTCTGGTTTGCCTTTTGTTTATGGAGAGCTTTTCTCCCAAGAAATTTTAATTTTCATGTAAAAAAAAATAGAACTGTTTCCTTTCATATTTCTGCCTTTGAGATTCCATTTTTAGAAAGGCCTCCCCCATTCTTTGAATATATATATTTTTTTCTTTTTTGGTACCGGGGATCAAACTAACGACCTCACACTTGTCAGGCAGGCGCTTATGCCACTGAGCTAAACCCCGGCCCAGGCCTCTGCCATTCTAATATTGCATATTTTAAACCTGTGTCTTAGTCTACTATTTTTAGAGTTTAACTTTGTTGGGTTGAAGCATTCAGTCCATCTGAAATTTATTTTGAAGTAAGGATTTGATAGCAAACCAGCTTTCTTTCTTTTTTCAAGTGGCTCATCAACATCCCACTACCACTGACTGAGTAATCTTTTCCCCACTGATTTGAAATATCCAAATTTCTCCTGATTTCTGGTTCTAATTCTGAGCTCTGCACTCGGTTCCATTGAGCTGTTTTTCCTTCTCCAATTCCAATTATGTTGGAGTTACCATATTTTTAATTATGGGTGGAGCCAGTGTTTTGCACAGTTCACTCTCTGAGTCTGAGGGTCCTTCCCGAACAGACTTTTTTTTTTTTTTTTTTTGTCTTTTTGAGACAGGGTCTCGCTATGCAGCTCAGGCTGGCCTTGAGCTCACTTTATAGCCCAGGCTGGTTTTGAATTTGCAATGATCCTCCTGCCTCAGCCTCTCTAGTGCTGGGATTACAGGTGTGCACCACCACACTCAGCTTTTTATTTTTATTTTTTCTATCTATAACAGAACTAGTACTCATAGTGACACCATATTCTCTAAAAAGAATTAACCTTTATCATCATAGTACAGTTCAGAAGACTGAGTGAATACAAAATTAAAAATACATGTGATGATTTTAAAATTAGCAGCTAGAAAGATGTGTGTTATCTAGAAATCTCACTTCTGTGACAATGTTCAATACATAAAACTGTACCTACTCATGCATACATTTCTAGGCAATCAGACAGAAAGGTGTTAGCATTTCTTGTGCTACATCTTTTAGTATGTGCAGCGTCAACTAAAACTGAGGCATGTCCTAATCCAATTGATTTCATATAAAGGTCTTTGTTTGGCAGCAACAGGGACCAATTCATTCTCTGAGGTAAAGCTTGCCGAACAGGAAGTTGAGGTTTAAGGGTAGATTCCAGGAGTCAGTTCTGACCTTATTGTTGGGGAATGTAGAAACCCAAATCCTTCCTTTAGTTAATAATAGGAATAGTGAAGGATTTTCCCCCAGAGCTGATTGGGTATTTTCCAAAAGAGGATGAGCTTTTCATAACAGGAATGTAACTTTTCATTTTACACAGATCCATACTTAAACATGCTCAGAGAACAGTGCCTGTTGTAAAATCTCCTTATTTGTACATGTTATAGTTCAGCGGAGAGGACTTACTATTTATGTGGAGAAAAAAATAAATGGATTTCTTTAGATCTGTCTCCCATATGTTTAATGGCAAGATTGTGTCTTTTGATTTAAAACAGACTGGATTCAGTGAGTTGATATAATTAAGAACCTTTCTTATCTCCGAATCACTTCTACAGTCTCTCTCAGGGAATCCAGTATCAGCTATCCAGGTGGGAAATCCATCTTCAGCTCTGAACAATCTAGTGGTTTCTTTTCAGTTAAATAGAAAAGACTTAGAAGCTCCTTCTTCCCAGAACCCAGCCAGAGAAACAACAAGGGAATATAAAAAACCAGTATATATCCTATATTCTATTGTCCTGGCTTCAAATATGATTTAAAAAAAAAAAAACCTACTTCAATCCGACTAACTGAGACATCAAGCATAATGACTTCTTTACTAACAATACTGGAAATGAATTTCATTTTCCTCCCAGCACATCAAACAAGGCCATGAGCAGCAGTGGCAGGTGGTACCTGAGGGGCAGCTGTCCCTGGCTTAAATTCTCAGCATTAAGCAGAGAACTGTCCACTAAGTAGGAATAAGATGATATTTATCTACAATAGGCCTCTTCCAAAAGAAAGGTAGCGGGGGCTCCCAGCTGACTACCTCAGGGAGCCTCTCCAAAGGACATCTGTACATAATTCAGCATTTCAGGTAAGAAGATAGGTAAATATTTCAGTGAACTGAAGATTGGGAAAATGCCAGAGGGACCTTTAGGCTAAAAGAAACGTGCCTAAAATCTTCATTAGAACTTGAATCCAGAGCCAGTCTTCTCTAGAGGGATTTGCTAGGATCAGACTTAGCTTTGTCCAAATACACAAGCAAAGAAATGCCCCTGCAGTGCAAAAGATACACTAGGAATGATTTGACCCTTGTGCCCTCTACATACTTAGATGTCTGTGGACAAATTCAGGCTGGGGGCCGTTCTTTATTGTCCGTTTGCCCCCTCCTATTTTACTTACTATTTTTTAATTGTGATAAAATGCAGATAGCATAAGAACTACCATCTCCATCATTTTTATGTTTGATTCAGTGGTGTTAAATGTATTCATATTGCTATCCAGCCAATCTGCAGAATTTTTATATTTTGCAAATCTGGAATTGTGCATCTGTTAATCAACAGTTCTCCATTACCTGGCAACCACTTAACTTTCTATTTCTCTGAGTCTGATTACTCTAGAAAATTCATATAGATCAAATTCTATAATGATTGGTTTTTGTATGTGTGGCTGGCTCACTTCACAATGTCCTCGAGGTTGGTCTGTGTTTTAGCAGGTATCAGAATTTCTTTCCTTTTTAAGGCCCGAATTGTGTTTATAACCTATGTGTTTATCCATTTATCTCTCAGCAAACATTAGGTTTTCTTCAGTCTTAATCAATATAATTGTTCACTTATTTTTTTGTCCTGAATGCATCTCAACAAAGCTTTTCTAGAATCTGAAACTACTTCCTAGTTAGAATTTTATTCTTGTCAATAACTGTGAGTTGGCTTGTGAGGGTGACAGTATGTAATTGTAGCCTGAATGATTGCCTTAGAAATAAATTACAGTGATTGATCACTGGTCTTGACACCACATATCTTCATCACCTAAAGTTTAGACAGGTGCAGAACCCATGAAAGAAGCCAAAGGACAAAGGCGTCAATGACTTGGCAGACATGTTTGCTTTCTTCAATTGCTGTCCCCCTCCCACATCCGGAAAGGTGTGTTTTTTGTGGACATTTTAAGACCTCTCATAAGCTTCAGAGGTGGGTTTATTGCCTGACACATACACTGTGTGATCTTTCTCACCAGACTTTTTAAAGGCTCCACTAGAAAAACACTCAGAGATGGGGAAATGGGACTGGAGGGAGCCATTTCGAGATTTTTTTTTTTACCCCTCTTGCCCTGAGCACATTCCTTCCTCTCCACTTTCTTCATGTTTCTCAGAGAAAGAGGAACTGGGAACTTGGTACGTTTGTTTTTCACACAGGTGCCATGTTGGCCACTTTTGGCACTCAGTGAGCAAAAAGATTAGCAGTTGGGATTTTGCTATGAAAAAAGTCACAAGACTTATGCCAGGATTCTTATTTTAAAAAATATTTTGTTGTCATACCTGGGGATCACTCTGTTGGCTTGAGAGAGAATGAATGCAGAAAACAGACTGGGATAGAAGTTGAAGTACTAATTTTTTTTTTATCGGTACTAGGGATCGAACTCACAACCATGCACTTGCAAGGCAGGTGCTTATGCCGCTGAGCTAAATCCCCAGCCCCTGAAGTTCTAATTTAAACAGCAACAATGCACACACACACACACACACACAAACACATACACACACATCTAAAAGTATAACACATTCCTTATTAGTTTTGTGAAGAACTGCTTAGAGGGTTTCTTTTGCCAGCCTTATTGAGGTATAACTGACAGAAACTGTAGAGAGTATATTCATATTCTAGGCATTTAATGTGATGACTTGATGTATGGATACATTGTGAAATGATTGTTACCACAATCAAGTTAATTAACACCTCCAGCACCCATTTTACCTCCCTTGCTTTAAGTTTGGTGGTAAATAGACCAGTATCTGTTTGTATATGTCATTGCATATCATTCCTTGCCTTAAGAAAATTGCTATCAAGTTGAAAAGGGATTAATAACCCAATGGATTTAAGGTATTATTAAGCTTACCTAAAAAGGACCATCAATAAACTTGCTTCTAAAATACATGCTACTTGGCTCATCCTGATATAGGGGAATGAAACTCCTGACCTACTATGTCCAAGAGTTCATGTTGTCTAAAACTGAAGAATGGATTTTAGGAACAACGGAGGTTAAGAGCAGAATATATTTATTGAGAGAAAGAAAACTTCTGTGCGAGAGAGACAGAAGGGGTCCCGAGTGGGTTGCCAAGGACTCTGTCTTTTCTAGGGATTTTTATAGAGCAAAATCATGGGGTGAGGTACAAGGTGGGGGAAGACTGGAAACTCACAAAGCAGATGGGCATAAGGTGGGACAGAACTATAGTTAGCCAATAAGATCAGTAGTTCAGGTAAAATTGATTACATTAGGGACAAATGGGGAAGCGAGTCACATAGAAAGCAGGCATTCTTAAGGAGCAGTGACTCTTCCCTAAGAGGGATAGGATGGTGACTCTAGGCTTTCTCAGGGTGATAGGGAACTATTTAGAATATCAGTCCTCAGGATATGGGTGCATTCATTTGTTTGGTCTTTTGTCTTGAGGCCTGGCCCACAGCAGGAGATGTCTGTCTCCCCTGCACTTGCCAGGTATCTGGGCTTAATGCACTGGCTCCTTTGAGGACCTAACCCTATCTCACTGTCTATAGTATTTTTAACTAACTCAGCTGCCTGAAACAATGCTAGCAGTCATATAATGGACACAGCTCGTGTCCCAGCGGTACATTCACTGGGGGTGAGCCAAGATATGCAAGGAACATTTGATCTGCATCTTTTATTTGGTCTTCCCATAACTTAGAGATAAACATTAAGTTTGTGGGCCATTCATTTATTTTTTGTATAATGTACCTTGATTCACAAATACTCAAAGTACATAGTTGGTGTTGACAAATTTGGAATTAAAAATGGTAGTAAGTTACTAAGTTTTAGCAAACAAACTGACTTGTTTAACTGAAGAAAGCACTGTGGATATATATATTTCACTGTGGATCTGTATATCAAAAAGATGTAATTATTTAGGAAATGAAAAATCTAATTCCACTAAAATTTATTTGAATTATATACACTTTTGAGGAATAGTCCTGCTGTGTAATCTAGTCTATACAAATACCTAGAAGCATGTGAATTTAAGTCCGTATTTATCACTGTTGAATGTGGTGGCCTTAGGATGGCATATTTAACCTGGTGCAGCCAATGTACCCCTTTATTGACCTTGAGTCTATAGTCACAGTAGATATTTCTGTCTTTTTTAGTTTACATTTGTAGCCCCCGGGGCATTTTAAAAATTATTTTGTGATTTTGGCAAAAAATTACCTAAAGATAAAGGGAAGTTATTTTAAAAATGTTTTAGTTGGGACAATAGAAGATTTTGATGAAAAGAAATGTTTTATGTGTATTGGGAAAGCCTCCCACCCGCACATTGCTAGGATCTGTGGACTCTGAAAGTCATTTCAGAGTAAGCAAGCTGAATTTCACAAACCCATTCTTTGAACAGTGATTTTAGGGAAAAGTCATGAGGACGATGGGAGAAACTCCACACGTGGCCAAAGTGTTGGGCAGAGCTGGGATCTGTTATTGTTCTGGGCAGTTACACATTGTCAGTGGAACATGTTAATTTACTGATCTTGTATGTGAAGAACATGTAACCTTTGTCATTTGAAAGGAAGAAACTAGATTGCTAGAATCACCCAAGATATAGTATGGAAAACCATCCCTCTAGCAGAGATCCCTCAAAGTCTGTGTGTCATCTGATATGATTTTGATGTAGAGGTTGGAGGAGGGGCAGAGCAAAGGTGTTTGTCAAGCCCAAAGCAGGTGCCAGCCCTTGACTTGACTTCATTTAATCCTGACTGCCACCTGGGATCAGGTACATGGTAGTATTCCCATTTCACAGCAAGTAGACCGAGGCTCAGTTGGGCTGAGTTCTTTGGCAGGCCATACTTATAAGAGAGTTTGTGTCCAACTCAGTGTCCTTTGTAAAACACCCTCAGTTCTTTGTTGATTCTGTCAGGAGAAGAGCTAGGGAGCCTTCCTCACAACCAGAGACCGCTGTCCCGTGGTGGTGGCACTGTGAAGCCTGGCATGTGCTGGCAGGGAGCTGAAAGCCACTGAGGAAATGAGTCACAATGTGCTGGACACACTGAACTGCTTCAGACAGGGGGGTGTTTGTGAAGAAATAAAGTCCAGGAATTATTTTTTTTTTGTTCCTCAGAAGAATCAGAGTTCTGAGTGCAGATTGCCAGCAAGTTCGTGTGTAGTTGTAGCTGACAGGAAAGAGGTTTCAGCAGTAATGGAAGATGCGTGGATGTGGGGTGCACTCAGCCGGGGGCGCTGAGGCGCAGGCTTTGTGGAGGGCAGGATGAACCAGGAGAATGAGGAGCATGAAAAGAATCCTGACCCTTGCGTGGAAGTCAGGTACCAGAAGCCGAGGAGATGAAAAGCAGGCCTGGTGCATGGCTCTCCTCACCCTTGGGGAAAGTAGTATAAATTGCTTTTGTTTTACCCTGTGTCCCCCCACAAAAAATAATTGTTTTTAAAGAAAGAAAAGAAAGTATGTTTGTGGTAACTCATTATCTTTTGGCTTTAGGCCTAGAAGCCACTGAAGTTGAAAGTAATTTTTATAGGCAGCAGACGCTTCCTGGTCTTCAGAGCGGGACCTGGCCCCGCACCATGACCACGTGGAGGTGAGGGACAAGGGACCGGGTTCTTGCAGGAGCTCCACGCAGCCTTCCCCGAACTTGGGGAGAGGCAGGGCCCTTTCTAACGTGGAACTGACCGAAGAAAAATAATTCAGTGTGACTGTTCCTGTGTGTCAAGATAATTTTTATTGTATTCTAGTTCTGAGGCAGGGTTGGAGATAACCTATCTTGCCTGTTTGCATTTTAAAATGTCTTTATGGTGATTAACTCTTTTTCGATGTGTTTGCAAGATCAGTTCAGACTACCCAAGAAGCAATTATGTTTTAAAATAACTGTCCCTTTTGAAAGAATCAAGGAAATTATGCTTCCTTTGTTTAATTTATAACATCTCTGGAGGGACACAGTACACTCTTTTCACCCATCAGTAGTTCACCTTGAAATAGGATATATATATATATACTTCTTCTGCGGTAAAGAAGCAAGCTCAGTTTTATGCTTGCTAGCGTGAAGCCTAGCGATACAACCACAGAAATGTATAAAACACATTATTACTAAACTGGCCTGCTACATTCACTGGAGCTGGCTGTGAGTGTGATAGAGGAAGCAGCCTACAGGGGTGATGGGGGGGACCCATAATGTCATAATCATAAGCATCATTTTCTTCCCTGTCTGGGGCTTCATTCTTTTCTAGAGCGTTTGCCAGCTTTATGACCCAGCGCTTCACGTTCTGCGCAGTGTCAGTGCCAGGCGTGCCTTGAGTTGGTCACTCAGCAGTACACATGTGTGGGGCGTTGCTCCAGTCTGCCCTTGTGGCCGCTGCGGAATGGGGAGGTTCCAGTTGTACAGGAGAAGGCGGGTGGGAGGTGCTGCCTTCCTTTTCAGTAGAGAAAAAATTCACCTTTATACAACTTTCCTTCCTTTTCAGTAGAGAAAAAAACTCATGAAAGACAGTGAAGCAAGGAATAATTGCTTGGAGCATCAGTTATTTTATTTCTGGACCCTGTTTCCTACATCTTAGCAAATCCCCCTCAAAAGTCATTTTACTGGGCCAGGGATTTAGCTCAGTGGCATAAGCGCCTGCCTGGCAAGCAAGTGGTCATGAGTTCAGTCCCCCTTACCACACACAAAAAAAGTCATTCTACTAATTAGTAATGAAGTCTGTCTAATGGGGCTGTTGTTATTTGTCTCCCACTTTTGTAATGGAATCTACAGCCTCTGCTTGGTGTGGATTTGAAGGTAGCAATCAACTAGGACTTCTAATTCTTACAAAGTCCCTTTGGCAGCCCTTTAACACTTCCTTGTCTGCTCCCAGGACTAAGCCCACCTATGGCTGATGGATAGGACAAGACTCACACAGCTTGATGTAATACAATGAAGAACTCAGCCTAGACACCTGGCCCAGTTCCAGGATGCCTTCTAGATCCCTCCAAAAGGATCACTTACCTCTCTGGGCTCTTTCTCAAAAGGGCGAGTGCTGGGCATCAGCAAGGCTGCTCTGTGCACACAAACAAGGGTTCCTTCCCAGCCTGCCACACTCTTTACACACTGGCTGTGCTGGATTGGGAAACAGATGAACAGATGAATCGAAACAGCTAAACACTGGGTTGCATGCTTTCTATTAGTCTCAGCTGGTGGAGGAACTGTATTATAAGTGGAAAAGAGGATTCACTTGAGATCAATCATGTTTTAGGGAGAGATTGGATCCATCCAGAGTCTACCTTCTTTCAGATGTTCCCCATAGAACAATCATGGGTCACCTACTGTTTTTGCATTTGCATGCAATTACTTTCTAGATGTATATGAATACTTTAGGTATAAACTTAACTTTGCCATACCTTCTCAGAAATGGGGCATTTTGATTCACCTATGTGGATAACAGTAGCCAGCTTATAACATTCTATTAAAAAGTATAATCGACTTTCATAACCAACAATTAAATGCCCTGTTTAAATCTGCCCTCCACTCTGTATTTTAGATTTCTTAATTTGCATTTCAAAGCCAAGCCTTATGGAGAAAGTCAGTGTCAAACTAGGAATAGATGGGGAGTTAAGGTTACTCTTGCTCTGCAGCCTTGCCATGCCAGAGTGAGTTACTGTTCCCACAGGCAAGGAACTGCTCCTGAGCTGTGGCTGATGGTATGCAAATGAGATGTATTAGCCTTGTAATGGAGGTAAGAAGTCTTTGTGGTACTTGGTAAATTAGCAAGGAGACTTGGGGCACAAAAGAAGGAGAGGGCGTTGCCAGACATCTCTGGCTAAGAGTTGTGTTACCACAGGACAGATGATCTGCAGAGTGTGAGCACTGTCTCAGCTCTTAAACCCTTGTGCCTGGGAGTGTAAACCAAAGGAAGGAATGTGACTGGGGTTGGTGGGTGATGGCGGCTAATTCTTTATGGGGTTCTCCAATGCACAAAGCAGTACTGCAGGGTAAAAAGAATGTGGAGGCCTGCACAAGAGCTTTAGAAGAAGCCCGTGTTCCTGAATACCAGCCTCAGACTGCAGCACCCTGAGTCTTCTAAGGGGAAGCTGAGACGGGATGCTCCAGCCGGATGTGTTCAGAGTTGAATTGTTATGTGCATACAGTGTATTTTAGTTCATTGTAAATAGAGGGATAAGCATTAAACTTTTCCGCAAGAAGAATGAGAATCTAATCTTCTAATTGCAAAGAAAGAAATTTTTACTGTTTTATGAATAAAAAATTTGACTGGATATTATAAAGAACAACCAGTGGTATGGATGCAGCTAGCAGAATGTCTGAGCCCTACACCCATGATTTCCAAATCATGCCACAGATATATAGCCATTTTATTTGTTTGGTTCCATCCCCAGATTATCGTCCTAAAATTCAGTGTTATAAAAATTTGTAGCTGTGGCCCTCAGCTATGTTGTTTATTAGATGATGATGATGTTTGATCATACAGAGCAGCAGTCGATGATGTCCACATTTCTTGTCCAGAAGTAGCATCACTTCACTGTTTGATTGGTATTAACAATGAAGTGAAGTGTTCAAGAAAAGCATTTCTACAAGAAGGCATCTCTGTTACTCTGCAGCTTTTTTAGCTTTCATGGAAGAATTTTCAACCTCCAAAGTATTTTTAACTATCTCTACAGAAAACAGGTGATGGGGCTGGACCTCGCCAGGTGGTGCAGCCCAGTGAGGTGGGCAGATTGACTGCTTGGAGTTAGGTTGCAGCTCCGTGGGCAGGAGGGCATCAGGGCCTCAGGATAGCAAATCTCAGTTAGACTCAGCCAAGAATTCAGAAGCCAGTGTCTGCCACCATGGTATTCACGGGTGCATTGTCTTAGTAAGTTTATGCTGCTATAGCAAATACCACAGACTGAGTGGTGCATCAGAAATTTCTCTCTCCTGGGTCTGGAGGCTGGGAAGTCCAACATCAGGCGCTAGCATTGTTGATGTCTAATGAGGGTGATTTTCCTAATGTGTGGGTGTCTGGCTATCTTCTACGCTAGTTGCATAGGAAAGGGGGGAATCTTCATTGTCTTTTATTAGGATATGCTATTCTCATCATGAGGGTTCCATCCTCATAAACTAATTACCTCCTATAGGTTGCACCTTCCAATACCATCACACTGGAAATTAGGACTCAGAACTAGGACTTCAGCATAGGAGCTTGAACAGGCACAGACATTCATGGACCGAGGCCAAGTGTCGAATGTCTTTGATCCTTACAGTGAGCTGTGGTAGACATAGCAAGTATTCATCCTAAAACATTCAGGCATTCTTTCTTCTGCTATACTCTTTCCTCATAAGCATTGCTTTACTGTTTTAGAGTTTTACAATTAACAGTGTTTTTGTCCCAGTTGACCTTATTTGTTGTTTTTGGTGACCTTGTGAAGTAGGTGGGATGATCTTTGCTACTATGCAGATGCAGGAATTGAGGCTCAAATGGTGGGGGGAGCACAGGCCTATAATCCCAGCACCTGAGAGGCTGAGGCAGGAGTATCATTTGCAAGTCTGAGACCAGCCTGGGGTACAGAGTGAACTCAAGGCCAGCCCAAACCACCTAATGAGACCCTATCTCAAAAGAACAAAAAAAAAAAAAAAAAGAAAGAAAAGTAAAGAAAAAGAAAGTGAGGCTCAGTGGTTTGCTGAGTCTAATACTAAGTCTAATATCAGGTTAAAATTTCATTTAAGCTAAAACAGCTCATATACACTGAGCCTAAAGTCTCCTCTCGGGTCCTTTTAACTTCAGGCTCTTCCCATGGGGATGGGGCATGGAGCTCTATAGCAGGCATATGATGCCTGCCTTTTTCCAGGCCTTCCTTGCTAAGAACTGTGAGGGGAGATTCCTGGTGTAGCCAGGCATTTTGGAGGCCGTCTGTGTCTAGAGCAGCACAAAGCTAAAATTAGCCATCAAAGCTTCTCACAGCTCTTCATTTGAACACGTAAGGAAATGCAGGACCTGACAAATACCTAAGTTAGACTGAGTTCAGGGTGGGTCCTGCATTAGAGCCAGATCTCTGACCTTCAGCCCAGTGTTCTCTGGACCCTGAGCCCTGTCAGGGAGTAGTGTCAGCCCTCAGTCCACGGATGTCTCATTCATGCCACCCTCAGCCATCATAGAAGCTCCAGAGAAAATATACAGAGGCCAAGTCCCTCCACACTGGAGGCGGTGGACAGTGAGGTACTCAGAGGCACCCCCAGCTAGTTGCCTGAGCTTGGAGGTCAAGGATGATCCTTTCTTCTAATGCAAGTTGGTCAGGATCTGTGAGATTATAAGTTTAGGACCTGTCTTCCATGAAAGGAAAAAGGGAATTAGAACTGCATTCCTGGCTTCAATAAATGTTCCCATGTTTTATCTTTTTTCTCCTCCCTATTAAAACTATTAGCCTGGCCTCTGGCTCAAAGGCTGCTCCTAAAGCAAGGCCCCTTGGGGCAGTGGCCCTGGCAAGTGCAAGCTGGCACCTGCCATCCCTTCTGGGAAGCTGAATTCCCCAGGGCAGCAGCTCCCCACAGGTGGTTATTGAGGCAAGGGCTGAATGCATTACAAAGCCTTGCTGATAATGAGGGGGAATAGAAACCTGGGGTTCCCAAGCTCTTTTTTTTTCAGGGGGTTCTGAGTATTTTTGTTTAACTTTAGTGTGCTGGGAAGGGAGGGTTTTGGTGAAAATTGAAGAAAAGCCTTTGCAAACAGAAATTCCATATCACATGGCTGTTTTCCTCCTTGGGTAAGATGTGAGGACAGCCAAGAAATAATAAAGCATGGGGAGTCAGGTGGTAGATAAGATCCTGGAAGTCAGTGCTAACAAGCCGAGGTCAGGGTGCATGTGAGCATTGGGATGGATCCAGGCCTCTGTAAATTGCTGGCTGTTCAGGCTGTAGGGCCCCCCCACCCCAGAGCGCACATCTGAGTACCTTCTATCCAGCGGGTGAGCCCTCAAATCAAGTGAGCTGCACAAACGGAAAAGGACCAGTGCTTTCTTCCAGACTTTCATCCATTCTTTCTTTTCTGGGAATGAAGATATCCCTGCCTTGTGAGGCTTACATTGTAAACAGGACAAGTAGGGGAGCATAAGCAAAATACACCGTGTTCATCAGCTGTGTGTCACTCTAATGAAATTCTAGGAAAAGAAGAGGTTTACTGAGCCCACCTGCATTGGCTTGGTTCCGGTCTGAGACTCTCTGCAGATGTGGGAGCACATGTTGGAACAAGAGGTCACATCTTGAGCCATAGAGAGGACTGGGTAGGGCTGATTTCTTGCTTTTATAACATCTTTCTTGGAGAACAGCCAAGGAGTCCCATGGAAGCTCCTTCCCACAGAACCACCTTCAGAGAGCATGGGTCCACTGGCCTATGCACCTCCCACTAGGGACCACCTCCCAAAGGTTCCACCACCTCCCAGTAGCCCCTGCTTGAAGACCACACCTGCAGTCACAGTGGACTCTGGGGTGATGTGGAAGCCACACTCAACTCACAGCATGTGTGTGTGGTGGGTGTGGCTGTGGAGGAACAAATAAGTAGAGTACTTGAGGAGTTGGTGATCTCAGTGTCTGTAGGCTGCTCCTGTTTGAACAGTCATAGTTAGGCAGTATGTTTACCCTAATATCACCTTTCATGTGTGTGAGTATATTAACTGTTTCAGATTTCTCATGTATCTATTTTCGTCTCGTGCTCTATGAGGCAGGAAGGAGTGGATACTGAGATACAGAGTTGGAAATGGGTGAGCACGGTATTACAGTGTTTAAGTTGGCCAGTCAGCGCAGTAGCCATCATGAGAACTCACCGAAAGTCCACCCTGTGTGTGATGTGTTTACTTTGAAAGCTGATTTTTGCAGGCAGTAGCAATGTCACATAAGTAATAGTGTTGATATAGGAGAGATGTAACATCTGAGCTGTTACGTGTCAAACGTGCCAACTTTGTGGTCTCACAACTTCAAAGGATGAAGTCATGAACCAAAGGAGAAAATGAGGAGAATTTCCTTGGCAGTAAGGGGGAGAAGAGTAGCCTCTAGATTTCCAGGAGGGATCTGTCCTGAGGGGGTGGCCACTGAGGTTCTTTGTCAGGGGCAATTTATGCAGCAGTTATAACCTGGGTACAACATGGGTCAAACTATAATTGTCCTGTAGGATTGCAGGTATAGCCAATATTGATCCAGTAGGGAAGTGAATCATGTAGCAGGGATACATGGAAAGAGAAAAGGCATTTTGGGGAAAGGAATGGGTCTGGATGCTCTGTCATCCACTTGGTGACTGATACTTATCTGGATTTGATGGACCAGGAGGTGCCAGTTACAGTGTAATCTCAAGTTGCTGTTTATCCCTTAGGGAGGTGTATAGGCATCTTCATCCTGAGGCCTGGCCTTCTTCAGATGTGCCTCCAGCTGTAATTCTGATGTCTTTATTTTTTCATGCTGACTTCCTTAAGGGCCGAGGCCCTGTCTGAGTATATATTAATTTCTATCTAATTTAGCCACCTGTGAGTGTAGCCTTTCAAACCTTTTACTGTAAAAGTCAGTACTATCCTGGGTAATATGCATTTGTGATATTTTTGACTTTAAAAAAAAAATCAGGCTCTTTGATTTGACCCAAGAGAGCAGGAACACAGAGGTGTTGGGAGGTCTCTTGGTGCTCAGAGCTGGGGTAGATTTCATGCTGCCAGGCTCTTATGAAGCCAAGTACTTGTATGCTGTGCACTGGCTAGCACTATCATAACTATTATCTTATGGCTGAGGGTGCTGCAGATTAAACAGACCCGAGGTAATGTGCCCAAGGTCCCAAGCCTAGTTGTGTCTCTTTCCAAAAACTGTGTTCTCAACCACAATCTTGGGTTCACTGTAGGGTTAGTTAGGATTTACAGAGGTTTTTCGAAAATTAGAAATTCTTAGGATTACAAATTCCTAAGGCCCTTTGTCTTGAACTTTTTGTCATTGTTGTTGTTAGAAGTTGCTGCCTTTTGTGTTTGCTTGTCCTTTCAGGTCTTGTAAGATTATGATTGCATCACCGATAAATCACATTTGTTAGCATGATTCTCACAAGGTTATGCGACTTTATTCCTTTTTTCTCATTTTAAACATTTAAAAAGGATTTATATTACAATTGGGTTTCTCAATTGAATAAGTTTGTTTTGTTTTGTTTTTTTGTCCAAAAGACCTGAAATTGCCTTGATTCCCCCAAGTTACTGATAGACTGTGCTTTTAGATTAGACTTGCTTTGGGACTATTTCCTCAACATTTGCTTTTGTCTTGTACTTTAGTTTTATGTTACAGGGCAAAATTGATTGCTGAATGTGAGCTTTATTAAATCTGTCAGACTTGCAAAAATCAATCAAACCTCTCTTCTGTCCTTGGTGATAATTATGCGAGGAGTCAGCCTATTGTAATGTTTTCATGTTTTCACAGTCTGGTTAGAGACAGCCAGGGTGAGTTTGAACAAGGGATTCTAGGAGGTATATTTAAGAGGCTGCAGACTGCCCAGAGCAATCAGTGGGGAAGGTGTTTTGTTCCCTCCAAGTCGATTCCAGCTGCTGCTTTCCATCATTCTGGGAACTGTATTGCACTTGCCAAGTTCATGGCACCCCCTCGTGGTGCAAGAGACACATCACATTGTGGGAAAGCAAAAAGATGCAGCAGACTTAAATAGAGGATCCACATTTAACCATGATCTTATTGTTCTTCCCATTTATAAAACTACAAATGGATAAAATCTTTCTTTGTTTCAAATTTATCCATAGCTATTTTTATCATATTCAATGCTAAGTGTTTGGAGGTAGAAACAAATCTGAAAAGCAAGCCCAAACAATTCAGTGGCAAGTCCTACATGACTTTAAAAATACTGTCTTGTTATTTTTTATTACAAGAGTGATACATGCAGTCTAGAAAGATTACAGAGAAATATTTACAATCCAATGACTCACATAGAGTACCTCTATTATTATTTTGATGTATTCTGCTGTTTTTTTCTGGGTCTTTAGACTTAGATATCAGAAAGTATGTATGCTTTTCCTTTAAAAAATCATTACTTTATCCAGGTAATTATATGCATGAGCTTCTTTTTGTGTCACAGAGTTGTACCCTTAAGCTTTTCTGGTAGGTGCTTGTATGCTATGCACTGGTTTTAGCATTTTCAACATTATCATTACTATTATTTTGTACATACCACAGTTTACAAACATGACACCAAGCTTTCTGCCTTCTGCATTACTGTCTTTCTCTCTTAAGGGTCAGTTGATTCCAATAGAATTACTGAATTAAAAGAGCATACAAAAGAATGAAAGTATTACAGGATTTCAAAACAAGATGATGGGGAATTAACAATAGCTCTCATAATGTCTGATTTTCTTCAAAATAGCTGTCCTGCAATGCTTTCATTTTTTTATTGGTTTTGTTCTATTTTATTTTGTTTGATTTTATTTTATGTGATGGTATGGGCAGCTATTTTGAAGAAAATGAGAGACCTTCTGGTACCCATTGTTGATTTCCTGTTGTCTCATTTTAAAGTGCTGTATCACTTGCATTGTTCTGTTCTGATTTGCTTTATCCTATTTTGTTTTGTTTTTGTTTTATTCTCTTTAAAATAAAAAATATGAATTAAAGAAGGGCATACAAAATTTTAAAGTTTTTGGTATTTATTGTCTGTTCATTTGTTAAACTATAGCACTTTTTAATGATGCAGTTGAGGGGAAAAAAAGCTTCAAATTCCTATCATTAGTGTCTTTAGTCTCTGTCAGGAACAGTGCATGGTGTTTTCCGTGCCTCAATCTCATTTAATCCTTCCAACAACCTATTATTATCTGTTGTTATCCTTCCACTGTGTTTGAGTAAAGTTGAGTTTGAGGAAACTAAATAGTTATTACATGACTTCAAAAGTCAGGAGAAAATACAGTTTTCAGAACTTTAATAATTTTATACCAAGTAGCATTTGACATTTCTATGAGCCTTGAACTAAGTGGGAACTAATACTGAAATTTTTCTACTTGTAAATTTAAAAATATGTAGACTGTAAAAGAAGAGAGGAGGAAAAGAAAATATGCTTCTCTATCCTTTGTTTAGAAACATAAATAATCATCTAAGGGAAGTCCCTGGCAAACAGGCCTTCATGTTAGAAGGCACTGTGGTAGACATCAGCACAGCTCTAGAGTGCTTCTTCCACGAAGGTGTTTTCAAAGTGTCGTAGTTTTGTTTTGTTTTTGTAAATGCATTTTGTTTAGCCTCAGCAAATCAAACTAGTAATCAAACTGGTTACAAGTACTGGTTATATAGTGTATGCAAAAACACTGTGCCCTTACCTAGTCAAAAGTTGACTCAAGAAATGTCTAATTTCTGAACCAAACCAGAAGTAAACCTTTATATTTAAACTTTTGAAATTTTAGAAATCTCCACAGTTCTTTGCAGCTTACCTTTCATAGTTGCTCACTACAGACCTCCATGTTACTTTTGCTACTTTCACCCAATATTTTTTCTCTTTATACTGTAAGACAATTATCTTTGTTATTGAAAGCTCAGAAATAAGCCATAGCAAAAGAAGAAAAATAAAGCTTACTCAATGTTCATGAACCAATGAATGTTGTATATGTCTTGGTCACTTTTGATTCACACTGTGTAACTGTACATTAGTAGGCATTTGCCCAATATTTGCCTGGTCAACTCTTAGATTCATCAACCCTGAGCATGTAGCTCAGTAATGCAGCCCTTGCCTAGCAAGTGTGAGGCCTCAGTTTAGATTCCCAACACTAAACGAACAAACAAAAATGTTGAACCCTTTTCCTTCCCTTTCAAGGAAGATCTCAGGTACCATTCAGCATAATAGAAACATCTGTAATTTCCTTTGCCATTTCCCTCTATGATAAGCCATGGAATTTATTAAGCATCTTTGAATAAAACAAATATCCTTCTTTTCATTTTTGTAACATTGTGGGTTTTGGCACTCCAGCTCTGTCCTTGAGGTGATAGGTAGCTCTTCTGCATTCTTCTGATTAACATTCCATTAATTTTGATATAACCTCTATGTTTAACTGCTTGATTATTACTAGAATTGATAATCATGTAGTTTATCAAAGATCACTCCTTTCTCTCCACTCTTTGGATTTTAGGAATCATTTTATTTTATAGTCAAAGACATAAACCAGGCTTCTAAGTTCTATACACTTGATGTGGGAGAGGGCTGAAAAAGCCAATTTTTGTTCTTTGTTTTCTTACTCTTTGGCTCAAATCCCTTTTCACACAGACCCATGGAGATGAGTTTCCTCTTGGAGTCTTAAGCAAGTCCTTCCGTGATTATGGAGACTGTCTTGGTTACTTTTTTTCTGGATGCTGAGACAATGTACCTGATGCTTAGAATTAAGGAAGGAAAGGTTTATTTAGCTCATAGTTTATGGATGGCACATGGCAGAGGAGCAGCAGTTGATAGAGGCAGAAGACGGCAAAAGCAAACATTAGCAAAAAGGAGGGAGCATGTAGAAGAGATCTTCCCATCCCTTATATTGTAAGTACACCTACCCTAGGGGGGGTGTAACACTCATGCTCATAATCACAGCATTGAACCATGAGTCAATCACAAATTCTAGAAACCTGCTTTGCATGAGGCTTTAGGGGGATATCCAGACATAAATCATAACAGAGACTGGTGTCCCTTTGGCCTTGGCTCTCTAGCATCTTTCCATGCCACCTAAGGTGCCTTGCAGCAAGGGCCCCCTACCCCTCAACACCTGGGCCCTTCCCTATTCTACTAGTGAGAGACTCTTCCAGCAAAGGCAAGAAAACATACAACCCCCACTTGGGGTTGCTCCAATGTTTTATTTCTCTTACTCTAGTTTTCTTGACTTTTAAGTGATATATGCCTGAAATGCCTGCTGTAGCAACTTTCTTTTCCCCCCAAGTGCTCCATCCTCTTTGATGAGAGGCATCCTGCAGGCAGAGGATGGGTCTCCCTGTCTCCTTCAGCCACTTGGATTCCTTCTTGTGTGGGTGCAGGGCTGGGTCTTTCCTGGCTCTCTCTTCACCCAGGCACCCTCTTCTTACACAGGAAAGTGTGACTTTTGTACCCGCAGTCCTCTCTGCTATCCACAGCAGCTCTTCAAATCTGCCATTCTGTTTTTACCTCACACTTTTATTTACTTGTACCTACAGGCCTGTCTTATTTGTGGCCTACGTCAAGGTATTTCTTTCATAGCTGATGAAGCCTATAAACTTTGGAGCAGAGAATCCAAGGGCCTTGCAGCAACCTCACCTTTCCAGCATGAATATATTCACCTAGAAAGGGGCTTTCACAAAGGTCAATCTAGCTAATAGTTCTTCTGATGGTGTCACTTCTCTTTCCTCTTAAAAGGTTCCATCTGGTTCTTTTATTGTTTTTATTCTCTAAGTGCATTCTGGTTAGACTATTTTAACATAGTTCTTGTCTGCAAACCTGTCTTGGTTTTTGAGCATAGCCACCTGTAGTCAAAGATTGTTTTTCTTTTTGTGATTTGTGTCTAATATGAGTGGGACTCAATTCTAAATAATATAAAGTAATTCTAAATAATATAAAGTACTAAAATAAGTAACTTGCATATATAAGGTAGCTAAGTGTGTGTGTGGTGTATAAAATGCTGATGTGAATTCTGGATACTGTGTAATTCAATTACATTGGTATTTAGAGGCTCCTGTATGTTGGCAGTATGTATGGGTATAACTGAGTGCATGTATAATAATCCATAGAGTGAGGATGCTACATTGGCAGCATCGGGGCAGGAAATTTTCCCTTTTTTAAAACACAAAAATATTTTTTGAACTTTTAAAAAAATTGTCTAAAAATGAGTGACCAATATCAAAGAGAAGGAAAATATTAAGCCCTAGGACAACATCATAAACTGAAGGCTGGCTATGGGGCCCCCTAGGTTCAGATATTAGCATACGAGCTCTGAATTACATTGCTGACCTGCTGTTCCTATGTGTATCCCTATCAAGAATGGGATCCTGCTTGGCCAGGGATAGGCAGAAGTCCCTACACTTACTTTTTTATAGGACAATTCAGTGGCCAGTGCCAATCAAGATGGAGCCTTGGACATGACCACCCAGCTGCACTGGGACTGAGGCAGGTGTTTCACACTGGGTGGGCAGGCTCTGGGAAGTGCTCCATGGCCCTGGGACAGCCTCAGAGACAAACGTCCATGTGACACTTTCAAATGTAAGAGGTGAATCAGATGCCCTGAGGCAAGGTATTTTGGAGAGAATTCACTACTAGCTGGGACTTGCTTTCAACCTTCCTTTTGAAAATATAAGGAACTGCCACCAATTTTCCTTTCTTTTGGAAGGAGGGGGTAACTCCAATGTATTTTTATCACTGAATAAGTAGATGGTCCATTGGTCAATCTGTTTGTTCTTTATTTCTTTCCTGTTTCACTCTTTTTCTTTTCCATTTTTTTCTTTTTTCCTTCTCTCCTGGTCCACAGGCTTTGCGGCTCATGCTGATCTCTCTTCAGGCAGAACTTGACATTCAGAGATACTTGATGAAAATCGAATCATCTCAGCGAGTTAGTACTCTGCCTCTTTTTCTGCGTTGAGTTGCACCTCGGCCTGCGCCTTTTTCCTCATCCGTGTGTGGTGTTCTAACCTGTCATTCTAATCAGTCATGGTGATGAAACCAGATCACCTGTTGTTTCCCATTTACCCTATGCCCTGCTCAGAACTCTCCCACGCCAAGTGCCTGCAGCCTGGTGAAACATATGCCCTTTTCAATGGTGAGAGTTGGTATCCGAGTGAACGCTAATTGCATGCTCGCTTTGAAATAGTTAATACATTTCTCACAAATGGGTAGGGGATCAGCAATAATGCAACGGTAAGCCAGCGATCTTTGCACAGTCATCTGACAAACGGTCCACTAGAACAAGAGGCTCCTTCCCCTTCAGTAAAGCAGAACCCTATGTCCTTCTAACAGCCCCAGAGCCACAGGAGACTTACTTTAACTCAGCTTCAACACATTGAATACTGTGTCCAAATCATCTTACTGGCAGACACTATGATGATGCTGATGATGATGGGAATAAACACATTTGTATAGAACTCGCCTTTCTAAGTCCTTTACAAGTACTTTACAACAGCCATGGGGAATAGGCATGCAATGATCTCCACTGGTTGATGAAGAAACTGCAACACAGAAAAGTTAAGCAATGTGCCCAAGACCACACAGGTAATTATTGGCAGAGCCCAGATTTGACCTGACCTCAGTGTTAGCGTATTATTTATTTTCCCATAAACCTCAGTGCTTTCTGTTTTATATTGGGTTAGCTTAGAATGTAAGACTGGAAGAAATGGGAGAGTTCCCAACCATTTGGCTTGATGTTGGATCTTTGTGACAGTGTGACACAGGGCCACCCCATCCTTTCTGTCCCCCAAACATTTCTGTTGTCTCCTGAACATGCACATTAGTCTTTATTGTGAGGCCTGAAAAATCCTGTTCATAGGAAGTGCCTCATTGACCTTTGGGCAAAGGTGACCTCCTTCCCTCCTGGTCACTCACTCTTCAATGACCTCGCTGACCTCTTCACCTTCCCTTTTGCAATAATCAGTCTCTTTGATTTTTTTTTTTTATAACAAGCTCAAGTTAGTTCCTGCCCAGACAGACATAAAAGTTAAATGTGGGCTAAATGTACTAACGAGAATCATTGTGTCACAGTCCACGGCATCCCAATTCTGACAAGTGTTAGACCCTTAGTTTTTTCTACAGGTTCTTGATTGCTTTCATATTTCTACAATCCATGCAAAACAGAGGCATCTTAATATTTCCTTGCATGTGTATTACACATTAAACAGAAATGGAGAAAGGAGAAAGAATGCCGTGTGGGCCCTTGCTCAGCACTTTACATAGTTGTTAACTGACTCCTATTTTTAGAACAGAGGTTTGGTATTGTGTGGAATTTTTCCATCATAAATGGTACAAAATCTATGGTCCCCTCCCATGCTCTTTGTTGCCATGAGGAGGGAGATGTGGGGGACTGAACCCAGGGCCCTGTGCCTGCTAAGCACACTAGCATTCGGCTTCCCCTCCCCCAAGCCCCTTCCCATATTTTCTTAGACTTGAAACAAATCCTTGCTGCTGACTTTTCTTTCTTTCCCCTTGTATTTTTAATATGCCAGCAAATAATTGAATCACCCAAATACCTTTCAAGATTTGGAGTTGTTTTTGCGTTTCTAGACAAATTACAGCTACAGTGCTGATTTTGGAGAGGAGTAGGATGATGCTTAAGGTTGGAGATGGAAAGGATCGTTCTTCTCCTGGAGTACATGAGTGACTCTGCAGTCCTCCGTGGATGTCAGATGCTGTATTTTGAAATAGGAAGTCATCCTCAACCTAGCTCACAGGACCAAAGCCAGAGGAGACGCATAAAGCACTGGTCATACCTTTCTTTTCTCATCCGGGATCCATCAGACCTCCCTACTCTGGCAGAAGCCAAGCTGCCTAGCACTGCCCTAGTGAGAGGGCGCTGTCTAAGGGGAGCTTACATAGGTGTCGTTCATGGTTCACAGACTGCTGTCTTGTGCATTTTTCCCAGTTATCCTCACCACAACTATATCCAGCAGGTATTCTGATCATTTTATTTATTGATATACACATTATTTTTTGCAGTTCTGGGGATGGAACCCAGGGCTTTGTACATGCTAGGCATGCTACCAGAAAACTACACCCTCAGCCCCTCTGATTATTTAATTAAAGTGAAAATCAAGGCTCAGATAAGTTTCATGTAGAGCTGCACAACAGCATGAGTCATTATTTGAATCCAGGTTCCATAAAATAACCTGATAATGCCAGCGAGCACTGTCTTAATTTTGTAAACTCTCTCTGTCTCTAAACCCAGGTATTTTTTAATATAGGATTAGAGGAAGAAAAGAATTTTTTATTAGGAAAGCAAGTTAGAACTTTCATCAGGTATTTTTTCGTTTGAAAATGATTGCTGTGAAATCAGTCAGGTGGTGGTGGTAGGTGTGTGTGTGTGTGTGTGTGTGTGTGTGTGCGCGTGCGCCTATGTTTACAGTGTGGCTTAGAAAGTAATAACCAACCCTGTTCCGAGGTCCGGGCATAAGTGCTGAGGCTTGGGTGGCCCTGGATAACCTACAGCAGCTCCTCTGGTCCTGCTGCCTTTGGCTTTACCCCCTCAAGGCATTGGGAACACCCGGAAGCTCTCCCAAATCACTGGCAGTGCCCTCCCCCCAGGTGGCCTTTGCTCTGGGGGCAGGCCTCCAAAAATGCCATTGGGTTTTTTTGGGTACCACCCTTGACCTGGGGCCCACCTCCTTCAGAGGCACTGAAACCCAGGCTGAGGGGACAGATTTAATGATAGCTTTTGTTAGGAAGTCTCCTGAGGTATGTACTTAGCACTCTGTGTTCTGCTGGCTGTATTTCACTGGAAATTTCAAAGCCTGTAAGGAGGTCCTTTTCCTTTCATCACCATAATAACAGCAATCCTCACACAGACACCTTTTATCCTGAAGCCTTTTAAAATGAATTCCTGGGTCTGAATTCCAAAGGCATCTGCTGCCTTGCTCGGACTACAACAAGGACTTGAGAGCCAAAGCCTGTTGAACATTTTTCTTATTTCTAATGTACACCTTGCTAGTCTCAGAAAGAAAGGAAAGAATAAATTAATTGATTGCTTGATTCAGAAAAGAGACATCTATTCTAAGGCAGATATGCTAAAAATCAAAGGCAAGACCTCATAAAAAGAGGAGGCAAATTTACAAATTATCGGTGCTGTGATTGGCTTCAGTGTTAAATTGAGCTTCAGGCTTCTTGATATATGCCCTACTTTGCATAATTTTCATTGTAGGATAAAGTAATACTTCATAACTCTCCAGGAGGCCAAGTTACTTTCTTCAGTTTAAATTCTAAAAGAAACATTGCTAGCTCATGACTTCCTGAAGGAGAACCAGACTGACATCACAGGCAGGGTCCACCCCTGAACACAGTGGTCTTCACCCAGCCTTTTTTATTTTGTATCGCCAACATAAAAGAAGAAAATACAATACTGAGTAATAATCACATGAGGGAGTTTCTGAAAGGGGTGGGGACCTGAGTGGGCGAGTTAGTGAGAGCCAGATGCGGAACTTGCTGATGGTGCAGCTTTGGAAGTTGATAGCGGGCTGCTAAACAGAGACCATGAGAGAGCCAGGCCTTGTCTTCTCTAAATAGTCTGTGTCTAAAGCTGGCTTTGGGGAGGAGTCAGACAGCCTCCAAGTTTAGGAGTAATTTCAGAAGACAGTCTGTGTCATGTCACAGGTAAACTGCCAGGTTGACAGATAGCAGGTTGACATCTGATCCTAGAACCTGGAAAGGCAAGCCAGCCTTCTGATCTGGAGAGGGGCCAGGTCCAACCTGCAGGGCAACAGACCCAGGCACCAACTTTAGGCAGAAGCAAACCCCTTCAAGAAAACTCATGTTACCTACACAAGTGACAGAACTAAACAGGAGAAAATTTTCAAGAAGTTTCAGATAAGTGCTAAAATTTCAAATTCACTTGGAGTCAGATTTTAAGAGCCTTAAAATTAAGTTACTGTAATGAACTGTTAGAACTGCAAGATGTGGAAATGTGTCTCTTTAACACTTGAAGTGTGATCTGCATGTCCAAAATTGATTTAAAGGCTTGAGTGTTTCTTTCCCATCTGAAGCTTTTTGGAATTAGAAATCCTTGCAATTCTGGGTTCTTGCTGCATTTTGCATGGCGTGAAAAATGAGAATGTGTTTCCCAGCCTGTGTTTTCACCATGTACTAATGTTCTTATTTCTGGGGCCATCTCTAAGGACAAGGCCTTGAACCCAGCACACTCATACTGAATGTACCCATAGGAAGGAACTGGCATGAATGTGCTCAGCCACCCATAGTCAGGAAACCCCTGGATCTTAAATGTTTATGACAGTCACCTCCTCCTCTGACCTGTCCTTTTAAAATATTAGTAAGCATTCAGTAATTCTTTGATATACAAATACCACATATTCTTATTTTGGAGAAATGAAGAAAGTATGTTACCCATAATACCATCAAAGAAAACCAATGTCAATATTTGGGTATATTGCTTCCATATTCTAAATTATTTTTAAAAATCCTTAAAAACACCTTCAGTATGACTGCATAGTACTCCAGAATAAGAGCATAATGTAATTGCTAACTAACTTTCTAAGTTGTTTCTAGATATATGAATTATATCAAAGCTGTTTTGCTTCTTACCACTCATTTTTCCAAATCAAATTAATGTGGCTTGGCTCCAGAAAGTATTGAGAAATTCATTCTCAATATATTCAGGAAAAACACTGTCTCTTCACTTGGGGACATAAGAGATCCTAGCAGCCTGCCTAGTAAGACTGGTTAGGGGTCAGGTCTCCTGTTACTCAGGCTAAGGCATCTGTTTGCAGGCAGTTACATGGGCTCTCTGCCGGCTTCCCCAGCCTTCGCTCCCTGGTTTCAGCCACTGGAAGCATACACACATCCACACCCCCAGGTGGGTTTCTCTCTGCACATGGCACGCAGTTCTCCCCAGTTTGAAGAGCACCATTGGCATCACCACTAACAACAACCAAACTACCACTTTCTGTGCTATGGAAAAATCATTCACTCCCTTTCTCCTTGCAGGATCAATAACTTTCTTCTCTCCAGATTCATTTTCCAATTGCCTTTATTTTCAGAACCCAAATTAGGGTGAGAGTCCTCACCATGGCCTCTGTAGCAAGAAGCCTCGGTTAACACTTTTCTTGGGGGAGACTTCAGATCTCAAAGGCTTGGCAGTCTTTCTGGGAGGTCTGGGATAGGAGTAGAAGTTCCATAGCTGTTTGTTTGTTTGTTTGTTTGTTTGTTTTGGTCTTTTTGAGAAAAAGTTTCACTATGCAGTTCACTGGCCTTGCACTCATTTTGTAACGCAGGCTGGCCTTGAACTCACAGCAATCCTCCTGCCTCAGCCTCCCAAGTACTGGGATTACAGGTGTGCACCACCATGCCTGGCTCAAAGTTCTATAACTTTTAAAAGATGTTTTTGAAAATCATAAAAGCAAAGATAAATTAATAGTATCTGAAAAGATGAATCTAACACAAAAATTACACCCTATGGAGAGTATGATTTTAGTGTGGTGTTCCGTTAAAGGATGAGGAAGAATTTTTTCCTGTGTAAGAGGTGCCTGCCCTTGGCCTTTCTCATTGCAGTCAGTAGGAGGGGACTCTGCCGGGGAGGGTGGCAGGGCACAGGAGTCCCGCGCGGCTTGTTTTGCTCTCTGCTCACTCAGATTCCTGTGGCTGGCTCCGTTCCTGCGTCAGTAGACGTTGAGTCTTTGGCATCCAGGCTTTTGCATCTTTCGGAGATGATAGTGAGGTAATAGACACAGGAAAGGAAAACATGGAGACAGAAGGCACAGTTGTACTCTGCTCAGCTGCTGAATTGTCTGCTTTTTCTCCAGACCAAACACGGCTCTGTTTTCACAGGTGAAAATCATGAATAACGTCTGGGTATACTTCTGGTGGGAGAAGGAGAAAAACACTGAAATGTTAGTCTTGAAGAAATAAGGAATAGACTGAGTTTATCAAGAATAATTCATCAAAATAAATCCAAGAGAAAATGCTCCTTCTTTGTCCGAGTCGGGGAAGGGAAATGCTGATTTACAGAGTTGAAAGGAGGAGAATCTCCCTTCTGCACAGTTGGAAGGTGGCCTCCAGTGCAGGTTAAACATGTTTGCGAGGCCCACAAGCTCCTAGTAGTAATCAGTTTGCCGGCGTGTGTCCATAGCCTGCCAATGTGAAGCACCCAGGTATACACTTAAACACTCAATTTTATGACTTTATTTCTTGCTCTTGATTAAAAGCAGGATCCTTTAGTGCTTGTGCCCAAGCATTCTAATAAAAATAAAAGCTGATTTAGTCTCCTCTTCCATCATTTCTCCGAGTCTTTAGTGCCAGGTGCACCTGCAAGTGACAAGATTGTAATAAAACTCCATTCTTTCTTACATTCGTATTGAAGGTCTGGCTTCCTCCTGTCATCCGGAACCTTGGCTTCCTCAGACCATTCCCAGTTGACATCACTATAAGCATCGTGCTGGGAAGTGGCAAGGAACCATGCAGAGACCAGGGTGCAAGCTGACCTGGCCATGGGCCCAGCGCTCATCAGGGAATGCAGGTGCCCAGCCTGGAGGGAGAAGATCTCAGTGGACGCTGTCACCCCAAGTGCCTATGTCAGGACAGGAGGCTGAATGGAAGCCAGGTGTACTTTAAAGAGTTTAGCCTTCCTTTTCTTCCCCATCCCAAACTCAAAAACTTTGAATGACTAGGGAGGAAGGTGACGGTACTGTGCGCTACAGGAGGGACTCTGTAAGCTCATTCAGAAACTTGGCCCTTCTCTAGCAGCAGTTGGTTCATTCTCCCTAATTCTCCCTGAAGTTAGAGCATTGTGGAGCAGGCAGGGTAGAAAAAAACTCAAGTCCATGGGTGATCCATTGTTTATTAACCTAATGCTTCGTTCCTAGCAACTGGCAAGTTCTCTTCAGTTGAAGTCAGAATTTTGACTAGGTTGAGTTGAAAGTTTCACAAGTGTGAAACATGAGGCTCATGAGTGTCCTTGAGTGTGGCGGTTAAGTTAACCATGTTAGTGAGTGAGTCATTCCAAGTACATTTGCATGTGGGAAGCTTCATTATATTTCTGAATTCTTTATGGCAAATTGGACACTAATTGGGATGAAGGGAAACTTCATCATTAAGGCAATGTTGATTTTTCTTTTCAAGACAGAGTATAATCTGAAGCAAAGTGAATGCCTTGGATAACCAGGCCCCCTACTGTTCCTGACAATTAATATATTATGTAAAGCTACATTTCAGGTTCATTTCCTGGACCTCTGCATTTCAGTTTTGAGTTTAAAAGGGTCTGAAAATGAGAACAAAAAAATACCATTAGTGACTATAGCTCTAATTTTCTTTCCTCATTAGCTGTAGTCCTTTAAATCCAATAGCATTGCAAAAAATAAGAATAAATCGGATCCGCTAGTAAAGCAGAGTGCATATGGTGAATGTTTCAGCACGTATTTGTTCATGATGATAAAATGCAAGCATGGCAGTCTTTTGCAAGTTAATACCATGCATAAAACTAGATCTTTGCACTCCCTTGCTACACAGAGCAGATGCCATAGGGGATATGCTTTGTAGGAAATCTGTTTTATGAAGGTTCTATGAGGGTTAAATGAAAGTAAGCAAGTATCTATCACCTGGCACAGTGCAGCAAGGGCCCTATATATTTGTTCCTTCTCCCTCAGTATGTGTACAACCACTGAGCTACACCCCAGCCATGTTTTTATTTCAATGTCTCTAACTTTGCAAAGTGAAAACATTCCTGTATTGTAGCCATTTTCATATTACGTATACACGAAACATTAATCCTTGATATAGGAAATAATGGGAATTACTGCTCAGAGAGTTCATCTTTCTCTGTGGTTATTAAATTATGAGCACCATAGCAGCCTGGAGAGAAGGAACAATTAGAATTGGTGTTTGCCAGTGACAATTCATTTGCAAGGCACAGTCTTCTCCAATTAAGGTAGGAACAAAGGTGGAACTAATTGGGGGAATTAGTTGACAAGGTCTCATAGTGGTCTGGAAACAGAGTGTGTCAAGCCCAGAAGCTGCTCCTCATTTCCTCTCATTAGAGTTCAGGGGTCTACTAGCTCCACATTCCTATGCAGATCTGCTTTATCTGTTCTGGCTGGACTGTTTCTGCTTCACTTCCCTTGACCACTTTAGACCAGCTTCAAGTGACCTCACACTTCTGTACTCTGTCCTGGTCAGTATTTCCAGGAGAAAGCATTTCATTGGCCCAGCTAAGATCAGGTAGCAGTTGCTTGGTCCAATCAGCGGAAACCATAGACTTAACTGCTCAACCTAGGGCAGCCAATCAGAACTTCTTTGCATGAGCTCTGTCACCTCTGGCCACTGCCCTTTAAAAATTTTTTTTTTATTTTTATTCATACATGTTTGCAGTACATAATGATTACACTCAGGCCAGCTGTTAGTCTCCTTTATCACAGCAACCTCCCCTTAGCTCTCCTTGTCCAATTGTTATGGATTAATAATAATACTGGATGTATATCCACTTGTCTGACAGTGAACACATATGTAGTTGGACTAATAACTATGGTGAATATCTAACTTTTTAAAATGATTGAAGACATTGCTGTGAATCCCTCCTCTAAATACTCCTGCTCACTTCAAACACTTTATCCCATTGTCTACGCCTTTTCCCAAAGCAACTCTGGAAGTCCTCTTTCATGTCTTTTCTTTGCTGCCTCAGTGTCCTGAGTTCATTCAAAAAGTTTACAGAAATTTCTGAATAAAAACATTACAGTGTATGCTCAGCCACCTTATTTACCTGATCTACCATCACCTGACTTCTGGGTCTTCTCCAAGATCTAAATGACCATGAAAGGTAAATGTTTGGAATCATTTGAACACACTGAGGCAGCCACAACAACATAGCCAAAGACACCCGTGAAAGAGCACTTCCAGGACTGCCTCAGGAAGTGGCAAAAGAGATGGGGAAACTGTGTTCCAAGTGAGAGGGAGAATTTCAGCATTAACTGTATTTTAGATTAAACACTTAATGTACCCCAGAATATACTTCTGAGCTCAAGAACCAGCCATAGTACCTGTCACCCCAGTGCCTAGCACTGAGCTGAATGCAGTGCTCCTGTTCCGGGTGCTTTTTGCCCTTTCTTTCAATGTGTCTGATCACAGGGTCTCTGACACTAGTGTCAGCAATTTCCAACGTCTTTTTTCTGCGCCAAATGACATCTCAGCAGCAGGCTTGCCTCAGAAGGGAGGGTGCTGTGTGAGGAGATTGCTGATATGCAGTGATTGTTCTCAATGAGAAAGTGAATGACGTGAAAAACAAGAGGCGTGTGCATTTGGAACCAAATAGCTGTAAGTAGAAAGCAAGGAAAAATAAGATTAGCCCTTACTTTTCTATTTTTAGACTTTCTCTACCACCATAATGATCCTAAAGAAGAAATAGAGATTTGGTGTTTCTTTTCTTCAAGGAGTATTGCCTTTTGCAATGGAAAATGATAACTCGTCAAGGGTAATGTGTCTGCTATTGGCTTCAGAGGTGACCTAACAGCAGAGCTAGCAATGGGAGCCATATTGCTTCATGGAACATTATTTCTTGACTGTCTTCTAAACTAAATACGTCTCATTTTTTAAAAGTTAGGAATGGGAGCTTCTTAACTAGATATTCTGCTGAGCATAGGAAGTAGGAAGCTACTTAATTGAAGACCACGTGGATTTATCTAAATTTTGGTGAGCTAAGCAGTGATTTAGGGATGATTTTCATAGTCAAATTATAGCTGTTATTAAAGAGTGCCAAAGCCAGATCCCCACTAGAGAAGCAGACTTTATGAAAAATAAACCTGGGAATAAACTACTTTAAAAACTTACATAGAAAAATTAACCAAAAAAGATCTGCCTATTAATGGATATCCTTTCTGGCCAAAACTTTGGTTTGTAATCTAATTGACTTGTAATTGGCTGAGTTTCCTATGGAACATCCAGGCATCTCCCCAAAGCCACATCCCTTAAGGGACACAAGAGGGAAAGAACAGGTCTTATTCCTGTTTCCCATAATGGGAAGGTTCTAAGAGGTGTCCCAAAGTGTGACTGTCCAAATCATGAAAAAGTGCTGCTGTGGAGAGGGGTCTCTCTGCACTTTTTTCAAGAAAGAAGGGAAGAAACTGATCACTCCATCCTCAGAGGGGTCTCCTAGAATATCAGGCATACTTCAGAAGAGCAGAAGCTACAGCCTCACGCCTGGACTTGCTATTTAACTTTCAGGGTCTCCTGTTTAAAACATTTTTAAGAATTTCAGGTCAACCACAGCAGAGCATGAAACCGAGCACAGATCCTTTGGAGAGCAGAGCCACAAGTGATGCTCTGGTTGTGCCTCCTGGAAGATGGCTCTTAATTCCTTTAGTGCTTCACTTCAAACTGCATTGGCACCCTTGGGAACTATGGAAGGGAATGAAAGAATGCAGTTAACTCTCAAACCCAGCTCCTGGGAACTGCCTGCACCCTACCACCAGCCTGTTAGCTCCTTGGACATCCCAGTAAGAGAAAACTCAGCTGCAGATCAGTTAGCCTGGTGGAAAGCATCTAGAATCATGTAATGCAAGTTGGGGAGGGTCATGGGAGAAAGGAAAGCTGGAGTAATGTATTCAGTCCCCAGTTCTTCTACCATCCTTTCTCTGTCCTTCTCTATGTATAATCTTGCACAGTAACTAAAGTGATCGTCTGAAAAACAAATCAGATCCTACCAGCCCCTCTCTCCTTTTCCTTTCTAAATACCTCAGTGGTATTTGGATGTCATGGAGGCCTGCAGCCATGTGGCCTAAGCCCTACTGAACCTCCAGAGTTCACCACTCCTCTCTGCCCTGGGGACTTTGCACTTGTTCTTCCCTACAACTGGAAGGCTTTTCTCTTCATCCCTATGCTCTGGATTGCACCCTCCCCACAACTTCCCTCTTCCTTGAGGTTAAAATTACGTGCTTTTCTGACTCTGCCCATATATAACCCTAATCTCAACACCATTCTGGGCCACACACATTAATTTGCCTTTAATGTAAGTCTCCTTTCTCAGGGACCAGTACTTGGAGGGCAGAGCACATCTGCGGTGTGGGTTGTTCTTTCCCCCATACCTAGCACAATGCTTGGAATAGTAGGTGCTCAGTATACCACAATGAAGGGAAGGTTATACCACACAATTCATAGTTTACACTTTAATCATTCATTGTCTTATGTTTCTTGTTCTACATAAATCTCACAGTTTAGAAACTTTGATATTGGCCAGTATGTCTGTTTTTCCTTCAACATTCACCCTGTATGTAGTTCATGTCAAAGAATATCATTGACTAACATATTAGAAGGATTTTGCACATTCAGCCACTGCCATTGCTACATTGATAACCAGGAGGAAAATTCAGTTTCGTGTTGCATGAAGGGTTATGTTATTATAGATATTTTTGTTGATTAGCAAGTTAATAGCCAAAGCTAGATAGAATCTTAGAGGATTTCTGTGTCAAAATAAAAATATTCAGCAGTGGCAGAAATATTTCCCTTCAACATCTTAGCTTACTGATTTTATTTCCCTTCAACATCTTAGCTTACTGATTTTGTAAACACTCCGATACAAGATTTAAAAGGCTGGTTATATTCAGTTAACTCTAGTGTGAGTACACAATCTATGTTGGGTACAGGGAAATGTGCACAATCCCATCTGTTGGGATAAAAACTGAGAATTCGTCTAGCAAAAGAAATTGATTTGCCATCATCCTTTCCTGTAATGTGCACTTGTCCCCAACACTCTTCTTGAAATGGCACTCATGTGGTAGATGGTCAGTGACTAAAAAAAATTTAAAAAAAAATCTTTACAGAATATTCAGGGACAATTTTTTTTCACAACTGATACTTATCCACTGGATCTTTGGTTTTCCCTTTTCAATTCTTTTGATGGAACCCCCCCAGTTGTATTTTTTTCAGATGTGAGAGATATCATTGAAAATATTTTCAGCATGATGAATAATTCTATTTTCCCACTTTCTTTACAATATCTTTTGCAGACCAGAAGCCCCAAACTGTCTCCCAGTCCTCAACCTAATTTGGGTGACCCGGCTGAGCATTTATCAGAGACATCCGGGGATTCTTTGGAAGCCATGTCTGAGAGTGAAGTACCAAGTCCTTTCTCCAGAGGCAGCCGGACTCGAGCAAGCCTTCCTGTGGTGAGGTCAACCAACCAGACAAAAGAGAGATCTCTGGGTAAGCTGAAGGAGCCAGATTCTGATACCTGTTTGTACTTCTGAACAGAGAATCCCTGCATTAAAATATCGATTTGATCTCAATTTGTGAAAACACTAATCCCGAGGAACTTCACTGATTTGTGTTAGCATTCCACTGCTGTAACAAAATACCTGAAATAAGAATTTAAATGGAAGGAAACTTTTTTTGGATCATGGTTTCAGGCCATCGCCCCTTGACCCTCTTGCTTTGGGCCTGTGGTGAGAAAGGACATGTGATGAGAGGAGTATGTAGTCCAGCAAAGCTACTCACTTCTTATGACTGAGAGGCAAAGAACGAAAGAGTTAGGGACCAGATTCCTAACACAATCCTGAAGACTTCTGTCCAGTGCACATCACCTCCTAAAGATTCCAGTGCCTCCTAAAAGTGCCGCTGACTGGCATCCAACCCTTTAGCATATGCACTTTGGTGGTGGAGGGGGAACTTTTGAGATCCATACTATAGCAAATATGAAACTTTGAGGATTTGCTGAGAATCAGGTAAAATTCAGAACTGTCTAGAATTAGCAACTTGAGCCAGAAGGTGTTCCTTGCCAGTGTTCATGGAATAGGAAATGTTAGAGCACAAACTATACACTGAGATCACCTTACCTACCAGTACCCTGTCCAGCGCCAGAACCCAAGATGGTTGTGGTATGTGCTCCGAGAGCACCAGCCTTACTCCACTCACCTGGTAGTCTGCTGGAGATGTGAGTAGCTCCAGGAAGGAGGACAGTGTGGCCATCACACCTAATCCTGTTAGTAAAAGCCGTAAGTACCACGTTGTTTACTCCATCACTGGATGAAAGGACGGAGGAGTTAGGCTGTGCTGGGTGCCCTTGGCCTTTCAACAGTCTTTTCCAAATGCTGGAAGGATTCTTCCTTTTCACCTTGACCATGTATCTTCTGTGATTTTGTATTGGAAATTCACTTTCTATCTTACTTGGCTTATTTTGTTTCTTTCTTTTCTTTTTTTTTTTTTTTTGTACCTTTAATAAGATGTACAAGGAATAGATAGGACTTAGACCTCTTTTTCAATTCTTCTGGCATTTCATACACTTCATCTGACTTTGAAAGGTTCCCATTTGGTCCTTATGTTCGCAGATAGATGGGGTCAAGTAAAGGAGGGTCATGAAGAAGTCTTGCGAATTCAGCTTATGCAGAAGACAGCTGAATTATGCCATGAGGAACCTAGCAAGTGCACTGCAGGAAGAAGAAAGGGAAAGATAGGTGTGAGATGTTACATTAATTCTGCTTTCTCAGGTCCTGTGGGTACCCTGAGCAGCCTAAGGTTCAGATATTATCCTAGCTTTCCAAAAACAATATCATTTATATTATCAATAATACTATATTTTGCTTTTATCTGGTCACTTTTCATTGATAATGGTACAGATTTATAATGTACAGTGTGACAATTGAATACATCTTTTAAAGTTGTGATAAACACATAATAACTATACCTATTTATGAGGTACCGTGCGACGTTTCACCCATATATAGATTATGTACTGGTCAAACCAGCCTGACTAGTGTTTCCTTTCCCTTATCACTACTTTGTGGTTGGGGCCTTTGCTCTACTCCCTTCTAGTTATCCATAAACTATATATATATATAGTTGAAATATGGAAGACTATAAATTTGCATGTCTCCCTGCACAGGGGCCATACTTATCTGTTTCATTCCAGTTTTAGTATATGTGCTGCCAAAACAAACCCTTGATATTAAAATTCAGCATTAAAAAGATAAATAAAATTTAGCATTAAATATTATAATAATAGAGAGTCTTTATTTTATAAATGAGAAAGGAAGCCCACAAATAAAGCTGCTTGTGGGTGTGTGTGTGTTTGAACCTGCACAGTTAATTAAACTGGAAAAGCAGAAAGGCCAGGCCTCTAGTCCCTACTAGTCCCATCTTACAAAGGAAGGCACAGAGACACGTTGGCGGCGGGGTGGGGAGATATCCTCAAGGACCACACTGGCCAGGGCAGCATGGAAATGACACAGGCCTTCCCCTGGCCACCAGGCTGCAACTGTCCATCTGGGTCAAGGAGCCCTGTTCTTTCCCAGTCCTACTCATCTTGAGGTAAGAGCCAGGCGTGGGGAGGAATTTCTGCTTTGTGCTTTGCAGGAAATGAATGCAGGTCAGGTCTCTGAAAGATAGCTTCTGCTTTGCCAGAAAACCAGAGTAAGATGAGGACTGCCTACTCACCTTCTCAACACCTGCCCCCCCCCCCAGCCTGTTGCACAATGGCTTTTCTTTGTGAAAGCAGGAATTTCCCTGGCAGCCAAGTAGACAGCAGTGCAGGCAGAGACTTGCAGGGCTTGGAAGCCAAGCCTGGAGGTGGGAAGCTGCAGGAACTGGCTGGCAGTGGCCTTGCAGGTGAAGGCTGCGGAGGGTGGCTGTGTTTCTCCCAAGGACTGGAGGCAAAGTCAGTGAGCACAATGTCACAGCAGCTTGAAAACTGTGTTTGCAGTGTCCATTCTGCCATCACCACTAGGAGCTTTGTGGCTTGTGATTTTCACAATTTCTGGATAAAAACAAAAAAAAAAAACATGGGAAAAGGACAGAAATGCAAAAGTTACCAAAGTGAGAGAAGCTGTAGTCTCTCAGAAAGTGAGAAGGTATCAGCGGGTTGGAGCTGCCCTTGACTGCCCCTCTGTGGCCCATTTGGGAATGCCCTCCCTCCCGGATCTGCCTCTCATGGTGTAATCCTGCTGATGCGATGGGAAATAAAGGGGAAAATGTGACTCATGCAGTATCTAAACATAATCTCCCTTCGAGGGTCCTTGCTCAGTCTTGTGTTTGGGGAAACCCTTGTAAGCCTGGCTTTATTTAACACAGAGATGCACTGGCTCCTGGAGAGACCTGCACTCTCCAGAGAGCTGCCCAAGGAGCAGTAATGTCACCCAGCACTTCGGTGGCCCAGAAGTTCAGCTATGACCCATGAGGACTTACAGCATGCACATTGGACACTTAGGGCTGTGACCTTTTAGAAACCCATTGTTGGGTCATTTGGAAGCCCTGGCTATCCTTTGGGCTCTTTGCATTGTCATTTATGTTAATCCACAGAATTTTAAGATTGCCTTCCAAGCCATTTTGATCTTTGTTTATTTGAATTTTTGATTTGTTCATCATAGATAACTTTTAAATTAAAGACTGTCTTAGTTACTTTTCTCATTACTGAGACAAAAATACTCAACATGCAAAGTTAAAGATGTAAAGATTTATTTAGCTCACTGTATGTAGAGATTTCAGTCCATAGTTGGCTGGCTTCAAGGCAGATGGCTCATGGAGGAGGAGAACAGTTCATGACACCCACAAGGTAGCAAAACTCACAAGGGAGAGAAGGACAGGCCTGTTTCTGTATCTTGTACTGAATCCAGACTACCAGGATTAGGGTGGTACCAGTCCAATCAGTGGATTGATTTAGTAATTACCCATCCTTAATCCAAGCACCCTCAGTCCTAGAACTGAGCCATGAATCAGTCACATACTCTAGATCCAGCCACCTCTGAAAAAGCCCCACCTATGACTGCATGAGGCTTTGGGGGGCATCTGGACACAACTATAACAGACTGTATTTTTTCAGGTTTACAGCAAATTGCAAGAAAGGTACAAGGAGTTCGTGTAGACCCCTTGTCCCAACACAGCTTCTCTGGCCATCAGTGTACACACCAGAGTACTTCATTTGTAAGAACTGATGATCATTGACACATCATTATCACCCAAGGTCCACGGTTTACATTGGAACTCGTCTTGGTGTTGTATGTTCTACAGATTTGGACAAATTATACTGTGTATTCACCACACAGCCCAAACACAATATTCACTGCCCTAACATTCTGTGCTGAAGTATCTCTCCTTCCCTGGCCCCTGGCAAAGTCCAAGCTTTTTACTGTCTCTGTAGTTCCGCCTTTTCCAGAATGACATTCAGCTGGAACCAGACCATATGTAAGCTTTGCAGATTGACTCCTTTCACTTAGTCAAATGCATTTCAGTTTCCTCAGTGTCTTTTCATGGCTTGATAGCTCATTTCTTTTTAGCACTGAATAATATTCCATCATCTAGATGCGTCACAGTTTATCCATGCACCTCCTGAAAGACATCTTAGTTGCTTCCAGATTTTGGCAGCTATGAATAAAGCTGTGAAAAACATCCGTATGTAGGTTTTTGTGTGGACAGAAGTTTTCAACTCCTTTGAGTAAATTCCAAGGAGCTCAATTGCTGGATCTTATGACAAGGCTATGTTTAGTTTTGTTTCTTTATGAATTCTTCAATTAATTTTGAGTTTTAAAAGTATTGCATAGGAATACTATTTACTGTGATTGCTAAGTTTTGGGGGAGCTGTGGAAGCTCTACCTCTCTGGCCTCATTCCAGTGTCTCCCCACATGTCACCCCAGGAATGTCTGGACTCATCACTGCCAGCCTCCAGCCACAGAGCCTGGAATGAGGCTGAGTGAGGAAAACCTGGGTCCCAGCCTGTCCTACTATGAGTGCAATTTGTCACCCACATCCTTTCCTGCATAATGGGGAGGCCCGAGACCCTGATGGTGGAGCTTGGATGGGGCAGAATCCTCAAACTCCCTCTTACTTCTGGAGGAGAGGAAACCCTCCCTCAGTTTGGGTTGCCTTTGTCTGGAGATAAACATGCCCACTTCCCAGCTATTCCACTTGAATAACCCTCTGTTTCTGTTGCATCCATGTATTTCTGGAATGAGAGGAATGCAGACTATATATATAGTATTTATGTAGCCTATAAATGCAAATTCTCCTCTGAATCTACCAATTCCAGATATTCAGATTCACCCTGCTGTAGATGGAAAGTCTTTAAAAAACAAATTATGTCTATTGAGAAAATGTACACTTTCCTTTCCTTGTCAGTATTCCCTGAACAGCCCATTACAACAATTTACACAGCATTGACATTGTATTCAGTGTTGTAAGTAATCTGCAAATCACTTAAAGAACACAGGAGGTTTCACATAGGTTATATGCAAATATCATGCCATTTTATGGCAGGGAGAAGAAGTTCTGCAGATTTGGGGGTGTGAGTATCCCAGAACCAAACCCCAGCAGCTACTGAAGTATTGCTATACTGAATATAAAATATGTGCCTCTCATTGGGGAGGGACATGCTGAATTTTCAGTCAGAGCCAAGTGACAGCAAAACAAAGCCCTTTCTGAGGCTGAGGGCCTGACTAGCCATTCTTGGAGATTTAAAAAGCAGCAAGATAAAGAAAGAAATTTGCTCAGTGGCTCTGGTTTGTCATGTGACTAGGTCCCCATAACCTTCTGTCTGTCAGTCTCCACTTCCCCAGATAGTGGGTTCCCTGTCCCTCTCCACCCATCCAAGGCCCAGCCAAAATCTTGTTCCAGTGGAATGTGTGCCATCTTTCCTTCCTCCTCTTTTCAGTGAAAATGGAGTATTCCGAGAAGGGTAGCCTAAAGCGTAAAAGGGAAACCTCTTTCCCATAGAGTTTGGTTTAGAAATCATCTCCATGTAAAGTTGTCCCACTGATTTTAGGTCTTCAGTCTTAATGATGGAGTGTCGCCCTTTAATCTTGGTGCTGGTCTTATGAACTCCTATCTGGAAGGTGGCCAGAGCAGGAGCTGGTGTCTGGCTACTCCACAGTGGGCCTTCGGGGAAAGGGTAGCCACAAGATGTTCTCACCCCTCCGGGTGCCCTCAGGAATTTGAAAATAAAACTCGCCAAAACAAGAGCAACAGTGGCAGCTCCCTTCTGGATGCAGCCAGATTCCTTTGTTGACCATATTCCAAATGCATAGCTTCTGAGAACAGTCCTCCCTCACCAGCCCAGAAAGGTGGTCACATCTGGGATGAACTGCCTCTTAGATACCCAGACCCAAAAGCAAGTCATTTGATTTGAATTTTATTTTGAATTGGAACACACAACTTACACAGAAGAGTGGGTTTCATTCGCCATAGCCATGGATGTGTAACACGCTGTGATCATTGCTGAGCCTCCCCTTTCCCTCCCTCCCCTTCCCCCTTTCCCTCCCTCCATCTCTCCCTCTCCCTTTTCTGCCCTCCCCCTCCCTTTCCCTCCAATCCTTTTCCCTAACAACCTGCCTTCTACTTTCCAGTTGTCTCCTTTTCTTTTTGGAAAAATGATTTGAAATAGTAGAGGAGGATTATAGGCTAGGCAGGGGACAGGGTCCCCAGCTGGGTATGAATTGTGGAGAATGCCCTTGCTTTTTCTCTTTGGCAGGTGACTGTGCTGGTTATCGCTCCTTGTAGGGAAAAGCTGCTGGCTGCCAGCCTGTGCCATCCTGTGCATCCACGCGAGGCGGGGTGGGAGGATGAGGACGGGAAATCAGCAAGGGCTGCGGACACTGGCTGTAGACCAGCATGAGACTGAGTATGAACAGTTATCCCTTGAAATAAAAAAAAAAAAGTAAAATTACTTTTTAAATTGTTGAAAACAAAGTATTATCTTGTCAGGTAAGTAAAACATTTATGACATTTTGTTTTCCTAAGCACTGATACTGATTGAAATGTAACGTTAGAAAAATAAATTTGCGGAAGAGAGTTTTGCAGCAGGGGAGAAGTTGTGGGTATATCCCAGTCTCTTTCAAGGTGCTAGCAAAGAAGATGTCAGTGTTTTTTATAGTCTCACAGTCAGCACCTTGGCCCAGTGGGGCAGTGTGGGTGCCTAATGTGACAGGTGCCACCACCCATGCCAACTGCTGCCATAGTTGGAAAGCAGACTGGTGCCGGGGTAGCAAGTGTGCCTGGTGCTGGGTGATGCATTGGCAGCAAGGTGGTCGTGCGGCTTTTGGTTTTCATCAGTGTTGTCTGCCAGGGTTCCAGCGCATAGTCATTTGCTTGGCAGGGTTGAAACTATGGCTGCCACGCTGTCATTTTCCTAGCATTGAGGCTCAGGTGTGGCCGGGTTCTGCAGTTCCCCCAGCAACTTCTGACCCAGGCAGCATGGGGACAGTTGCAGCTGTGTCCATTGGGGTCTGTGGTGGCCCACTGTGAACATTCATTCAGCCCAATGACTGTGCAAGCCATGCGTTAAATTCACTTGTTTTAATTAAATGTTGCTGGTTTGGTTCTTTGTAACTGTACCCTGCTGTATTAGTAGCTCTTGTATACCATATGGACTTTGCTTTAGGAAATGGGGCAGATACTGGTAGGTACAACCAACAACTTTTAGAGATGGGTAAACTGCAAATATGATTTTCAGACTGTTACAGACAATACTCCAGAGTTCTGTGGAGTTTTCTCTGCTATCAGAATTGCAGTTTTATTTAAGGTCTCATTTAAGCTATGTGCTGATCCTATACTCGTACAATAAAACTAAAACATCAATATACTAAAACATATTAAATAGATTATGGATATAGTTGTACCATCTTTGGGGAAAAAGAAAAAGGAAAGATGGAAGGAAGTCATAAACACATTTCTTTTGTACAACGAGAGTCCTTTAGTACTTTAATTTGGCTATTTTGCTTTTTTTGAAAAAAAGATTGCCTCTTAGTTTTCTTGCACTTGTAGTGAATGTTCTGAAAGGTAGTTTTTCCAAAGAGTCAATCTTTAAATAAAACATGGATTCGGGACTGGAAATTAACTATTGGCAAGAATAGTTTAAGAAATCCTTTCCTACCATGAAACATACCTTTGTGATAGAAGAAGTGCGTCTCTCATTTGTCCTTTATAAGCTAAGATCTTCGCATACAAGATTTACTGAACAAAGGGAAGACTTAATCCAACTTTACCCATTTGGCATTCAAACCACTTATAAAAAAGACTTTTTGTAAAAGATGGTGTGGATCCATGATGTGCTTTTAGTTTTAAAAATATAGTTAGATATCTTTAGGGATCTCTTGCTATTAAAATTCCTGGGTTGAAACTAGATTTCCCAAACTTTGAAGAAGTTGTTTAGTTAATGTGAACCTGAGCGATTCTACGCCCTTTACCAATATCTTCTAGGGTTGCTTTGTAAGCAGGATGAGGTCCCAGCCTTCTCTGAGCCACAGTTATTTTATAGGGTCTGCCAGCGGTCAGGTGGGTAACAGAGGAGGAAGCATTTCAGCAGTGAGGAGGATCTTAGAGACGACTTGAGGTTTCCTGTTTGTTTCTTTCTTTGCAGTCAGGGTCTTACTAAACTTCCCTCTTATAAAGTTGGTGTGAAGATTATTGATACTAAAGATGAAGGATTCAAATCAGTGGAAAGTGAACACGAGTCCAGAGCTGTTTCATAAAATCTACCTTCTGGGAAGTCCATGTGGAATACTTTCTTCTGTCCACCACAGCCACAGTGCCCCCATTTTAACCCAAACACCTAACTAGTTTCTTCTTTTGGGAAGAATACTTTCATTCAAAAAGAAAATCGTTAAAGTTTCAAAGACTATAGAAGACAGTAGGGTAATTTTTATCTGTTATTTATACTTCTACACCCAAAATAGATTTGGCTTAATCAAAATCAATTAAAAAAAACTATTAAAACAAAAGTTATAACAAATAGCAACAGAGCACAATATATGTGCTGGAAAAATTAATTAATTATTGTAGATAATTACTGTAATTTTAACCAAGACCCTCCCAAAAAAATAAGACAAATGGAGAAATGTAGTGTGTTAAATTGATTTCATTATTTTAGAAAAGGTTTATACCATCACATTAGGGAAAAAAATTGAAAGTGTTATAATCTAAGAATTCCTATGTGTTAATTCTCTTGATGTCATATTATGTTATAAGTGGTTATATTTAATATTTATTTCATGAATACTCTTTCATATAGCTGTATCTTTACATAACATTCAAAACCCAGTCACATGGTATTAAATTGTGTTATAAGAATCTGTGTCTTGAATCTGGAGATTTTGTGAGTCTTGCATGATACATGGAAAGAGTTAACATAGTATTGATAATTAATGGAACCCTTACGTGATTGGCTTCCAGCTATTAATTGTATCCTGGTAGACATTTTCAACTAGAGAGGAATATGTGAGGGGTAGTTCATTGTTGAAGGGTTGGATAACAAAAGAAAGTTGGAGATGACTCTTTCCCATGATAAGAAAATTCCAGATTTTGACTATATTCTCCTAATACCAGCCACCACGCCACACTCTCTCCAAGAATGAGATAGTAAATTTCTGGATTCAGTGTTGTACTCTCAGTTGCTCTGGAGTGATTTCACTGGAACAGGAGACAAGAGAGTCAGAATGTTGCCTGGACTCACTGGGCTGGGGAAGATCTTTTGTTTTTCTTTGCCATGTTGTGCCTGTCAAAAATCTCTACACTATGACTTCTTATTTTGGTAAATGTAAGATTAATTGCACTCAAGATTTTTTAATTAGAAGTTTCTTGTCAAGTTAATTTGTTTTCTAAAAGCTGACTTCTCATGTGATCTTTTATATCCATCTAACTCTATAATACACACTCAGTTTTGGTACCAGCTTTTAAAGACTGTTCTGTGAAATACTAGAAGCAAAATCGAGACCCAGGCCTGTTTTATGTTGGGTGCTCACACAAAACTTCCCTCTTGATGTTCTCATCCCAGCAGTGGCCTCCAGGAGGCTGACTGGAAACATCTGGAAACCAGTTCCTGGCAGGTTCTCGTATTTCAGGTCCAGTGTTAGAACACAGGGAGGCACACATCCTGCGTTTCCAGAGGGTGCACATCTGTCTTCATAGGCAACGGAGTTGGCGAAGGCTTCTGTTCCACTTCCCATCGGGATTTCTCCAGTGGGCTCTGGGATGTGGCACTGAGACTGAGCAGACCCCAGGCAGGAGTGAGGTCCTGTCTGGAGTATTGTGGTCTGGCTTTCCATCCGGAGAGCTGCTTTTGAACCCCCAGGCACCACTATGACATCTTGAGTATTTGTGGGTCTGAGCCATTCTCTTAGGTACCGAATGAGGTCCCCCTCAAATCCCCCTCCTTTTTTTGACACAGGGTCTCGCTATGCAGTTCAGGCTGGCCTTGAGCTCACTTTGTAGCCCAGGCTGGTCTTGAATTTGCAATGATCCTCCTGCCTCAGCCTCCCGAGTACTGGGATTACAGGAGTGAGCCACCATGCCCAGCTTCAAATCTGTATATTGACATTTTAATGCCCAGTACTTAAGACAGGACTTACTTGGTGATAAGATCTTCAAAGAGGTGCTTAAGTCAAATGAGATCATAAGGGTCCACTCTTATAAATGACCTTATAAGAGAAACAAGTCAGAATACAGGCATCTACAGAGTAAAGATTATGTGAAGACCCAGGAAAGAGACAAGAATCTAAAAGCCAAGGAGAGAAACCTGAGGAGAAATCAGCCCTGCCAGTACTTTGACCTTGAATTGTGAAAATACTCACTTCCGTGGTTTTAGTCCCCAGCTGGTAGCACTTTGCTATGGCAGCCCAAGCAAAAGAACACAGGGTCTCATGCTGGGCCTGGTGGCACAGGTTGGGATACCAGCACTCTGGGAGGCTGAGGCAGGGGGAATTGTGATTTTTAACTCAGTCTGGGCCACTTGGTGATTTAGTGAGGTCCTTTCTCAAAAGTTTAAAAAGAAAAGTTGGAAGGGTCCCTGGATTCAGTTCCCAGTCAACACCCCAAAAAAAGAGAAAAAGAGAGAGGAATGCAGGGATGCTGGCCAGGCTTCCCCTCCTCTCCTTACCCCTTCTGAGCCACTTGGGGCATTGTCACAAACATATTATATGTCTTTCTTCAAGGCATTAAAATTATGTTTGTCAGGTTTTCCATTTGATTTACTTCTAGCCTTTTCTTCCCTTGTGCAGAGTCTCAACTTGGTTTCTTAGCATATCAAGAGGCAGTTTTAAATCTTGAGTTCAGACTCACCTTCCACTCCTTTTTCTTTTTGGCAATTCCTAAGCGCTGTCCTCAAATCTAATAAACAAATGTTGTTTGGCATCTGACTGATTCAACTGTACCTCATCAAGAAGAGCTTCTATTTTCACTGTACCGAACTTGAGTTCTCAGAAGTTTGGTAACGTCATTAAAAATGATCTTCCCACCACGTTTTCATTTTCAGACTTTCCTAAGGTGTTAATTGGCTTTAAGACATCTCTAGCTAAATGTCTCCCCATCATATAAAACAGTGATAGAGAGAAATCCTTTTTTCTCCTTCATCCCAAGTTTTGCCCACTCAATATTTTTTCCAGTTCATGTATTTATTAAGAATCTACTTGGATTCTGGCACTGCTAAATGTGCCATGGTTAGTTATTGAAAAATATATGAAATCTGGTTCTTGCTTTTAAGGAATTTTTAGAATAACTAAAGACACATGTAAGGACCAACTTAAATATACATAAATCAGAGACTTTGCAGGTAAAGTTACGATTACACCCGGCCACATGGGCTTCTATGACATTCTACCCCTCAGCATCTCTGTCCCTGCTGCTCTCCCTGCCAGGGTTCATGCCCAACCCCATGATCCCATATCTGCACAGACTCCTCCTCAGTTCTTTCAGACCTCTCTCATCAGAGAATCCTCCACTGAGTAAAATAACATGTGAGCAGCCGCTTACCCTGTCGCCTCCCTCCCTGCGAGGCACTTACTTAGAGCACTGGTTCTCATACTTCATCCGAGAGCCTATTGAAACCCAGGTGTCTGGTCCTGCCTCTTGAGTTTGTGATTCAGTTGATTTGGGGTGGGATCTGAAAACTTGCACCTCTCCCAGGTGTCCCTGAGTCTGATGCTGCAGGTCAGGGGACCCGCAATTTGGGGCACTTTAATGCCCTGGCAGGGTTCCAGTGTTACTACCTTGTAGCGCCACAGGAGAGCATTTTAATCAGTCCTGAGTAGAGAATGAGAAGTTGTGAAGCACTTTGGTGGGGGAACGTAGAGGCCTTTCCTTGGAGGAAATAGGTAAGCCTGGTTTTGATCATGACTTTAAACCACAGGATTTAAGACTGGAGATGTGGCTCGCTGGCAGAGTAATGGTGTGGCGTACATGAGGCTGTGGGTTCCATCTGTAACACAACCAAACCCAAAACAAAACAAAACAAATCTTAGCATAAATGTCCAGCATGGCCCTCATCAGCCAATAGGACCCATGTCCTTCCCACAGTGAGCTTGGATGATGTTCACTTGACCTAGGTCTGTTACTCCTACTCTCTGCTGTTCCTATTTTTGGTTCCTACTTGATCTTTGAACCACCTTTGTCTGCCCCCTACCCTCCCAGCTTGACACTGAGAAATAGGCATAGACTCAACATGTGTTCTTCATACTTCTCTACACACGACCAGTTTACCTAATTAGAGGTTTCCTGCACCTCTGTCCTACCACTGCCCAGTCCCTGGGTTGCCTGGCCCAGATCTTGATCACTCAGCACCCAGACACTGATGCTATTCATGTTGTAGATGAGGCAGCCAACAGAACAGATGACACTGATGCAACTAAAGATTCCCCTAGGGAAGAAATCTCCCCACAAAAATTGTGGAACAAAATCCAGTACCAGTGGGGCTGGGGATTTAGCGCATTGGCTTAAGTGCCTGCCTAGCAAGCGCAAGGTCATGAGTTCAATCCCCGGTACAAAGTAAAATAAAATAAAATCCAACACCAGTTGATGAATTTAAAAAAAAAAAATTGCCTAGAATATTTGAGGCTCTGGCCTCATTCTCCTGGATTTTATCCCTAGTACTGCAAAAAATAAAAAACCAAAACTCTCAACACTAAAAAGAGAAGAGAATTTCAGAAAAATAAAAGCATCTGTAAAAAATATATAACTAACATCATACCTTATGGTAAAAGCCTGAATGCTTTCTCTCTGATTAGGAACCACCAAATGTGTCCACGCTTACCCTTCAGTGTCTCTGGATAACCAACCAGCCAGTGTAGTTGGTAGGAAAAGAAAGAAAAGGCTTGCAGTTTGGAAGGAAAGCAATAAAACTGCTTCTGCCTTCAGATGACTTTACATAGAAAATGCAAATAAGATACCAAAAGGTTCATATTGAAACAAAAAGTTTCAAATCAAAAATAAAGAAGGAATAAATGAATTCAGTAGGGTCACAGGGCACAAGATCAATACACAGAATCAGTTGCATTTCTATATACTAACAACGAACAGATGGAAGCCAGGGTGGGGGGAACTGTACCATTTACAGTTACTGCAAAGGAAGTGAAATGCTTTGGTGTAAATCTAACAAAACATGTATGGGTTGTGTGGGCTGAAAATGACAACATACTGATGAAAGAAATCAAAGCTGTAATAACTGAAGAAATATATTTATTCATAAATTGGAAGACTCAGTAATGCAAAGATGTTAGTTCTCAATAGGTTTATGGCTATAGCTTTAAAATCATTCTATGAAAATCACAGCAGGGGTGTTTTTTATAAACATAAATAAGCTTGGTCTAAAATTTGTGTTAAGAAGCAAAGGAATTAGGAGAGCCGCAACTGTTTTGACAAAGATGAATGAAGTAGGAGCATCAGTCTGCCTGGTTTCAAGATTTATTTACTACAGATCCACAGTAATCAAGACTAGGTGGTATTGCAGGAGGAACAGACATACAGATCAATGAAATGAAAGCAAGATCCCAGAAACAGACCCACACCAATAGGCCCATCTGATTTTTCACCAAGGTGCAAAAGCAATTTAATGGAGGACCCATAGCTTTTTCAGCAAACGGTGCCAAAGCAATGGGCTAACCACAGGCAAAGAAAAAAAGAGTTCCAATCTAAGTCTCATCTCTTAGACAAAAACCAACTCACAATGGATCATAGACTTAAATATAAAAGGTAAAATTATAAAACTTTAGATAAGAAATAGGAGACTCAGGACATTACATAATAGATGGGATCCCACGTGTCTGCAAAGGACCACCTGCTGTAAGTTTAGTCCCCAGTCCATGGAGCAGGGGAGGTGGTGCAGCACCTAGAGGTGGGGCCTAATGGCAGGTCTTAATTTACTGAGGGTGTACCCTTGAAGAGGACTGTGGCACCCTGGGGTCCCTCCCCCACTCCCTCCATGTTTCTCTTGTGGCCATGAGGTAGGGGCTTCCTCTCCACAAGCTCCCACTAGGCCACATTGCCTCGACACAGACCCAAAAGCAGTTGGCCTATTAACCAAGACTGGAATCCCCAAAACCATGAGCTTAAACTTTCCTCTTTCTTGTTGGTTATTTCAGATACTTTGTCATAATACCAGAAATCTGACTAATACACTAGAGGTTTGAGGTGTTTTTAAACACGATAGCAAACACATGATGCATAAAAGGGAAAACAGTAAATTTAACCTCATTTTTACAAACTCTTGTTGAGAGGATGAAAAGTTAAACTACAAACTGAGAAAACATTTGTAAACCATATCTGTGACAGAGAACGAGGATCTAGAATATATAAAGAACTCTTGGAACTCAATCATAAAAAGAATAATCCAGTTATAAATTGGGCAAAATACAAAAAGAGACATTTCACTAAAGAGGATGTACAGATAGCAAATAAACACATGAAAGATGCCCAACATTGTTAGCCTTCAGAGAAATTCAAATTAGAGCTCTAATGAGATATCACTACAGAATAGTTAAATAAAAAATAATGGTAATAGCAATGCTTGTTGAGGATTCAGAAAATGTGGACCATTCATCCATTGCTGACGAGGATGTAAAGTGACATAACCAGTCTGGAAAATAATTTTATTATCTCTTTTAAAGCGAAATGTGGACTTACTACATGACTCAACAATTGTACTCTTTAGCATTGTCTCAGAAAAACAAAAACTTTTGTTCTCCCAGAATCTTGCACATATCTGTTCAGAACAGTTTTGAATGTAGCAGCCAAAAGATAAAAACTGAACTGCTTCCAGCAGGTGAATAGTTAAATAAGACTCCATCCTGTACTATAAGATACTACCAGCAGTAAGGGACAAAATATTGACATGTACAATATAGAAGTACCTTAAAGGAATATGCTTCAAAAAATAAAACCCATCTGAAAAGGTTGCACACTGTGTGCCCTTCTGTTTGTGCATAATGCTCTTGAAATAAAATTGAATAGGTGGACACTTCTTTCCATGTCATAATGTCAGTGCTGCAAACACAGTGACCAATCCTAAAACCCACCAAAAGTTCTGCAAGAAATATGGGAAGCACCAACCCCACAAAATGACACAGTACAAGAACAACAAGGATTTTCCATTTTCCCAAGGAAAGTGTCTGTGGTGGGCAGGCGAAGCTAATGTTCTATGAGGAAAGAAAAGACTAAAACTCGTAAGAGGATTGTGCAGGGGATGGGCATGTTGAGTCCAGCTATAGATCTAAGGGGATACTGGCTGTGTAGAGATGCAGCATTTTGAACATGGAGGGGTAAAAGGGTACATTTGAGCCATTTGTAGAAAATAAGATGAACCTTGAGACCATAATGTTAAGTGAAATGAATCAGACACACAAGCTTAAATATCGCATGACTTCTCTTCTATGAGAAACCCAAAGTATAAGGAGGAAAATAAAAGATAGGTAATAAGACATAGAGAGATAAGTCTTTTGCAAAAGGGAAGAGGAACAAGAGGTGGAGGGAGGAGAGGAGAAGGGGATTAAAAGAGAATTAAAATGTGTCTCATATATGTATAAACTCCCCAGGAGAAACACAGTCATCATGTACTACAAACGTGTACTAATAAAAACCAGAAATTTTTTAAAAAACATTTTTTTTAAAAAGGGCCAAATGATCTAGTATTAAACTTCATCCTGTTTTATTATAAAGGCAACGACATCTTGACTTATATTCATTCTGTTTGTTTGCAGTTAATCTTTTGGAAGGAATAAACTAGAGTCATTAATAAAATTCCCTTTATGAGGATATTTGTGATTTAAAGTAAAAACAATAGAAGAGGATCAGATTAAGTGGTAGTCGGGTTAAGGATGTAGGGTGTAGGGCGGGGAGTTTGAATTAAAAGGGGTGGCAAGATGGGATCTCCTTACGGTGGTACCATTAAGTATATTAAGTACCTTGTGTCATTAAGTAGTGACACACAGCTACAAGTGATAAAAGTTCTGCAGAGCAACTAACACAGTATGTGTGTAAATCTGGAAAATCTCTGTACCAATTCGGGTGACCTGGCTTTCCTGTTGCCCTATAGTTATGCAATGGGGAGAGAGAGAGATGAGGAAATGGGACCTGCCTGTACATTTCTTTGCCACTTTCTTCTTTTAACTATTTCAAAGCAAAAGGTTGAAAAGTACAAGACTAAACTAAGGATGGCAATAAACATAAAAGAAAGGAATGAAATACATGAAGTGCTGGCGACAAGGTAAAATGGTAAATGCATTTCTGGAGAATCAAAATGAACACACATGTAAAGAAGTTCAAAGTGAGATAAAGGAAAGCAGCAGGCAGAAACAGTGGAAAACCAGAGGCGGTATTAGTGAAAGCATTCTAAAGTCCTCACATTTCATTGAATAAGATTGACTAGTAAATTTGAACAAATTCTTTTGTGATAAAAAGGTAGAATGACATTTATGATTTATTTATCTCAAATGACATTTATTTAAACCAGCTAATGTTATGTAATATGAGGTATCATTTACCAAGCATCTGCCTGCTCTGAAAACCTAGAGACTGCACAATGTTTAGGACAATCCCAGGAGGAAGTTGGTTTATACTCTTTACAGTAAAGCAGCAGAGGCCACAACAGGAGCAAACACTGCAGATCAGAGTGGTAGGTGGCACAGTAGAACTGTGACTTCCCAGCTTCTGTATACCTCACTATGCCCTCCTGAGTATACTCAGTACGGAAATAAATTGATTTTCTTTCTTCTTTTCTTTTTTTTTTTTTTTGGCATCAGGGATTGAACTCATGACCTTGTACTTACCAGGCAAGTGCCTGAACCACTGAGCTAAGCCCAGATTTTCTAAAGGAGTGCTTGTGATGTTTGGAAGGTGAAATAACCTCATTTTTTAATGGAGTGAAATAGGAATCTTTTTCAAGCTATAGGCAAAACAGAAAGATGTCATATTTCCCCTTTTCATTGACAAACCACATTATGGGCAAAACGAACTGTAAAACCAAAAGCTTTCATACCTACTCTTCCCTTCCTCGGATCTAAGCAGGTGTGGAGTTGTGTGTCCTGGACATTCAGCTTGTTGTGTTACATAGGAGAAAGAAAAATATCAATGCACAACCAAACTTGATTTTTTTCTTAATCAAGCTGTGATCATAAAAATAAAATTTTTTATCTCAAATACTGGGTAAGAAAGGGCAAGTGATATTGTGAGCATCAAAAAACAAAACCTCCACCAATTACTGATTTCTCATTTGTAAATCTTGTTTCTCATTCTCTAGATGCTAAAATGATCTTGGAGTCCAAATACTCTAAGGTACCTTCTTATGTAGTCACATCCACTACCTTAGTTACTTTCTCTTCGCTGACATAAAAACCCGACATCTGACATGCCTTATATTAAATAACAGCACCTGTTTTATATAAAGAAAAAAAGCTTTATTTAGCTCACAGTTTTTAGAAGTTTCAGTCTAATGTCAGCAGGCTCCAAGGCAGCGTGGCATGGCAGAGGGGCATGGCAAGCGCAAAGCAGGGATCCATCCAGGGAGAAAGGATATACGTTGGGCCCTTGACTTAGGAATTCAATGCACTCCTGAGGGCTGGTTGTAACTCAGGTCATCAATGAAGGCTCAGGCTCCTTTACACAACCTTCAAAGTCTCTGTCCTGGATTCAGGCAGATCTGTGTCCTTCCAGAGACATTGGCCTGGGATTTCTCAATGAACCCCATACGGGAAAGGATGTTGTAATGTTCCTTCCAGAGCTCTTTAAGGGTTCAGTCTGTTTCTGAGACATAGAAAGCACACGTGACCAGCATTCAGATCATAACTCAAGAATTTGGTCATAAGTTAAAATTAAAATTAAAATTCTAGTCCTAACCCAAATTATTTATATGTCAGGCCGGTTGTAACTGGAGGGTCCACTGTGTACACACACATACCCTTCAAGGCCACGCCACATGACCTGACTCTTTCCAGCACCATACCTAGCTGGAAACCTTTCAGTGGACTAAGCCAGTTCACGCTCCATGATCCACACACTGCCTCCACCTGTGACCGCATGAGGCTTCATGGGGACCTGAAGATCTAAGCTGTAACATCACAGACCATGAAGGGCAAAACACACACTCACTGGTTTGGGGTCCCAGGTAGCAGCAAAAGGACTCAGTTGCTTATGTTTGCTCCTGGGTTTGAAGAAAAGAAACTGGAAAGTTTCTCTCTGGTTTGTCAGGCTTTTTCTTCTTCTTTCAGCCTAGGATAAATGAGTACAACACTCCAGTTTGTAGCATTGGAAGAAGGAGTCCTTTGATCTTACCTGAATATTATGCATTGAAAGCTTCTATTTACTGACTTTTAAAAAACACTTGATGCCTCATACTGTTGTACTTAAGATGGCAGAGAAAGTAACTGAAAATGATGGAGAATGTGTCACCTCCTGAAGTAAATAATCTAATCGGGTGTTCTGTTGACAGTCCCCTTTCCTGAATGCTTACAGATTTCAGCACAGACAGGAAGTAGTGAAGTAAACCCACCCAGAACAGTAAGCAAAACCATAGCCCAGACTCTCCAGGCATGTGCCATCGCCCAGCCCATTGTGGGCAGAGCCAGAACAAGTTTGTTCAGATCTTCCACAGTAGTTGGATCTGCTGGAACAAAAGCACCTGTCACCGGGTGAGCTCACAGCCTTCTGTACAAACACCAGGAACATTCTGATCTCTGCCCTGCTGTCCCAGCTGTGTCACAGAGTAAGTCAGAGACCCCCAGCAAACCTCCTGTCCTTGCTAATATTCACTGTCCTCATGCATGAACTCCTGACCCATTTCCCAGGACATTTGAAAGGAATATCATCACCATGAAATGGTTATAAACCTCAGATGTTTCCTGAAAGTGCTTTATTGTTAGTGACAATGGTGCGGGGGGCTGTTTCTTCATTTTGTGCCTTTCATAAAGGCAAAGATAGCTATTTTAAAGGGAATAAAATAGAGCCATGAAATGAATCAAAATAGTGATAAGATAGTAGGAGATCTATAATAGTTACTATATAGCCTATTTTTGTTGTCCTCTAAATAGTTGCTCGACTTCAGGCTTGCAAAGTTAATCAGACAGTACTGTTCCTCTGAATCAGTTGATTGCTGAACGTGGTGAGGAGGGGGCTGTTCTTTCTTCCCAGCCCATGCGCCTGCCGGCTCACAGGCAGGGGCTTTGCTGTCTTCTTGTTCAAGATAGCTGTTCTTTTTCTAACATAAAACTAAAAGTCCCAGAAAGACTTCCCCAAGAGAAAAGTAGATATGGCCATAATTCTCTGAATTGCTCCCATTCAGCCTCATTTTGGGGTCAGTTTTCCAAAGAAAAGCATTACCTAAACAGTGCTTACCATTCCTATGGTCATGCTTATTAACTGTGGCCGGGCTAGCCCTCCCTACTCCAGGGAAAAGCAAAAGTTGGTCCATTCAGAAATGCTTTACCAAATTCTTAGAAGATGATAGTTGTTTCTGAAAATTTTCTCAAGACTTTGACTTAAATGGCCATTATGTTTTTCAAGTTTTTGATTGATCTTGGCTTTCCTTGGATACAAGATTATTATTTATTTTATGCATTAATCTTAAGCCATGTGACATAGTGAACAGCATGGACTCTGAAGGCAGACTGGCTGGGGTGTCATCTTACAGCAGCACTGGGATGGTGGGCGATTGAGTACTCATCTCCATTTCCTCATCAATAAAGAGATGAGTAATTCCTACTTCGCAGCATTGTTGTAAGGATTAAAATAGTTGTTTTATGTTAATTGCTCTGTGTAGTTCCTGAGCTCTATACATGGGGAGGGTGTGGCTATTAAGCATTTCGTAAAGCCATTGTGGGAAAATTCAGTTCTACCTAGAAACTGACCACTTCGTACTTCTGCTACTCCTAGCCCGCCCCTGGCTCTTGCCAGGAGGATTGCAGTGGCCAGATGCTGGTTCTCCTGCTGTCCTTCCTGCTCCCAGCCACCTGTGCAGAGCACAGTCATTGTGACTACCTAGATCACATCACTACACTCTGCTGTGATGCATGGCTTGGTGCTTATCACTTCACTTAGAGTGTGAGACCCATCACAGGCCCACCCACCAGCCTGGCCTCTGCCCCTGCTGCCCACCTTGCCCCTCCCCTCTCCACTTATGTCCCGGGGGACCCTTGAACAGTCTAGCTGGCTGCTGGCAATCTCAAGGATGTCCTTTGTACTTTCAGTTCCTTTTATAAAATATATTCTTTTTGACATCTGTAAGAAAGATGGTTTTCCTTCATCCTGTCTTTATTCAGACATCATTTTCCCTGGAGAAGGATTTTCTGGTCACCCATTAGGAAGGATCCTTTGCTTTCCTGCTTAAGGTTATCCTTAATCTGTTTTTTTTCCCCAGGGAGAACTGCTGGCTGACATGTGCTAGTCTGTGCATTGATGTGACCTGTCTCTCACCAACCAGCACTAAAATTTCCTACATGCATCTGTCTTGTTTTGTGTACTGCGTTTTACAAGCTCCTAGTCTGGTCCCTGTACATAGTAAATGCTCAATAAATATGTACTGACTCAATAAGGTGAATGGATTTGTAGTTTATATTGGGCTTTATATACACTATTCTGGTTAATTCTGGGAAATAAGAACCACAGGAGAATGAGTGTCTTTCCCTTGTCCTTACACCTGTAAAACTTAGGTCCAATCCCAAAGAGAGTTCTCCTATCCCCAGATGCTTCAGTTTGGTAATCATGTCAACTATGACTATTTTATTTAATTAGAGAGGTTCAATAAATTAGCTCACTTAACATAATCTTGATAAAAGCAACAACATACATGAATATCAAGATAATTACATTGAGTGAAAGAAGACAGTGTGTATGATTTCACGTACATAAAATTCTAGAAAATGTAAGCAAATTGATGGTGACAGAGGACAGCTCAGTGGCTCCTCAGGGAATAAGGGGGTATTGCCCAGACCCCGAGGGAATATTTGAAGTGATGCAGTGCTCATCCTCTTCATTTGGTGATGGCTCCATGGGAATAGGCATCTATAAAACGTAATCCAATTCCACCCTTTAAATATCTGCAATTCGATGTATAGTGTTTTGCTCAATAAAGCTGTTTAAAAGCAGCTAATTTGTCAAGATCATGTTACATATTCTTGCAAAGCTGGAGTGGGGCCCACCTCTGTGTCTGGTGTGCTCTTGTTTCCTGCCTGTCACAGTCAGCCCTGAGGCTGCTGTGTCCCTCCTTCCCGCCACCCCCAGCATCAACAGCCCCTGCCTCACAGCCCTCCTTACCGGGGCGCTCCCCTGCGTCAGAAGGCTGACTGTGACTTTACAGAGCGTCCTCTCTCACCTGTGTAACACTGTGTCCCTTAAACCGAGTGGCAGTCAAGTAGCCAAAACTCATTGGATAACATTTGTGGAATTGTAGGTTTCTACAACTTTCAGATGAGCAAATGAAGAGAATTCGATGAACAGCAGCTTCTGCACGGGAGTCAGAAACTGGATCACCCTGCATCGTGTTTTTCAGCCTAAAAGCCACAGCATTCCTTCTTCCTTTTTAAACTTTTTAAGATGCTTGCGGAGCTGGGTATTGAACCCAGGGCCTCATTCATTTGAGGCGAGCCCTTTGCCCACTGGGCTATACTCAGCCCTCTTCTTTTTGTTCTTTCTTAGCAAATTGTAACTCCCCCCACCCCTCACCAAAGTACATAAAATACATTTTTCTCACACTTGGTTATGCATATCTTCTGCTGCCTACTCCTCCATTCACCATGTAGCAGGGCCACCACCTACTAGTGCAGTGTTGATAAAACAGAAATCACAGAGATGGCAGAGGAAGCTGTGCATGTCAGATGGAGGCTGACATTCTGACTCTAATATTCAAATAGCCCACACTGTAATTAATAAATTGGTTCCTGACAGAGCAAGTGCTTTTCAGGTGGTGACTATTTTACCATTTGGCAGGACACTTTTATTTACTGCTGTGTATGACTGAGTAGGCATTATATTCATTAATGCTCATTAACACAGAACTGAAAAATAATTCAGCCTAACACCCAAGCAGACAGAATAGAATAAACATATGAGTATTTTTCAGTGGGAAAAAAAGTATTGTTTTTGAGATAGTTGAGGTTATTAGGGTTCTTTAAAAAAATTAGTGATGGCTCTTAACACTGTAGCTTTGACTATATTAGTTTATTTCCTTTATTACACTTGTATTCCCAAATCTTTAACCAATTAATTTATAATTGTGATTTTAGTGCCTTTTGATACTAAGTGCTACTTGTATGGTGCTAGTTTTATGTGTGGTGAATTCTATTACTATCACTCTCTGGGTCTGTGATGAGAAATTATGCATATGTGTGTGCATATGTATATGTGAATACATTTACATGCAAACACACACTCTTATGTATGCACACACAGTGATTCCTCCTTGTCTTTGGGCTCTACCTGTAGATTACATGTAGTAATAGGTTCTGCCTACGATAAGTCAACATATTTGAAAAAACTTATACCTGTACTGAACATTTACAGATTTCTTTCCTTGTCATTATTCACTGAACAATATAGGGCAACAACTATTTTCAGAGCATTTGGGCATTGGGTCTTATAAATAATCTAGAGATGATTTAAAGTATAGTAGAGTGCATGTACGTTGTTAGCAAATACTGTACCATTTTACGTAAAGGACTTGGCCACCCATGGAGTTTGGTTTGCACAGAGGGTCCTGAGACCAACCCCCCATGGATTCCAAGAAATGAAAATACACACACACACACACACACACACACACGTATATGGTGTATATGGATTGGGACATTCTTTTCCATTAGATTTGCAAGCATCTCTAAGTAATCTAAGGCAACCTGTTCTGGCAGAGAGAAAGAAGACAATGAAAATTTAAAACTTCACTGTGATTCTTTTTTTCATTTGTGGTGTGGTTCACTTCTAAATGTAATACTAGCATGCGTCCTTTAGTCTAGCTGTGAACACTGAAAAAATCTTTTTCCTTTGGAACTTGGAGAGTAGATACTATCAGTAGGAAATTGCTAATGGAAGTGGATGCTTTTGATTTTGGCCAAGCGCCACAAAGATCACAGAGGTGACATTCATCTTGTGCTTATGAGACAAGAGTGGGCATTGCCAAGGGTAGGTTAGGAATACATGCAAAACAGAACTCTAGCTGCATGGCTGGACATAGCACTGTGACCAAAAGTTGCTTGTATCTTCAGAACTCTAAAAGAAAGTTCCTGTGCAGTTGTTATATTTGTTACATTTTTTCCATTATGACTGTAACAGTCACACAAAAATGTTGGACCAAAAAAAAAGAAGTAAGAAATCCAAATGTTCTAAAAATATTACTATTCTTGCTGATGACATTTAAGTCTCCTCTGCTTGCTTGACAGCCTTCAGGAGTCACTTGGGACTATTCTGAGACTGGATTCACCGATGTTCCTTCAGCCCCATCTATTTTACTAAGTCCCCTTCTGGCTACCGTGCCAGGATGACAGAGTGACCGAAAGAGCTGTCTGATGGCACTGACTCCTGTTCTTCCCCTGTTATTTCTCAGGCCTTTGGCTGGTCACCCCACAGGTGCGGCTCGCTGGAAGGCACCTGACCTCCGTGTGCTACACTCAGCACCCTCTTGTGGCCTGACCCCTGGTGCTTCACATGCAGAGCTCTACCCAGCCTTGAGACACCTTTCTCTTGGCTCTGGAAACCCTTTTCCCCTCCACTTCTTTGTGCCTTCCTTGCTGCTCCTCTTCTGTCTTCTTTGTTGGTTTCTTCTTGTTGGTTTTTTCTTACTCATAAGTGCTGGCCTCTGGCCCATATCTCATCACTTCTCCATACTAACACCCTAGGTGATCTGACCGAGTCCCAATCCCGTGGTGTCTAATGTCAGCTATATAATGATGAGCACACAGGCCTGTCTTCTCCCCTGAAGTTCAGGTGAATATTTCAAGCCATCTACTTGACATCTCAAACAGGACCAAAGATGGGCATCTCATGGCCCCAGGAACTCTGACTCTTCCGTAGTCATTCCCATGCCAACAAAATGCAACTTCCTCTTGCAGGTTGCTCACAGAGAAGCTTTGCTGTTATCCTTGACTCCTCTTTTGTGCATTCTTCTTGTGTATTCAGTTGGTTGAGAAATCCTCACTTTGCTTTCAAAATATAGTTGTTCCTACATATTGACAGCTTCCGCATCTATGGGTTCTACTAACTGTGGATCAGAAATATTCAGAAAAAAAAAATTATAACTGTAGAAAACACAGGGACTGTTTTTCCTTGCATTCTTCCCTAAACAATCATTTATATGGATTTTATTTGTATTAGTTTAACAAATATAGAGATAATTTAAATTTATAGGAGGATATGCATGAGTTATAAGCAAATACACTTTTTTAGATAAGAAACTTGAACATCCATGGATTTTGGTATCGGTGGGAGTCCTGGAGCCGTCCTTCCCGTGGTTGCAATGGGATGACTGTATATCCAGAAATCTGATCGCTTTTCATCATCTTTAACCCTCCACCAAGGTCTGACTCACCCTGGTCTCTCACACAGATTTTTGTTTTAGCTTCCTATGTTTTGTCTCGTTTTTGTACTAGCAATTAAACTCAGGACCTCACGCTTGCCAGGCAGGTGCTATGCCACTGAGCTATATCCCCCGTCTCCTATTGTTCTTAATTCTAGTCGTTGGTCTTTCTGGTAGTTCTTACCAGATCAGCCCTAGTAATAAATCTCATCCTCTTCCATTTCTGTGCGTAATCCCGTGTGAGCTTCCCAGCTCCACTGAGACGACAGCGGCCAGACCTCTGTGTGACCACTTCCTCCTTGCCAGCCTCTTCCCGTGCCCCTCGCCATCTTGCTCACTTTTCTGCCAATGCAGTTGCTTTCTGCTGCTCCCAGAACTTATCAAGCATGCTCTCTAGGCCCTTCCTCCCCAGATACCTGCAAAACTCGCTCTCGCACTTCTGTCAGACACCCTCCTCTCTGAGGATGTCCAGTTACTGAGTAAGGTCTTGTCCACCCACTCCCACCCTGCTGCCCTGTACTCCCCACACCGTTTCATTTCTCTCTCTCTTATTCAGCATTTCCACGTAACTGTTTACAAGCATGTTATCTATCATTTGTTGGCAGAACAGCTGAGATCTCTGAACTGACGGCTGTATCACCAGGCTTGAGAAGACTGTGTGCTACACATAGGTCCACAGTAAATATTCCTGCAGTGAATGGAATCTATCTGTACAGTGTAGCAGTGCTACTACTGTGTAAATCTGAAACCTAGTTTCATCCACAGTTCTCTATGCCTAAAGAATTTATTTAACGATCAAAATAATAGCTCAGTCTGCCTTGCTTTAGTTACCTTTTCTTGCAGTGCACACTGTAGGTTGAATTAATGTTGTCCTGTGGAATGAGACATAGACTGTTATTCTTTTTGTTATGTGTACTTTGGAAGCATCATGTTTATATATGAACTCTGTGGCTCTTGTAGGTAATAAAGCTGAGTCAAAAAGCACGGAGACCCCTAAGTGACACCAGTTTGGTAGAGTCTGGCCTTTTCTGCTTTCTTGCATCCCAGGCTCGGCATACTGCCCATTAAATGCGTGCTATTTTGGGGCATCACGATACAAGATACTTTTTCTTGATAAATCCCTTAGCTAATAAAGAACCTAGATATACCTATAGGATTTGTGGCTTCTCCCTTACTGCTTTTAGTCAGAATGCCCCAAATGGTCATTTTGACCTGACGGTAATTAGAAAAGACCTGTATCTGTGAATGCAGTGAGGAAGAGAAAACAAGCATGAGTGGTGTATGGTGAGTGAAAGTGGGTTTTGTAGCAGTGATGGGAGGGACCAGGGGAAGTGGGCCCAAACAGGAACACTTTGTCATTGTGGCCTACATGACCCACCAGTGCCAGAGCTGCCTCAATGGACCAGCATACTTTGGCTCTCTTGGACATTTGTTCTTTATGTGATTTGGTGGCTGACATCAGAAGCTTCTCTTAAAAGACATTGCTGGAACTTCAAAGGGACATGGTGAGGTGGAAGTAGCTGTGTATGGTGTCTGTTCAATGCCTTTTCAGAAAGTACCAGAGGGTGATAAGATGTAAAGACACAAAGAAAAGCCTCACTGAGTCTCGTGGAGAGTCGGGAGAATCAGGCCCATGGGTGGAGGGTCCCATCTTGTGAATGAGTGGCCCCAAGGTGACCCCCACCTAACGTCACTGTGTGCTGGAGGCTGGGCAGTTTGGGAGAGATGAGGCCCTGTCTCTTCGCCCTCATCCTTTCTGGACTGCACCAGCACGGCTCTTGTTTCTCTCTCGCTCCTGAAGCAAGAATGGCACACACAGGCACAAGGTGCAGAACCTAGATTCACCCCCATGGTCCTTTTGTCTCATCCCTCGCGGGATGGGGGTCATCAGATGACCTGGATCTGAGCACTTGACCAACAGGTCAGTTTCAGCACCTGTTGTCTGTCTTTGTCACACTCACACCCTCTTGCACACTAACATGTGCATCTGTGATCCTGAGTACCCACCCTGGGCACTCCCTCCTGCTACCTCTCCGGGTCCTCCTAACTAAGGTGTCTCTTCAAACCCCTTTGCTCCTCTGGCCAGGACAAAAGGACATTCCACTTCTCCCGGAGGGCCAGGGTGTCCAGAAGGGGAAAGACAAAAGATGCAGAGAGGCCACAGGCCCTTCCCTGCCCTGTAGCCAGGGCCCCAGGAGGAGCAGTTCCGGGGGCAGCAGGCAGGACATGGGGTGGGGAAGCAGGCAGGGAGCCAGGGACAAGTTTCGGAAACAACAGACTCGCCCTGTGACCGGTGCCCTGTCACTGCCCACTTCAAACTGCCAAGTTCGTCAGGGAGTAGCCACAGGACAGCAGCTGTGGCCTGTTGCCAGGAAGGAGAACTTTATCTCAGCTGCAGGAAAGCCTGCTGAGAGCCCAGAGAAATCAGATATTGAGCACATAACAGAATAATGGATACATTCATAAGAGTGATAGGAAAATCTTAGCGCTTAGGCAGTAACAAGGGTTGTCCAGTACAATATAAATGTGGGGACCACAAAAGCAGCTAAACAGGATTTCTCCTATGCTACTAGCATGAACCAAAAGTAAAGTAACCAAATAAAACTACACCCACCTGTTGATAGAGTGGACAGCACAGCAACCAGGATGCCACAAGGTGAAGAGTTCTACTTCTGGCCCCAGTGCTGGCATTTAGGAAATGCCCCTTTGTGTATCACACACAAATCTTCCAAGGGTAAGAAGACAGACTTATCTACCTTCTGTCTAGATATTTTTAAGGGTCTTGATCAGCCTAACAAACCATGAAGTAAAGCAAGTTTCATGCTTATGCTTTGATAAATATACCATCACACTGACCAGACCTGACCCTACAGCCAGGTTGCATTCTGGAATTCCCTGATCCATCATCACCTGGAGAAGTGTGTTTGATCCTGTGACTGAGAAGTGTTCTTCGACCCAACCTGCATTAGAGCACCCCCCTCTCCCTCTCTCCCTCAAGCTCTGCCAAATTCCCTTCCACACTGCTTGGGGTCTCAGGCCACACAAGCCACTCCCTCCCTGTGTGCTGCACTGCTGTGCACTGGTCATCTGTGAGTTCTAGGGGTGCATATGCTGATGTTGGGGTTGGGGGTGCACAGGCTCCTTTGCCAGACTCCTCCTCCATCACACAATTTGACCATATCCCCTGAGAATTTGCGCTCATAAATTCTGCACTTTAAATCAAATTCTAAACATTTAGGGGAGCTCAATGTTCTAGGAGAGCTGACATCCAATAGAGTATGTTTCTGGGTCACCTGAGATATAGCAAGGATATGTATTGTTTATTAAAAGCACAGCACAGTGAAATATGGGTTTCCCCAAACTGCCTATGGCTTCTTTCTTCCCATCCTCTGGAAAAAAATCTGAGCCAACCCCCGCCCCCCTTAGAAGAAAGCTGAGAAGATACCTGAGAGGAGCAGCTGCTGAACACATCTTGTTCTCCCTCAATGCTGGCATTTCCAACTTTTTAGCTTGGGCCAATAGATCTGGAGAATAAAAAAGCCACAAGTGAGTGTTCCTGTGTATTCTTAGTGGCTGCATGTGATCATTGTAGTCCTTGGATTATGGTACATACTTTTTAGGGCCCTGTGATATGAATGGATATGCCCCCAACATCTAAAGATGTCAAAGGCCAGCCATTTGTAGACTGATGGTGATTGTTCCCCCAAAATACTTCCCTGGGGTGCTAGAGAAGGAATGATTTCCCTGGAAGTTACGGATTGATGGGAACTAGAATTGCTGGGACAGGGAACCCATGCAGATGGCTGAGCATTGAGACAGAGCCCAAAAGGAAGGACAGAGGTGTGGAGCCTAGGAATGAGAATGAGGTTGAGGAAGGGATGGGATGGAGGGGGAAGGGAAGGAAAGGAAAAGGAAAGGAAAGGAAAAAGGTGGTACCAAAGGGCAAGACTCTTTGAAGCCCATTGAACCCACCTTCATGGCTCTGAAATAATGCTTGAACTAGGCGTAGTGGTAAACACCTGTTGTCCAGCTACTCAGGAGGCTGAGAGAAGACTTGAGCTCAGGAGTTTTAAACCAGGCTGGACAGCTTAGCAAGAACCTCTCTCAAAAAGCAAAAGTTTAAAAATAGGACTGAGCATGTAGAACAGCAGGTGAATGCTTGCCTAGCATGGATGAGACCCCAGGTTTGGTCTATAGTGCTGAAAAAATATGAAAATAAGATATGAAGTTTTAAAAAGTAGAGTGTTGATTCTATGACATGGAATCTCACAGCATTTATTGACATTTGTTTCCAGTGTTTGTTGTCGAAAGATGAATTATTTATTATCTTTTGTCATTGGCATAACTTAATGGTATAGAAGAGAGACTCTCGCCTGACTGTATTAGTCAACTTTCTCATTCCTGGGACACCGCGCCCCTTTCCCATAACCTAAAAGAGAAGCAGTTTAATTTAATTCTTGTCTTAAGGAGGTTCAGTCCATAGTAATCTGACTCCAAGACATAAGCAGCTTGCTTGGCTCATGACAGCCAGGAAGCAGAGCAAGGGAGCAGTGGTGGAAAGGAAGGGCAAAGGGTTAGGTGTGGCAACCCGGGCCACACCTCCCTGCCACACCCAACCCATCCCTGCACGCATTTCTCACTCCAGTGAAGTTGACATAACAGGATTCACCATTACTCCCCCTTACCCTGAAAGTTTCCTCGGGAAAATCTTGAAAATACTGTTTTGTTCAGTAAGAAGAGAAGTTCATCATATTGATACTTCCAGATCCCTTTCTCTCCCAAATTGAAAACCAAAGATATTATACTGTTTCAAGCAGAAAAATTTCTTGCAAAGCAATAGAAAATAAAAGAAATTCTGACCAGTTCATTTCATGGCACCATTTATTGGTGTCTTTTTTTTTAAAGTCTATATATAATCCTATCAAAGCTAGCATTTTAGTTAAAAAACTTTTCTAAAGATATTTCTACCTATCTAGAAAATATTAAAGATCTTTCTATCTAGAAAATCTAAAGATTTTCTAAAGATATTTTCATTCATCTACATTAATTATCAGTAAAACTCTAGTACTTCAACAGAGGTGGAAAATTTTAGATGAACACAGGACAGCTTCTCACTCATGTCCTTAATCTCTGTGTCTAAATCTTCTCCTCATTGTGATTGAAGAATATACAGAACATATAAATCTCCTAGGGGAGCAGCCAAACAAACTTTTAAAAAATTATAGCCAGAATCTTTCTGGGACTAAGATAATGTACATTGGAAAATCACTATCAATTGCAGCTATTTTTCCCTTTGGCAGCGCTGAGGAACTAACCCAGGGCCTCCAGCATGCCGAGCAGCCCAGGGCACTGAGCTGAAGTCCCAGCAGCCTAAGTTGCCCCTTGTATATTTTCTACCATAAAAGGCCAATTCATTGTCATTGTTTGTTTCCTTTTTTTTTTTTTCCTCCCCCTTAGGACCATGATGATTGAAATTTTAACGTTTTGTTCTTATCTTTGAGAAAGTTTTGTTCTCCCCTTGTGGCCTTTATTTTTTGCTTCCTATTGTAGTATTTCAACATTCACTGTTTTATTGCAAGCCAGAGAAAATTTCCAAATTCCCATAACTACATCCAGATTTGGGCTCCTGCATTAGATCTGGATGCTCGCTATTCAAACAGCACTTTTTGTAAATGTTTTTTGTTGGTTTTTGTTTGTTTGTTTGTTTGCTTCTTGAATGGAAAAAGTACAGAAAACATACCAATGTAACAGACGCTACTGAAAGTAGACATACACTGACATCTGTTTATCATCTGAGAGGCAGTATATAACATGATGGGATGATCATTAGCGGCAGGCAGTCACAGGAGTTATTGCTGTTTGCCTCAGTTTCCCCATCTGTAAAATACATTAATATATGGCACACAGCAAATGCTTTATAAGGTTTTGTCAAATTTTTTTGCAAAGAAAAAATGTATGTTTCCAGAATTACTTCCGTTCCTGCATTTTTAAAGAAGTGAAGTATTGTAAAACTGCCATCCTTTCCTTTTCTAGAGCTAACTCCTTGCTGAAGCTGGACTGTGTAACTGCTGTGCAAGTTTTACGGATTGTTCTGTATTTGGTATACAGGTTAAAATATGTACTATAGTTTTGTGTTTATAAATGGGCTCATACTGCATGTACTCTCTTGTGTGTTGATGTTCACTTCAGAGATACACGCAACTGCCATTTACTCTTCTACCATATGGAGAAGCCACTGAGAATAAGGCTGTGACAAGTGGTGTCGCCGTAAGTGTCCTGGAACAGTTCTTACTAAAGCACAGCTTTGAAAAACTTATTCTACTTATGGTATAAGAAAGAGAGCCATGTTTTACTTTTTCCACATGGAGAACCTGTCTTCCTAACACTATTTCTCCATGGATTTGCAAGAACACTTCTATCGTATATCAAGGCCTCATAAAACCTGTCTCTTTTCTAGACTCTGTTTCATTTCATAATCCTATTTATTCTATGCCAAAACCACATTGTTTTAGTTGTGCTGATATCTGGTAGAGCCAGATTGTTATAAACGGTGCATTTTTATTAACTAAATTCCTGACTTTTTCCATTTTTCTAATATCTAGGATGCTATGGACTTTTTTTATAGTGAGTTTGTATCATGCAATCACATTGAATCCTTAGAAGTTTGGATAATATGTTTCTGTGTCCCTTAAATTCTCTACTAGGCCCTTTATGAACAAGCATGTTTTAAACTTCCCTTTCTAGGCCCTATGTCTTTTCTTTTTCTTGTCTAAACTATGTAGCTGGTACTTCAGATGGAGAGGTCAGGAGATGTTCCAAATTTAAACACAAGGCCTTTAACATTTCATCATTAAGCATTTTGCTTCTTGAGATTTTTAGTGAATACCTTTCATCAAGTTAAGAAATCACTCCTTAATTCTTAAATTAATGGGTTTTTTAAAATTATGAATATACTGAAGTTTTCTTAACAGTTACCTGACTCTATTACGATTACTGTGTAATTTCCCTACTTATTTATTTTGTAGAAAATGTTAAGACAGGACTCTGATATTAAGCCATCTTTAAGTTCCTGAGATAAACTCTTCTTGGTCATGAGCTGGTTTTTCATACATTGCTATATTTTACTTATGGATTTACACTTACATTTGTATTTTATTTATGGGTTTACATTTACATTTGTATTTTATTTATGGGTTTGCATTTACATTTACAGTCCTTTTGTACACTAGTTATCTAATATCAAGTTTAATTCTAAATATGAAATGAGTAGATATGGTACCATTTATCTCAGTGTGCATGTAGTTTAAAAAGGGGTTCACTTACAAGTTTAGCACATCCATCATTTGTATAGTTTCTAACAGTTATAAGAAAATATTGGAAAGTATAAGAAAATATTTTCCACCCTAATTGCTGAATACCTTTTTTGCTGTTTTTCAGATAGAATCTAAATATGTAGTTCAAAATTGACTGGAACTTACTATGAGCCCAGGGTGCCCTCAAACTTGTAGCAGTCCTCCTACCTCGGCCTCCCAAATGCTAAGATTACAGCTGTGTGCCACCACAACTGGATAAGTAACTTTTAAAATTAAAAAGATTGACTGAGAGTCATACATGATGGCACATACCTGTAATTGTGGTACTCTGTGAGGCTGAGACAAGAGGATCACAAGTTCAAGCGCAACCCTGGTAACTTAGTGCTGGGCATGTAGTTCAGTGCAAAGACCCTGGGTTCAGTTTCTAAAACCCACCCCCCACGTCCCCCCCCCCAAATTCCACAAAACAGAAGCAAAACAAAAAGTGGCTTGATTGATGCTGCTACAAGTTCTGTCATAACTTCACAAAGTGACTTCTTCACACACACCTTTCTATATACTACCCAAAAGGCCAATAAGAACACTGCAAATAAATGAAATCATAACATTAGAAATCAGCATCCCAGACATTAATGTCTGTAACACAGAGTTCCAAAAATCACCAGTGTGTTCCTCAAGATATTTTTCAAAGAAATGCATTGAGATTCTTGTTTTAGCAGTATGATCATTTCATATGAGTCCCACCTGCACCAACTTATATAGCGCAAAACAAAGATAAGACGATTCTTATGAAATTTTAAAAAGTAGTACATTGACTTCATTTTGAGGGGATTCTGCAGAAAACTGAGGATAAAGACAGTGAGGCCTAAGAGGAAAGTGATACCAAAAATAAAAAGCACCCAGACTTTTTACGCAGAATAAAAATCCTCTTACATTTCCCTTTGTCCTAAGGCGACTGTCATCATCCTGCTTTGTAACCTACACGGCAGGCTATTGCACAGGAAGGGAGTTGAGCATCACATGCATCTTCTCTGGGCTGGAACAGGAGGGTGTGCTGGAATTCACGGGGTCAACAGCCGTGTCCAGCTTGCCAGTGTGTTGGAACATGTCAGACTGTGCCAGGTGTGCATCGCTAACTTCCAGAGATGGGTGGCATTTCTGGAAGCACTAGCGGTGGTTTAAAATCTGGAAGTTTTTACCTCTACAGCCTCCCTTGATCTATCTGTTCTGGCTTAAAACTTACTTAGCTAACTGAGTAGGACCTCCGATTGGCCAGTCTTTCTAGATGAGTGGAAGTTACCTTTTAAGGTGATCAAATCAAAGCATAGTTATGTTAGAAAGAAGATACAGAACAACCAAAAGACATTTGGGTAAATTTACCAACCAAAAACAACTCCTCTTAACTTTTTGGTATATAGTCATCTAACAGATAGACTTACTATGAAACCAATGTAACCAGAGGTCAAGCCCCTATAAATAAAATATTTACTTTCATGCTTAATTTTGTTTCTAACTTTGTGTTCCTATTCTTACGACCCTCAAAATTTTATGTTTCGGGGCCTAACTGTAAGTCTTGGATCTATCACTGCCATCCCAGTGGTCGGTTTTTAGAATTCTAAGTCTTTTCTGTTTTGTAATATGCTTCATCACTTAACAAAATATGAATTTTTTTGCTTATTGTATGTTCATTTAGAATTTTTAATAACACAATAGTTTTCCAATCAATTAAAAGAACTGATTTACTGATTTTTTAAATTAGAATTATTGGCTCAATTATTGGCCCTATGCATATATGGGGGGTTCTGGATATATATAGATAAACAGCCATTAGAAAAAGTGGTATCGATTTGCTTTATCAACAGCCTTATATGAGAGTATGTGTTTCTCAACCTCTTCCCGTGGTTTATCTTACTGTAAAAATCTTTGTTAATTTCATAAGCATTAAACTATCATCTTAATATTTTTCTAAAATGTAAAATTTAAGTACTATGAAGTTTCCTTAGGCCCTTAGCTGTTTACCACTGAGAATGTAAATTTTGGTGCATAATCTTCCACTGGATTTGGAGAAACTCAGGAATTTAATTCATTTGGAATTGTCACATTATTTGCCTGCAGAATATGCCCAATGGGGTAAATAATACTGATGCCAGAAGGCAAGCACACATTAACTTGCCAACATTAGAGGGAAAATTGAATTCATTTTCACTGAAGATAACTGAGCATCGCATTCAGTGTGGCAAACCTGTGGCACACGTCTGTGGCCAGTTGTTTGTTATCACTGAAAGTCTTAAAAGACTGGTCTAGTAAATGTTAGCACTCTATTCTACTATCTCAGGAAGGAAACTGACCATGAATACATCTGACTATCATGCAGAATTAAAAGCTATGCTTACAACTCCAGTAAAACATAATGCAAACAAACATGTGAGGAAGTTACTTCCTCAGCTCATAGTGGGCAAGTGGTGGGGGAGTAGGTGGGAAAGTTGTTGGAGGAAGTGATTTGCATATGAAAGCAAGAAGTGGGGAGCCAGTGGCGCAGCACATGGCAAAAAGGGGCACAAGGAGCAATACAGCCATGATCCCCCAGCACAGAGGGACAATTTCAGAGAATAAGGACAGGGTAGGAGTTTGAGATCACATTGTACATATCTCTCAATACTGTATTAGGATAAAGAATATTTTAGAACAGGTCCCACTTTGTGGAACTGATTCTAAGAGTCGCAAGATAAGATGTACAGAGTGTGATCAAAGATACGGTAAATGTGAAATTTTTAAAATTTAATTAAAGACACATGGCCACTAATCCCACCAGAATATACCCGCTCACTTGGAACACACTTATTCCAATGTTACTGCCACTTTTTGAAGCATAACCAGAAGTCCTCTTTCTGGGTATCTGTAAGTTGTGCTGTCATGGATTCTATGATGTTCTCCTCCAATTCAAACTGTCTACCCTTCATGATCACTTTGACCTTAAGGGAGAGCCAGAAGTCTCATGGTTCTCATGGTGCTGGGTCCGGTGAATAAAACAGCTGAGGATGCTCATGGTGTGTTTATGAGCGTGCCTTTCTGTTGACTGGCACATGGCAGCAGCATACATCTTGTCTTTCATCATAATCCATAAAGACATTCACGAAAGAAGACTTCCAGAACTACTTCAGAAAGTGACTGGAATGATGGGATTAGTAGATTCAAAGCAATGGGTGATATTTTGGGGAAGGGCAGTGAGTGTCTTTTACTGTAATAATTTTTAAAATTTAAATTTCAGCATGTATTTTAATTTTTAAAAATTTTTATTAGCACATGTTTGTGGTGCATAGTGATCACATTCATCATGGGGAGGTGGTGCATGGACATAACATGTCTTAATTCTTTTTACCTGCCCTTTTCCCTCCCCTCCCTCACCCCTCGTCATATATTTTGACTGTACCTCCAATGGGCACAAGCATGACTGGCCAGGTGTCCTTTGTTTTAAAAATTTCAAGGAGGCCTTGCTAAAATCCAGCTTGCTTTTGCCAAGCCATTAAGGCAGAAGCACTGGTTTGCATTCAGGCTTCTTGGGAGGTTCATTTCAGAACTCTGGTATGGCTTTTCGAGCTCTCTGCTTCCCCAGAATCCTATAGATTGTTTCCAACTGTGTGTCAGCACTCCCTTTCACTCAGAAGGAGATAGGAACCTTTCTCTTGATCTACCCTCAACATCCCTTGGGCATGTGGGGTGAGAACCACTCAGATTGTCCTGAGAAGACAGGGAGAGACCATGGACGAGGCCAAACGGAGGCTATCAGAAGTAGTAGATTTGCAGAGACACACAGATCTTGTGGCTAGGCAGGACTGGATGTAACTTTCATGCAAGTTACTTGGATTCCTGAGTTTCCATTTCCCTCCTGTTCAATGGGACCATGATAACAATTTGACAAGGGCTGCTGTTCTGACTGACTGAAGTACTTGCACTCTGTTCCTCGTGTATGACAGGCATCCTAGAGATGCATTCTCATTGTCCTCTTCCCCGATTTATAAGAAGGGAAATTATGACTGGAAGTCCCTAGGATAATCTCTGAATCTAGAGCAGCCAGCACTAAGTTGACACGAGAGAATGTGTGCCAGAGATGCCGACTCTAGAAACCGTGTGACTCTAGTGCCAGCCATTGTACATTGAGAGAATTCCCTTCGAGGTCAGCATTTCTGGATACCTTTCCCGAATCAAGTGTAAAAGCCTTTTCTCCTTAAAGGCATCTTCCCCATCCTCTCCAGATTTTCCTGTTCTGTAACTGTGCTGTGTACCCAGCTGGTGTCTGTACCAGTCAGACCTGAGGTACCTGGAGTGTAGGCCTACTTTTATTTTTTCCAACTCCAAAGTCTACAAATCCTATTTCAAGCACACACATGTACAGAAGGCAGATGTGGGGATAAAAACCAGGCCCTTTGAGGGATACAGACTGTGATACAGAGCTGGAATGAGGCCATAAATGGAGAATCTGCAGTGGCCTCACCCCAGGCCTGGTTGACGCACAGACCTCAAGAGTGGTTTTGGCCAGCATTAGCAATCCCATGGGATGGTCACCACACCTCCCATTTGGGGGAAAGTGTTGCAAAATCTGTGATCATGCAGGCTTGAAAGATTTTTCTCTGCAACTGAAGGAACATATAACCACAGGGAGATTCTGGAAAACTTGCTTCCTGAGGAAGCAGAAAGTCCAAACTGGAATGGGCAGTGACTTACTTATGCCTGATGCAGAAGAATTTCTCTGGTTTGAGAAACAGTCACTTGAGGATATATTTCTAACGAGTATGGAGAGTAAGGTTGAGGCTGCCAGGCTGTGTACATCGTGTAGCATAAGCTTTTACAGCTCTGATGTGTAAGATGACTTTGGAATGACTTATAAATAATGTATTTATTCTTTCAACAAATGTTTATTGAGAACCTATTACGTACTTCATAGATATGAAGAACAAGCAAACACATTTAAAAAAAAAATCACTGATCTCATTCCACTTACAGTCTAGCAGGAAACCTCCACAGTAAACAAAATCAATAATTAAAATAGGAATTATAAAGTATGCGGCATAAAATGCTAAGGAACAGAAGTAAAGCGAGGATAAAAGGTGTGACATACTAGAAACAGCAGTGCTGCCTTGTCAGGTACAGTAGCCCAGGAAGGCCTCACCTAGACTTCACAGAAACATAAGCAGGGTGTAGCCAGGCTGGAAGCACATCCCCAACCCCCACCCTGAGATTTTCAAAGGTGTTACTTCATTGTCTTTTGGTGACCACTTGCTGCTGAGAAAGTAGACTTACTCTGATGCCCCTTCTTTCTTTCTTTCTTTGGTACCAGGGATCAAACTCATGACCTTGCATTTGCCAGACAGACGCTTATGCCTCTGAGCTAAATCCCCAGCCCCGATGCCCATTCTTTCTAAATGACTCCACACCCTCATCACCCTTGTTGCCCGGAGGTTTTAGAGACTTCTGTTTTTCCCTAGTCCACTTGCAATGCCTCAGCGACAAGGCAGAATGCCTTGGGCAGTTCAAGGGCCTTTTCGATCTGTAATCTTATGTACTTAAGTTTCAAGGAACTAAAGAAAATACCTACAGTATTTTTTGGAAAACTATCATTTTGCTGGCCTCTTCTATCCAAATTCCCTTCACCAAGGTTGTGGCTACTCTGATTTCATTCTCTAATTTGCCTACTGCTCTCCTCCTATTTCTGGGATTTCACCAACTGTTTCTTCACTTCATTTTTACTTTCTGTTACGCAGTTCTCAGAGCTCAATAGTGCTCTCCAAGTGCTGCCCTGTCCAGATCTGGCTCATCTCTTCTGAGTTTCTGGTTCTTGTTTCTTTGGGTATTTTTTTTTTTTGGCATGTTAAAGGCTTTTATAAAATATCTGTTAATCTTTGGAAATCTGTTAATGTATGCATGAGATGAGGCCATTCCACTTGGAAGATTTTACGTATGGTAGCCCACCTGGCTGTGTCAGGTCGGGGAACAGGCGGAACCTGAACATCACCTTCTCCTGGCCGGTCCACTTTCTCAGGGGCTCCTGACTGAAGTGGTGGCCCCTGGTGCCAGCATCCCGCTATCCTTCTCCCCTGTGCCTGGTCAGCCGGGATTCAGCCTTTGCGGGGGCTCTTCAGTCTGCTGATGTGGATGCAGGCAGGAAGATCCTGGCCTGGGTGGGGAGGGGAGGGGTAAAGAAGGACTTCTTGCTGCACCACTGGGAAAAAAGAAAGTTCAGTTGCTCCTCATGCTTTCAACTCTCTCTGCATTCCTATCTTTAGAAGGACCCAGTGTCTCATTTCCTGAGTCTCTCCGGCCCTGTGTTTTATGCTGAGTTATTCCCTTGAAGATTTGAATACCAGCTTTCTCTCATCTGCTGTTTCTCTTGTTAGTTTGGTTCTTTAACTTAGGCTCTCTTAAACTCAGTTGTCATTTTAATGGAATTCATAAAATAGACACATTTGTTATAAGAATTGCCATAATTAGACGGAAGTCTTACACATTTTTATTTTATTAATTTTTTGGTTTCAGGAATCAAACTTAGGACCTTCCACTTTCCACTGTGCCATGAGCTATATCCCTGGCCTGTTTAGTATATTTTTGGTCTCTCCTGGCAAAGCTTATCCTAGGTGCGGCTATCCACCCCAGGCAGATTCTCACTAAGAGTCAGATTCAAATTCCGTGTAGCATCTTAGTTTGCTAGTTTCACATGTCTAATCCAAATAACAAATGTCCAAAGACATAGCAGCTTGAAACAACTCCAATCATGCATTGGCTTGATTCGGCAATTTTAGCTGTGCTTGGTGGGGGCATTTGTTTCTGTGCAGCATCAGCTGGGATACTTCCTGGCACAGGAGTCCACTCTTACATTGCTCATTTGCATGGCCAACCAGTGGTTCTGGCAGCGGGGTGCCTAACTGGAGCAGTCATCTAGGACTTTGGTTCTTCTTCACATGCCCTCTCAATGTGCCTTGGTTCAATTCCTCAAAGCTGGGTTCTAGAAGGGAACATCCCAAGACCCAGTTCACCAAAAGGACAGACTGCAATGTGCAAGTGACTCAGATCTTTGTTTTATCCCACCCTTGTTAATTTCCCAATGGCCAATGCAAATCACATGGCCAAATTCAGGGTCAGTGTGGGAAGAGACTATACTGAGCCATGAAATAAGAAGGAATGCGATTCACTGGAGACCACGTACCTCTTAGAACTGTACCCTTCTGTGATTGGGAACGTGCATTTTTCTGTGTGTAATTGTCTTGTACCACTTTATTTCTGAAATGCTGGGGTGTCACTCTTTTCTCCCAGATAGTTTAATATGGTATAAATATGCAATAGCTACCTATTAAAACCACAGAAATATGGTAGCATTGCCACTTAAAATGTTTCTGAATGGACTACAAAAAATTAACCTCTATAGCTTACCCATTGCTATAATGAGTGTGTTCCTAGTTAATGAAAGACACAGAAAAACTAACCCTACAGGAACAGAGTCCTAAATACACCTTCCAGGGAATTAAGTGTTGCCTTTTGCCTTAGGCTGTCAGAAGTTATTAACTCCTTGTCCTTTTGGTTTTAAAATAATCCAAGATTAGCCTCTTTAATACCTACCTAGACTCCAAAGGATAAAGGTCAGTTTTTATGTAATAGCTATATACTATAGTGTGTTTCTTACAAAATCTAAGCATGCATCCCTTGATACACACCTTTTGTGCTTTTCCTGTACATACTTGAATGCTCATAGAAGTGGCTTAGTTCACCCACCATGTCCTGAGACTCTTGCTCTGTGGCTGATACCTGTTCCTTTTGCCTGCAGGGGTTCTCTACCTCCAGTATGGAGATGAAACCAAGCAGCTCAGGATGCCGAATGAAATCACAAGCGCAGACACAATCCGTGCTCTCTTTGTAAGTGCCTTTCCCCAGCAGCTCACCATGAAAATGCTGGAGTCACCCAGTGTCGCCATTTACATCAAAGATGAAAGCAGAAATGTCTATTATGAATTAAATGATGTGAGGTAAGTAGTTACATCATTTATTTGTTTTGGTCCTCTGTGTTACATTTAGATTTTGTTTGTTTGTTTTTATTGTCTCCACCATACTTTTTGCTTATCCCTGTGAAGAAAGCAAAAACATAGTGATGGGCAGGATTAGCTCATGTAGGTGTGATTTCACTGTGTAGCTTTCTACAGTTCATTTACAGAATATAGCTTACAAAGGTAAGGGCGTATCTCATCTCCATATATCTTAGAATGCTGCCACAGATCTTTCAGTGTCATATCTGAAAAGAGTATAGGATGTAATCTAGTGCACTATCTTATCTAAAAGTTAGGAAAACCAAAGCCCAGAGAGGCCCTGAAGAGGGAAACAAGAGTTGAAAGCAAACCCTTTGCCCATTGCCAGAGTCTGGATATTTTTAATAGTGATCCTTCTGGATCATTATCAGTACCAGGTAGTTAAGAATAAATACATCAGATTTGGTGTCAGTGCCCACAAGAGAGGACACATTCTCACTTTCCATTTACTTCTTATAAATCTGTCCTTCACCCAAGTGCCTTGCTTTCCAGGTGGGCTTTCTCCAGGACTTCTGGCTGGATATACTTTAAAATTAGGCCAGATAGACTCAGGCTACTGCAAGTGTCAAGGAAACAAAAGCATTTGTTACTGTCTGCAGTGGCCACTGTCTATAGAATGGAAAGGACCCATCTGAATTGTCCTAGCCAAACGATCAACACACACAAGTGGGCTGCTAGTATAGCCTCTAGATAGTATAGAACTAGAAAGATTATCTAGTGACTGATTCAACCCTTTTGTTTCCTAGAACCAGAAACTCAGGTACATCAAAGTTAAGGGACTCATTCAAAGCACACAGCCAATTATGGACCTCAGACTTTACTGTCTACATTCTGGGTCAAATCGACTGGGGTAGATCTCCAAGTCCTGTGCTGTGGGGGCAGCAAACTCTCCTGTTTCTTCACTATAGAAACAGTGAGTAGCACTTCTTAAAAATGTGCCTCTGCAGTATAATAAGTGTAAACTGATAAATATCTAACTGTGATCAGGAGTGACATATTGCGGCATGTACCAAGTTATAGGAGTAATATATTAACACACGCCCTAAGGTATAGGTGTTAGGTCTGTTGCACAATCTTCCTGTTGCTTAAAAGTGAGTTTCAATATTCATGAGTATCAGCAAATCCATGTTTGTTTTGAAATAAATTATTAATCAAGCTGTCACCAAACATTTTTTTTTCAATTTATAAAGCATAAATTTAAACCCCAAATAATCACATTACATTTGAAGAACCTGTTTGTGGTAATATAGTCCCATGTAGCATTTTTACATGGACATGTTATGTTCCCGCAACCACTTCCAACTCCTTCATTCACAGTTAGAGGCACCCAGACTGGTAGTAACCATAAGTAACTGCGAAACTAAGCAAAACCACTCTTGATGATGATGCTTAAGGCTGACTGGGCTGTTGTGAAAGATGGGACCTCACTCTTGCAGCCTGTATCTGCAATTCCATGTCACAATGAGCTACCACTTTCTAAAGCCCTTCCCAAGTCTCAGACTACAGCTCCTTTGATTTTCTTTTCAAACTCTTTGAGAAAATCGTCACAAAGAGACTTGGGAGGAGAACAGGCAGAAAGAGGTCATGATCCTTTTTCTTAATGGAAATCTAGTTGATAAAAATAGATGAAAACAGCACTCTAGAGGTGATCGCTTCAAACACCAGTAATTCTGAGTGCCTATATTTGTGTAAATGATAATCCTGTTGGTCTTTAAGCTGTAGTTCTAACCTGATTTTTTAAAAAGATCTCATTTAAAATGCTTCAATGGAAAGTCATTAATTTTATAAATTTATTTATTTATTTATTTTTTGTGCTGGGGATCAAACTCACGACCTCATGTTTGACAAGCAGGCACTTAGACCGCTGAGCTAAACCCCTGGCCCCTAAATTGTAAATTTATAATTCTACTTGTTAGTATCTTTGATTTAAATATAAAAATGTTCAAGTGAAGAAAATATTTTCATTTGATAGTATATACATAATCCTTCCACCTCGAATATTCTGGTTTTTGCTGTCATACAAGATGTTTCAATTATATATGTTTTTGGAATGGTGGAAGAAATTTTCACAAACATTATATAAGACAAAATACAGCATTACATAGGTTTTAACTGAAGACAATGACCTTGATCTTCTAAACTTGGAGACAGATTTCCTTGTACATCCTTCACTGTTGTGCATTCGTGCCAACTATGTGCCTATTTTGTCCCATTGCCTTAGTCTGGATGTGTCCCTTGGAAATAGCACAGCATGCTCAGGTCAGAATACCATGCTGTAAACATTGCCACAGTAACTGCAACCTGGCCTTTGGTTCATCTCAGATGACCATGTTTCTAAGTGAGTCATAAACCAAACTCATGTATTTTTAAATACCTTGACCTGAGCAGAAAGTTTTTTTCATGAGTTAAGGGAGGTTTTCAGTTTCTTCACATTCTGAAATGTAGCCCAAGGGTGAGTGTCTTTAGGATGGTGAATGCCATCCTTATCTCTGTGACTCTCCCTTCTTATTAGCCCAGTCCCCTATTAATAACGAGGGCTGTGTGCACCCCCCTCCAGCAGACTTTTAATGAGGCACTTGAAATGTGGAGAATCCATGCAGGTTTTGGGCTGGTCGTTGCTTCAAAGCAACGACAGGGATATTTAAAAAGAGAAATAAGACTAGTGCAAAGAATCCTCCACTTCACTTAAAACAAAGACATGAACTGGTAATTCCCACAATTAGGATCTGGCCAGTAACTTGTGTCTGCACCTAAAAGAAGGAATTCATCTCTCTGCACACATTCCTACAGCCAGCACTTGAAGGAATAGTGTAGATGGCGCCAAAAGGGGTATTGGGTGCCCTTCTAAGCTGCCAGTAGAGGCAGAAGCCTCTTGTTAACACTTATGCACTCTTAAATAATTTTAAGGTAGGCTTTGATCAAGATGTCCGGCTTCTTTTACCACAATATGAGTCATTGGTTATAGGAACTCGGTTGAAAAGAATGTATTTGCTGCTATTTCTTTGTATCCCATAATTCAGTTTGTATGTAGAAAAGTATTTTTAAAATCCACTGTGGAAGGGGAAAAAAGCATTGCAAAGATAGTAGTTTTAATCTCTGCAGTACTTTTTTCCCCCTAGACTGCATATACATTGTGTTTTCATTGCTGAGCATGTTTAAAGGCAAGGAAGGAGGAAGGCAGGAGGAGAGAGAGAGACAGAGAAACAGAGGCAGAGACCGAGAGAGAGGGAGAGAGAGAGGTGATCATGTGCACATTCATTAGATAAGCAGTGAATCAGATGTTTGGGCAAATCAAACAATTAAATATTAACCAAATCTCTTTGAACATATTGTAAATGTTGGAAGTTTATTGTTTTTGAAAGCATTGGTTTTCCATGCTCGGAATCTTGAAAGAAAGTCCTTGTTATCTGATATTTATGGGTGGAGAGCTACACTGAAAGAATAACACTTTCCTGAGGAACAAGACAAGGAAAGAAAAACTGAAGTCATTTTTCTTCTTTCCCTTCTTAAATCTGGCTATTTCATGGTGAAAGGACTTTTGTCTGACTTTTGGTTAAAAAAAAAAAAAGGGAAAAACTTGCTGGATTGTCTGTTCCTGGCTTTTACCTGATCCATAAGAGCAGATAGGAAATGGCCAAACTCCGACTTCTTTCATCTGCTATAATTGTTGATGTTTTTGATTCCAGGAATATTCAGGACAGATCACTTCTCAAAGTGTACAACAAGGATCCTTCACATGCATTTAATCACACACCAAAAACTGTGAATGGAGACATGAGGGTAAGCATCAGTATTCTGTTTTTACCTTTATCTGGCAGTCAAATCCTTCCTCTTCCTCTCCCCATTTCTCATACAGTCATAGCCCTCCCTCACCCCACCCCACCCACCCATCTCCTGGTTTCTCGGGTTTCTATAACTCATCCCGTCTGGTGACTCATTGTTGGTCCTTTGGTAGAGAAATAATATTTTCTAGTCATTAGGAGGAAAAGGATTAAAATGAGACTGGGATGTACTTTAATTCACCATTAAGCATGGAGATGGATGGATGGGTTGATTGGTTGATTTACAGTGCTGAGGATTGAACCCAGAGTCTTCCATATTGTAGGCAAGTGTTCTACCGCTGAGCTGCATCCCCACCCCCTTGGCATAGAACTTAGATATGTTCTACCTCCAAGGAGATTCTGAAAATCTTCACATAAAAGGATTCTGAACTCAAGTCCATAATACATGTACGTACTCAAAGGATCTCTTGCCACTTTTTTTCTCTGTTGAAAGCTAAACTAACATGCAAGCAAACCAAAAATGCACAAGATGCTAGGAGAATCTGTTCATGTTCTTCCATTATCCAAGTCCTAGCATTCTCACTCAGTAACTCACCTGGTTCAGGACTGTTCACCTTTTGTACTGCGTCAAGTGTTAGCAAGTGTTCCCTGAAACATGTTCAGGGCAGAGGACAAACATAGGTGTGATTTGGAAACTAGATGTAGGTCATCTTAGGAGATTATCCAAACATTCACAGGGATGTTTTGAAGGAAAAAGAATAGGGAAACTTAAGAAAAGCAGATTTTAAAATCATGTTAATGTAGGTCGTCTAGAAAGGCATTGAGTTTCTAACAAGAATGCTACATTCTTCTGAAGTAAAAATGGGAAGGGAAATACAAGATTAGTTTCTCAGCTGATCTTTAGCTGAGACACACATTTTGAAGATACTGTGCCATTTTACATCATGTTTCTGTGGATTAGCCACCAGCTGGATGCTAGAATTTAACAAGGAAAAAAGATAAAGGAATGAATTTCACCACCAAAAACACCCAGGGCCTGTTCTGTCCTGGGTTACAGTGTTATTCTGGGCGAAGTGCTTTCTGATAGCACATGTTAGTTTCCTGTTGCTGCAGTAACAAAGTATGACAAACCTAAAGGCTTAAAATACCACAAATTAACAATTCTATAGTTCTAGAGTTTGTAGGCTGACATGAGTCTCAGTGTTCTGAGATGAGGGGACACAAAAGCTGAGTTCTTTTGTGAAGGCACCAGAGAGAATCTATGTCTTGTTCTTATTTTTTCCCATCTTTCAGATGTCATAGACATTGATTCATAGACCCCTTCCTCTATTTTCAGACTGAGAAAAAAAATAGCATCCCTCTGACCCTACTTCCATTGTTTTGTTTCTAACCCTCTGTTGTGTACTTTTAAACACCCACAGTGAGCCTAACCTACACTCTAGGAAGAAAGGGAAAAAGAAACTCCTTATTTTAAGGTTGGGAAGTTAGCAACCTTAATCTCTCTTTCCTGTGTAATCTAATGTAGTCACAGGTCCAGGGGTTTAGGTTGCAGACCTTTTAGGGGACCATGGTTCTTCCACACAGGGTGTGAATTTAAAACCAAGAAAGTCTGAGGCCCCGAACTGGAAGAATTTCTGTGAAATTCTGAATTGGGATGTGAGTGATGATGTAGTAGAACCAGAGCCTTCACTTTTGGAGGGAAAGACCTCTTCTGTTCTCAACTTTGTTTTAGTGTCTGAAATGATGTGTGATTAGAGTTGAAGGCTGTATTACTCATTGCACAAATGTAGGAATTTGAGATTTGCTTGTAGCCAGTTAACTTTAAATGTAAACCAAAGCCACATAAAGGTAAATTGAATCATGCCAGTCATGGAGCATAGACGAGTATTATGAGATGTTTTGCATTTCTAGATGACATTCACAAGAGCTTTGGCTTCCATGAAAATCTTTATTTTTTTTTTTTTGATAAGTCTAGCCTTTGAACCGTGACTCTATTGTGCTCAGTTGTTTCTGTGATACAAAGTCATTCCCAGACCATCAACGCCCCACAATTGCCCTTGCAAGTCTTGTGAATGGCTGACGAGAACAACTGTTTTAACTCTTAAGCAGATGTGGTGCCTCCAATAGGACCCACTGTGAGGACTGGGACCATCAAATGTTAACCATATGCACGAAGCCTTTTAGAAGGTGGAACTTTTGTGATGCGTTTCAATGAAGTGGTTCTGTTTTTACTTTTAAATGAAACAATAGCGATCACTCTCTGAGTTCTTTACAGTCTACTTCAGATACCAGTTGTCCAAATGAGAAAATCAACCGTTGTCTCCAGATGAGGGCGTAATATATGTCACCATCTATCCAATGGAAAAGCCCCTATGTGTCAGTGAAGGCTATTTAGAAATAAATAGAAAGTGTAACTTGGCCCCTGTTCATAGGTTACAGAAATTTAAAGTCATGGAATTCCTTTGGTCTCATCTTTTGGCTCTTGAAGTTGGGATTCTCTGTCCTCTCCCTAAATGGGCCTGCATTTCCAGGAAAGGACAGGAAGTTTTGTTGAGCCCTGTCTATAGCCCAGCTGTAAAACCCTTTGCTCATGGTGAAGACTAGAAATAGAGAACAGAGCAAGGACTGGTTGTCGTAGACTAAACCAAGTTGCAAGATGGAATGCATACATTCTCACATATGTCTGCAACATGAGCATAGCCATGAAGGAAACTGACAGTAACCACTCATGCATCCATCACTGCAGCCCTGCCGTGATGTCATTAGACTTTGCTCCTCAGCCCCCAGACAGCCGGAACCAGACCTCCCAGCTGGTTTCTTGTTACCAATAAACATGCATCTGAGAAAGACATCCATAGGAACAAGCCCAGGGGCCACAGCAGCCGTGCCAGAACTCTGCAGTACTGTCTGAGGCTGTCCTTAAACAATGAACTTAGCATCTTGCCTTTAAACAGGAAGAAAATGTAAGCCTACTCATCTGAAATTTAGAGGCAGTTCTCCCAGAACACTTTATGACCAAATGGTGTTCCTCAGGAAGCGTGTTAGACTGAAGCCTTAACCCAGAGGTTCTGGAATTGAGCCTGTGCTTAGGATTTGTGCTTGCTGGGAAAGACATGTGTCTACTTTTCTATCTAGCATCTAGCTGAGCATTTTTGAGGCTAGTCTATCTAATTGAGACTTGTGGTTTTCAGCTGCGATTAAGCACAGCCAGCTCTTGGTTCTTTACCATAGGTTCAAATCACTCTGATGTAATTTAATTGCTTGGCTTTGGTTCCTTGCATCAGATAGTAGGTTTGATAATTCAGTTCCCAAGGGACTGAGTTCACCTTATGGGTCAAGCCCTTTTGCACAAATTGCATATATACTCACAAGGTTTTTCATTCATGAATGTACATTCATAAATGAACCATTCCATTCTGTAGCTCTCAAAGATGACCAGTTTGATGACCATCAAACCTGATGACATTTTCATGGTGTTTGGGTTTCTCCATCTTCTTGTGTTCAAGGCAAATACTTCCCAAGATTCTTTGCACTCATTGTTTATTATTCTCTCTCTTCTCTTTCTGTTCATTTCACTTGAATGTCTCTTAATTTCTGCTTTTATGTGGACAACTGCCAGATTTGCATTTAGAACACACTCCCTAGACTGAGCCCTGGGTCTTAAATTACTTGCTAAGACAAATCAGCCACTGCCTCCTGGTCCTCTTTCTGACCTTTGTGTTTGGCATTGAGGCATTGTCTCCTTAGCAACCACTGGCTTCTGGGACCCTGCTGTGAGGGAACCCCCCCCCCCCTTGCCTGCATTCAAACACATCAGAGTTATATGCTAACTTCTCTTCCTCATGGCCTCAAATAGCCTTCAGAGTGTTCAGGCAGGCTTTACCAATTTGGGTTTTGGGGTGTTTATTTGTTTTGTTTTGGGGTTTGGATTGGTTCTTTTTCATCTGAACTTTTGCACTTGTGATTTTTATCTTACTACTGATTTTTTTTTTCTTTTAAATTGTTCTGAGATTTGAACCCAGGGATGTACCACTAAGCTACACCCCATTTTTTTTTGTTGTTATTGTCTTGAGACAAGATCTCACTAAATCTCATGGAGGCTGAGCTTTACTTTGTGATTCTCCAGCCTCAGCCTCCCAGAGCCTGCAGTTAAAGGCTTATGCCCTCACACTATGCTCTTGCTGATTTAACTTTCACAATCATGTCAGCATGAATGGCCCTTGAAACTATGAATCTAATTCTGCCATTTCTACAATCCAAAACTCATGTTCAAATTCTAAGTGGTCATATCAGCATTCTTTCAATATTTCCAGTGTATCCAGTTGAAGACAAAATTCCTGGTCTGTTTGTTTCCCCCCTAAGCCTTTATTCTGTTTGATCATCCTTTGAAGGCTCTGTGGGGCAGTGGGGCAGAGCGAGAGCACATTCATGTTTTGGCAGATGGGTCCTAGGAGTATAATTTAAAATATTGGTTATCAGTGGTTCTTCTCTTGTCTGACTGTCATTCATCAACACATTCACCAGTGAGTCACCAGATCCAGCTCATTCCATGCTGCAAAGGTCTCATTTCCCAGGTGTCCTTGCAATAGCTGACTGGCTTGTGCATTTGTTAGGCCCTTGCAAGGGTACTTTCATTTAATCCCTAAGACAAAATTTTGAGGCAGGCATAGGTGCAAAGTTCCACATTTACACCTGATGAAACTGTTGTTTGTGTTAAGAGCTTTTCCCCAGGCCACCTAGCTAGAGAGAAGCAGAGCTGATGTTTGAAGCCAGGTAGCTTCTTTCCAGATGTTAGTAGCCTTCTGCTGCTATGGTTACAGCACTCTTCATTTCTGAACCACCTCATCTCCCAGTTCTTACTCCCACTGCGCTTTTCCTGTTCTTGGTATCCAAACGCCCTCTCATGCCCCGCGTGTCTGCCTCATATAACTTGAGTGTGTCCCCCAAAGAGCCCTGTGCTAGAAGCTTGGTCCCTACTGAACCAGTGATGAGAATTATTGACTCTTTAATGGGCAGCACTAAGTGAAAGATGATTGGGCATTGGGGGCGCTGCCCTCAGAAGGGATTGATGTAGTTCTCCCAAGACTGGGTTAGTTCTTGCAGGAATGGGTCATTGTAAAGAAAAGTGAAGGCCATACCGTATACTTGGCCTCTTCTAAATGCACCCATTCCCTTTCCTGCTTCTATTCCATGTGGTGACACAGCCACACCTTTGCCAGACTCTGGCACCATGTTGTCTGGATGTTCGAGCCACCAGAGTTATAAACTGAGAGAACCTTGGGTATCTTGTTACAGCAACACAAAACAGACTGATAGAGTCTTCTTAAAACTCTGCTCATCTAATAGGTTCTGATTCCTTCAATAAACAGTGTGCAAAAAAGTGGCTGAGGACAGCAAATTTCTCAGGGCTTTACTATATCAAACCAACCAAGAGCCATGTGTATACCATGTTTGCCTTTTGAGTAGAACAAGCAAAATGTAAAAGACATCCCTAGAACTGTTTGGGAAATTACAACATATGTTAGGAATCAGATGATATTAAGGGATAATGTAATTCTGTTGGATATAATAATAGGTTGGCAGTTATGTTTTTAAAAACGAAACCTACTAAAGCATTTATAGGTTAGATGATACAATGAATGGGATTTGCTTTAAAATATTCAAGCAACCCCATACACACAAACAAAAGGTGAAATTGGATAAAAATTGTTAAAATGTGGGAAAATGTCAAAGCTGGGTAACGGGAGTTCATTATATTATTTGGTCTTCTCTTTTTAGTTTGAAAGTTTCCATAATAAAATGGTAAAAGGTTAAAAACTTGTTTTATAGCCTAAACAAGAGTGCCTATCCACAAAGCTTTCCCTAACGCTGTGTCAGAATTCATCTGCCCCTCCTAAGGGCGTGTTGCACACTGTGTTCTAATTGTTCTTGTGCACGGTTATCTCCTCCACTAGACTGTAAGTGATTCAGAAACACATGTTTATCTCTGTCTCCTTCTGAAAGCTGGTCGAGCACCCTGACTGATGGTGCATGTATAGTAAACACGTGTTAAACGGAATGCATGGAGGACTATAATGATAGTGCTACAAGTGCTGTATTTGTCATTTTCTGCCACTGATGGACCCACTGTAAAAATATCTCTGTTCTCATCACCAGAAATAGTTGCGCTTCTCCCGGTTTATTTTTACCATATGGACACTGAATCTTGTAAGTGATTATTTTGCCTCTTTGTGTTGTTACACTAAAGCTTAGAATTAAATTTGTGGCCCACCCACAGTAGGGTTACAGGCACTTCTAATGTGTATTTGTGTGTTGGCTTTGTTCCTGGCGTCTCTTTTTAATTTCCCTGCTTTCATCTTCCCTTGTGATACATTCCATTTCAACTTTATTTTTTTTACATAATTGCAATAATTTATGTGAAGTCTATTAATTTCTTTGTAGCATGTCAGAATAGTTCTATAATATCAGTAGTATAGAATACTATTATCTATAATAGTATTTGTTCTATACTTGTATCCTGTTGTTCAGGATACAAGATAATGGTGCTTTTTGTGTCTGTGAAGTAGTTGCTGTGTTAAAATATTTTACACAAAGTATTATAATTTAAATTTGTTGGGTTGGGGATTTAGCTCAGCAGCAAAAGTGTTTGCCTGGCAAGTGCTAGGTCTTGAGTTCAACCCCCAGTACAAAAATAATAATAATAATAATTTAAATTTGTCAATAACTCTACACACAAGTGCATGGATTTCATTTTTACAGGTGACAAAACTGAGGCCAAAGAAAGCTCTCCCAAGCTTATTTCTTGATAAATGGCAGATGTAGGATCTCAACCCAGTTCTTCCTGTTTCTTTGTATTTAGTCTTCAACCTCCCTTCCTTGATATTTCTATTTACGTTTTTGCAAGATTTGAAAGGATGTTCCTAATGAGATTTTTAAGCACACAAAACATCCTTAGTTAACACTGACAGTATTGTGTATCTATTTCATTGCATCCTGTGTGTTTTACTTTGCCCCACTCTATCCCCTGCTGGTTGCACTAAAAAGACATAAACCTACACAAACAAGCAAACAAACTGCCATTCAGTATGTGTATCTGTGATTGCCACAGAATTGAGAACTCTTTTTTTCCACAGGGCAGTGTTATGATTGAGAAGAAAGATTTGGGATTGGGGAAGGAATGAAGTAACCTATAGAAATGGCCACAGCAGGCGTGGTAGCACTCACTCGTAATCTCAGCACTTAGAAGGCTGAGGCAGGAGGATTGCTGGGAGTTTGAGGCCAGCCTGGGCTATGAAGTGAGTTCAAGGCCAGCCTGAACTACATAGTGAAAAACTGTCTCAAATAGATGACAAAAAAATTTTTTAAAGGAAAAAAGAATTCCATAGAAATGGAAGTTTCAGAAAACACTCCTAGGTAACCTTACTATGTGTTTTAATTCTTCTTTGAACATAATGGCAATAGTGTTAATAATGAGCATTCATAATACACTTACTATGTAGCCATGTTGCTAAGCATTTCATCCAGATTCACTCGTTTGACTTTCAGGACAATGGAAATTTGACAAGGATTCTTTGCTTTCACCGGGAGAAGTATACTTCCCAAAACCTTGTGAGTGAGATTCAGAGCCAGGAGGAACTGCGGTCACTGCTGTCCTTTCCCACTCGCAGAGTCTAAGGCTCATCCCCATGTGTCTATGGCACCTGTTCCTGAAGACCCATCCAAAAGCCACTGCCTTCCCCGACCTTTGCCTCCTCTGGTCTTTTGCAGCCCCCATTGCACTGTCCCTCCTCAGAACATCCATGGAACTTTACCTCCCTCTTTCTTACCATGCGTCCCTCTTGCTGTCCGTGTTGTAGTCACCGATTCTTTCTAATCTCTCAACGTCTCATTCCTCTCCATGCTCCCTGTGGCTGCCTCTTAGACACCACCCTGCGCTAAGTTCTCACTAAATATTTGGATGGAAAATGGCACTTAGATCAGCACTTTGTATCACAAACTTTCCATTCATGCCTCCACTGTGGAGATAAATATAGTGATCCATAAATGCAAGGATTTGTGGTTTATAGCTTTCCTAGTTTATCCTTGTTGGACTCCTGACCCAACAAGAAATATGAATGTTTACCTGTCCTAACAGTGTTCCACATTGCAGCAGTAGAATTTGATAGCAGTTAATATCCTTGAAGTTTAAAATATGAATAACAACAAGGGAGAAAGTCTGACTTTGCCAGATTAAAATAAGTGATTACTAGAAACACACACCCATCTGCCTGCCCTTTTTCTGGAGGGGTGGGTGTCCAGAGGTGTATTCATCTGTGGGATGTAACTCGGTGCCTGTCTAGCAAACACAAGGTCCTGAGTCCAGTGCCCTGTTCTAAAACAAAAACGAAAAAAAAGTAAGCCGAGTCTCTGAGTAATAAATCCAAATACAACAGATCATGTTTTTGCTGTATTTGTAACACAACAAGACAAATCTTGCTTTTAAACTGAGTTGGTAGTCAGTATTTCAAATATCCCCAAACTTACAAGATAGGGGCGATAGCTTTGGAACAGTGAACCTCATCCTTAGTCTCTTGCCACTTCTGGTCTAGTCTGTCATGTAAGATCTTCAGGATACAATGGGGAACCAGATATGTGCACTAACTACCCTCTCAGACCTGACAGTAGGTCAGAAAAGCCAATAATCAAGCATGATACAGCATCTCTAATTTTTCACATCAACTCAGCCTATGTGAAATCCTTGCCTTGGTTCTGTGTTGCATTTAACACCACAGAACTGGCTTATGAGTGATATACCTAGTGATGCCCTTTTGCATTGTGTCTTTCTGCCGTGCAAGAGGATGATTCTGTTACAACTGATAAGAAATTGCTCTTATTGCAATGTTTAGCTAGCAAACACATTTTAATGCACTGGATATCCAGAACATGGCAGATATTTTTTCCTCCCTTGCTGCTACCAGTTATAAAGTCTTATTTTTTTTAAAAAAAAAAAAATGAAGGTACTATATGCACGTCTCATAGACAGCTTCCAAGTGATACAAATCTCATCTCTCCTGCTGCGTGTCTGCTTGCTTTTCCTTGCACTTTTTTCTTGTCATTGAGAGGTTATGACAACATGAGCCATATTGTATTTATAAACATCACGTGTTTCCTTGATATGGCTTGCAGTTTCTGCCAGACAAGAACACATGGAAGAAACATTTCTCGTTAGCTCAGCATTGGTTTTACTTATGCTGGTTTCCGGGACAGGAAAAATGCCTTCCTACTCAGATTTAACTTTCATAGAGTAGAAACAAAACCTCTGAATGTCCGTGAAATAGTTTTAATAAGGGTGGATACTGCTCCTTTAAACCACATATTTTGACTAAAAGCTTCCTTCTGTAAGAAAACCAAGCCTCGCATTTAGTCACCATGAAGACAGGCTGAGCTGAAGGCATTCGAGAGATGGGTGGTTTCCAGATCTCTGCAAATCTAGAAAGTTTCTTCCAGAAAAGAAAGGCTTATAGAAGATGAAAGGTAAGAGCTATGTCTTTACAGCAAAATACAACCTTCAGAAATTCTCTCGTCACACTCCGGCACATTTACATTCCCTTGAGTTAAGTCTTCTGTATTCAAGTTCAATTCACTAAGGAATTACAGGGGGAGGTTTTTCTCCGAACTTCCTCACTTTGCTTAGGAGACTTCTTTGTTGCCTGTATTAGTCTGCTTTTTTAAAGATCTACTTAAATTATCTTGGGCTGTCGCCAGTCTACGGACCTTGTGATCTAGTTTCTGTTTAACCATATAATTTAGAAAAAGATTTTAAATGTCAGCGTAGTTTACTTGTACAGAGCTTGTTGATTTATGTGTTTTGTGACAGTTTTCATGAAGCTGCCGACTTGTATTTAGTTTCTGAGACAAATTTAGACAAATCAGAAGGCACAGTAAAAATGGGATTAGTATGTGTCTTTCAATGCTGAGGGAGGAAATGACTTGATTTTTTTTTTCTTGTGAAAATAGATTGAAATTTTTAAACAAAAATGACTCTTTTATCTTGGTTTTGAAAACAATGTTTAAAGAAATATCAATGTAAGCCTTATGAAATAACATGGAACATCCCTACAGTTGTTAAGTAACAGAGACAAGCAAGCCTGGCGTATCAGGCTTAATGATTCCTAAATAAAAAAAATCTTTGATAGGAACCATATTTATTTGACATAACTGTTCTGTCTTACTCTTGCAGTAATTATGTCACAATATTTTGCATTTATTTCACTCCAAAGAGCTTAATAAGGTCAGTGTTCTTTTATATCAATTGGTTTTCCTTTAAAGAAACATATGTGTATGGATCTACCTACCTGTCCTCCTGAGAATGTTTTTATTCCAGTTCATAGAAGAGTTAAATATACATGGATTGTTGTTTTCCACTGTGGTCTTAACAACATATATCATTTCATTGAGTCAACCTATGGCATAGGTTCTTTATACCCATTTAACTATTGGGAAATTGAAGTTGAGAGAGATTCTGCAACAATGTCACATACTAGTAGGTAGCAGAGCTGGGATTTAAATCGAGCCTGTCTCTCTTTAACCTTTGGTTTTACTGCTACACCACATAGCCTCACCAGTAGATGAGAGCTTCTGGTCTGGAGTAAAATACAGATAACTTATCTTAAGAAGAAGAATGAATGAATGAATGAATGAGTAATGTGTATCTGGCTTTGTTGGGATTTTTTTTTTTTAATTATTATCTGTAGCATCCACATCCTAGGACTGTATCAGGATGATTGTTTATCCAGGGATTTGGGTACAAGTTCAAGTGAAATGAAACAGCGAACATCAGGTAGTATAGAGATAGCAAAAATCACCTTGAATAAATTACTTTTTATTGCAAAGACTTTTATTGCTTTTTTTTTCTTTGCTTCTTGTACTGTTTTGTTCATTAAAAAAAAATGTGTTCACAGACAGAGCAGGGAGTATATTTGTGAGCTTGCTTTGGAAATGAGAAGTCTTTTTGAAGAGATTAGCTCAGTGTGTCTGCCCACTACCCTTTGGGAGGGAAGCCAGGAAGAATATTTAAAAACATTGAAGGTGAAGATTCTGGAATCAGGGCAGCCAGCTGAGCCCACCAAGAAGCAGAGCTGCACCTTCAGCAGCCTCTTCCCACCACTTGCTGAGGACTGCGACGTGAACTCAGCAGCAAAAATATCTTGGTGATTTGTGTTGCAAAGTAATTACTGGCAGCCACATCACCTGAGATACAGCTGCTCATCACAGCTTCTGGACCAAGGTGACTTGGCTTCCAGGGCTGGTCACAAAGCTCACATACCCAAAAGCCCCCTGGACTAGCGGACCTCTTCCTTAAGCAGGCACAGAGATTGTATCCCAAAGATTTCAGAGCTTTGCTGGAGTATAGGGGAGAGGTTTGGGCCACACCCCTCTGCCCTGACATCATGCTACATCTTTGATCTTATAAATACAGATGTCAGAGGAAATGGCCTTTGACCTGGAGCATATGTCCTTCTACTTTCAAGTTGGAGTCCTGTTACCTGTGTGTCTCTGGCCGGGGATTTGCTTTTCCATGTTTTCTGCAGGTCCCCACTGGGGCAGTCCAGACCATACCAGAATGTCCCCTCCCACGTCTACCCAGAGCCTTTGGGACTCAGATCCCATGGCATAGTAGACTTCTCAGTGACCATTGTTTATACCCTTTCCAAAAGGTCTCAAGCAAGCCTGTTTTATTTTATATAAATTTTAGTGTAGAAGGAATTTTGTACTAATCTTTTAAAAAGAAAAATGTATTTAAAGATGCAAACCCCTTGCTGAGACCATACTTGCCCCTGCCCTATGGGTTGGCAGTCTCCTCATTTGCATGTGATTTGCAGGTCTCTGCTTCTGAGGAAATAGAGCTGGCTACTTTAAATGTGTGCCTAGCAAACCTACCCAACCTGTATTGCTGGTGTTCCCTTGATGAGCAGGCTTGACTTTTGGAGTTATCAGGATTTGGAGGTGAAAAAGAGGGTGGTAGGCATCATCTTCTCAAACCTATTGACCTCCAGTTGAGACCTGGTAGGCCCAGAGTGACTGGAGAGATTCGATGAAGATCACAAAATAAAGAAGTGAAAAATGGGGCTGGAGCCCAAGCCACCTGTCCCAGACCTGCCCTCTGCCTGTATCCAATGCCATGTGCTTGTTTGCTTTGGTTCTCATTCCTGTGTCTCATGTGGTTTGTTTTACTTATGGATTGGAGAAAGCTGTGTATTTGACATGGCCATTCATTGCTGTAGCTGTAACTAGGTTTTATTTCCCTCCAGAAAGCAGTTCGAACCTCTCTCTTGTGGATGATCTTACTAAAAAAAAAAGAACCAAAATCCTATAATAGGGCCAGAGCTCATTAATTGGAAATGCATGGGCCTGGACCAAAAAGAAATGAATTTTGAACCAACTAGATTTAGATTATCCAGTATTTTTATGGAAGGAGAACAGGCCATCAAGTCAGCTGAAAAACGGCAGCTGCTCCAAATTGAGATGCCTTGAATAAAACAATATTGGCTTAACAAAGTTGTGTAGTATTACAGTATTATCTTCAAAAGTCAGTTGTATCACTGTAGCAGATAACTTCTACTGTCACTCTGTTTGAAGCTATAGTATACTACTGCTCAAACTACTTTCAGAGTTACTCTTTGCTTGGAACTAGTCAATTATATGTGGCAGAAAAGCAAGTTTTAAAATTTTGGTAATTGTGTAATACTGATGTTACTGATTTTCTTCTAAAACTGGTAGCACAAAGAACATGAGAGTTTAATGAATGCTACTGTTCAAGTGACAGTTAAGAAGAAAAAATTCAATTTAATATTGACTTAAAGAAAATTATTGAATGAGCCATGTGATACAGCTGGTGTGAGGACACAGTCCCAGTGGCAGTGGGTGTCTCCTTCATGCAGGAAATGTAGAAATTGAGGCTTTGGACAAAGCCCAAGAGAGGGGGTCATGGAAAGAATAAAAAGCTTCATTAGAGATTATACACCTAAAAAAAATTGAACCATTTCAATTTCAAAATTCAATTAAAATATTCCTTAAGAGTTCTCAAAACCTCAGCGTCTTATTATTTGGCACAAAAAGGAGCTATTTATTAAGTCATTTTTGTGCAGATTTTTGTAATTTGAGGCCCCTCCAGATAAAAGGTGTGAATACCCAGCGTGTCTTTTAAGCTGTAGGATCTGTCTCCATTGTTCAAGCAGCACTAACTCACTCCATATTCCTCAAACTCGGACAATATGTCTGACTTGTCTGGTTGATCAACACATGTACTTGATTTTTATTCCTTTTATTTTTTTCCCTTTTCCTGTGACATCAAAGGTCATGTTTTGGCTTACTATGATTCCAGTCTTTGAACCTGTTCATTTTTATTTATTCTTGATAGAGTAAAAGAGCTGCCAAACGACAATGAGAAATCATGACAGTATCCATAATGAGAGAGATTTAGAAGTAGCAGAGATCTGATCTGCAGTGTGCTTGAATTCAGATGTGCATTTTTCATAACCCCTACCACATAGGATTTATGGTCAGAACCTGTTGTGTTTAGGTAGAGCATCTAGGACTGATTCTTGCACTTCCTTTCAGGACAAAAGGACACAAAAAGAACATTATAGATGCTTGATAACTTGTAGTACTGTCTTTTTTCATTGGTGGGACAAAATATTCAACAACCATAAGTGAAAGGAGAGGTTTATTTTGGCTCCCAGTTTGGTCCATAGTTAGCTGGCTTCCGGACAGCGCAACATGGCAGAGAGGCATTGCAGAGGATAAGCAGCTCACTCATGCCAGACAGGAAGAAGAAAGCAGATCAAGGGAGGCAGAGAGAGGGATACACCCACCCAGGCCATGCGCTATGACCCTCCTCCTCCAAGCAGGCTTCACCTCCTAACTCACTTCAGCTATGAACACAGCAGTGGACTAATCCACTAATGCAAGTCACACCCTCATGATCCAGTCACATCCCAAAAGATCCTCCTGTGAGTGCTTAGGAAGGCACGGGGTACATCCAGACATAAACCATTTACAGATAGAACTAAAGGAACATTCTGGATACAGACCCACAAAGTAGATACCTACGTTGCTTGCTTGTAAAAGCAGATCGAAAAATACATTTTTTAGCAGTTGTGTAACTGCAAAATAAAAGATATTTCAAAAAAAAATACCTGTTCCACTGCAGCGTAATTTACTCACCAGATATCTACAGGGTTCAGACCATAATGCTTCAGAAATTTGCTGCAGATTTTGCTGTATATATTTAGACCAGGGAGCCTATTAGCTTGTGATCTGTGAGACCCTCTGCACCCTTCACATGAAAATGAGAAACGGGCACTGTTGGCAACCCAAGGCTATAATTATGTTAATCTGATCATTTCAAGACCAACTATGTTGTTTTAAAATGTTTCTGTGTTTTTATTATTCATAACAACGATCTGAAGAAATTTAGCAAAAATGCTAGTGTTTCTATTCACTATCACCTTGTAACAAGAGCATTGAAAGGAGTCTGGTGAATTTTTATATTTTTAATTTTTGACATAATTTCTATCAAAAGATATGTGCTCATCTACAGAAGAAAAGTCGCATGAGGAGGATATAGCTCAGCAGCACAGCACCTGCCTGCCAAGAACAAGGTCTTTAGTTTGATTCCTGGTATCCCCCCCACAACAAAAAATAGAAAAAAATAGAAAAGTTACATATTTAAAATATGCATAGTGAATATATGTGCATACCTATTTCAACGTTCAGTAGCGAAATATATTTCCCTTGGCATTAGACCACTACTTACTGCTCTATGATAAAAAACAAGAATTAATTTTTTGACCAATATTACAAGAGGTTCTTTTTTTTTAAGTGACAAACTCTCTTGAAGCACCAAGATATTTTATTTTGAGACAGGGTCTCACCTCTTAGTCCAAGCTGAGCTGGAGTTTATGATCCTCCTGCCTCAGCCTCTCACAGGGCTGGCATGATGTATGCATACACCACAATGCTAGGCCAGATGTTTGTTTTTAATATAACTGTGGGACAGGTGGAGGATGGATAATTGTTGAAATTTTGAGACAATCCAAAATTTTGGTTTGAGCTCATTGTTTGCACTGCTTCCACAGCAACTAAAGTTTTTATTCTGGCCACAGGTTATTAATGAGATGAAGTCTCCTTTTATTATCAGAGAGACCTCTCCCAAGTGCTAAGATGGGAAGGGAGCCGGGCATAGTGCTACAGACCTGTAGCCTGAGCACTCTGGTCTGAATTCTGAATCATCAATTAATTTGGGAATGGAAATGAGGAAGAATAACTTTCTAAATGTGAGTCTGTGTCATATCATTGGACTTTTTCTCAAGGTTTCTCAAGATTGATGTCTCTAGAATAAGTTTTTTTCTCCATATCACTTTTCAGAAGAGAAGAAAAAAGATAATACAAAGAAAACTGGGGGAGAAGGGCTAGATTTTGGGCTGGGCGGTGGGGAGGGGGATGAGGATCTACTTTTGGTTAGCGCTAGAGTTTGTTTCTTTCTGAATTGAATTTGATTAATGCTCTTGGTGCAAACCATGAACTTTGAAAAGCCTCTTCTTTTCATGTGGCTTGCCTCATGTGGGATTGGGAAGTCTTTTCTGAGAGCGGGCACTGTTTGGTGGGAGCAGCTCCACAGTGTCTACCTCCTTGTCCGCTGTCACAGGGAGTGTGACTTCTTTTCCTGGGATTGCTCACTGGGATGGAAGCAATACATTTTGTTTCTCATGAGCTGCTCAATTTCAGGAATGCAGGACTTCAGTAAAGAGGAGGAAAGCCCAAAAGTCCTGAAGTTTGGAGCTGGGACACAGGGAAGCAGGTCTGGTACCAGAGAGGCCCAAGGGACTAGTTAGGGCTGGCTAAACTCCCTAGGCTGCTGGGCAGGGCAGGGCAGGGCAGGGGCAGGGTGTGGGCAGACACTTGCCAAGCTCAGCCTCAGGGTATGCATGACTCCCAAACAGGTTGTCTTTGAGGCTGTTATTTATCCAAATAAGGCGAAAGCAGTGGTTTTACCGACCATCTCAAATTTCCAAGCTATGTTCACTGGCTGGCTGACTTGGTATTTGAACTGAAAACACAAAGGTATTCCTTTGAAATAGAGCTCTCTTGTGTGGCTGTGAAAGTCCTGGGGTCATTGTTTGGAAGACACCTCCCCCCACCTGCAGATAATGTTAATATAATGTGGTCTGCTTCAGCCTTCTGTTATGGGTATTGTGATAGTCATTTGAGATGGCTTTGTTCAGATAGTCCTGGACTCGATTGTGTACAGAAATAATATTCATCTTCAGTGGCCCCTGAACCTTGCTCTTCTTTAAAGAGAAGCCAGAGAAGGTCAGACCTCCACACTGGTTTCTTGACACCAGATTGTTCTGGTATGTCATAGATCTTGGCCCTGCTATTTGACTTTGAATAAGACTCTTGAGGTTCCGGGACCCTCATTTTCTTAATCTGTAAAGTGAGAGTGACAGTATTTATCTAATGGCAACGAACTGGGAATTAAAGGTGGTAATTCTGGGCAACATTTAGTGTATCAGAATTACCTAAAAATGCTAGTGTTCTCTATGTGTATCCTCTCTTGAAAGGTTTAGTTGCAAATATTTGCTGATAAAACAATTCCAGTTCATTATGATTGCCGCCCAAAGTTTATTAAACGTGGGAAGAGCCACCTTCCCAAGTTAGGACTGAGCCAAGTGCAGAGCAGAATGAAGATCGCAAAGTGAGCTCACGGTGACCCTGCAAGGCAACCCCTCTGTCACTAGCGCAGTGATTATCAGTGAGTGCTCCCTGGACTAGCAGGGCATCATCTCCTGGAGACAACTACAGATCCATGTTCTCAGGCCCTGTGAGACCTTCTAAATGAGTCTCTCTGCCCAAAAGACCCAGGATCTGTTTTAACAAACCTTTCAGGTGATTTCCATGCAGAGTTAGAGAAACAGTTCTCTGGGTGCTATCAGTAGTGTTTTGGTAGTATCAGCAGTCTCTCTTGCCCCCCTGGGGTACGTGGCCTTCCCCACTCTCCTCTCTGACAAGCCTTCCCTCCTCCCTAGCATATCTAAAGCAAATTCTTAGCTACTGAAGCTATACTGATCATTCATGGACCGACTTAAATCCCACCTCCTCAGAGAAATGTTCCTCAACAAACTATGCCAGAAGATCCTTATTTTTCTCTAAACTCTAAGCACACTTTTCTATTGCACACATTGGAATGATTCTTGTTTTGCCTTATTTTGAATATTTATTGTATATACCTTATTTTCCCTGCCAGCGTGTAAGATTTCGAAGGTAGTAATTATGTCTCACAGATCGCCTTTACCTCACCCCCTGTACCCCTGGACTTACCATAGGTATTGGCTACTCACTAAATATTTCACAAACCCACACAATCTTATCACTGGAATGGGCTTTGGGAAAGTGTTCAGTGAGCATCTCACTTACAGATAAAGACTCACGTTAACACCTGGATGAGCATGTGCGCCCATGTTTCCCCACGGGAACTCTTTCCTCCCACCAGGCGACAGTGACTGTGGAGAAACTCATGTGGGAGATTCAGAGCCCCTAGTCTGGTCCAAAAACTAGCAGGTGCTGTTTTGCTTTGTGCTACCTAAACCCAAGGACATCAAATGGGCTTTCACAGGTGCATTCATTTTATAAACCTGGACCCTCTTAAAATTTCTCATAATGATGAGAACTGAGAGCCTAGTGGTGAGCATGTATGATTTTAAAACACATAGCATTTGTGTCCAGTCTTCTCCATGAACATTTTCCCAGCTCACATACTCAGTATATCCAGGATACACATGGAACTTCTGGATTTGAATGTGTCTCTTAAAAGCAAAGAAAGTGACTCTTTGCATCCAAGACACACTGGCACCAAGGGCTGTCTGGATCTGAAACTACATCATTGTTTCTCTTGTTTGCTTTGGGGGAAAATTGAACTTGGTGATATGTGAATTACTGCTCTCTGGTGTTATCCACTAGAGCCCTTCTCTCACACAATCCTTTCTTTTCCTGACACATAAGCTAATATTGTTCAGCTGAGGAACGAAACAATGGAACAGCGTAAGACCTTTTGTTAGAAATCGTACCTAACAGCTCCTTTACAAGGGCTATGCTGAGGGCTGGGGATTTAACTTAGTGGCTTAAGCGCCTGCCTGGCAAGTGTGAGGTTGCAAGGTTGATCCCCAGTACCAAAAAAAAAAAAAAGGCTGTGTTGACACCTTGCATTATATGTCTCTTCTGGTACCTGGTATTAGAACCAGTATGTGTATTACTGGGACTGATAAGACGACAGAGCAGAATGCAGGCAACAGGGTGATTCCCTTAGAGAGGTGAAGCTCATCACCCAGATCTGCAGTTGGTTCCAGAAAAGCTATGAGAAAGGGGAGGGGGCCATGCAGCTTGGCCTGAACCTGCCAGGGACACTTGGTGTAAGAAGCTAGGACCACTTGAGACTGCTGGAGGCCACAAGAAAAAGGTTATTGGAGGAACAGGGCTTCAGAACTTTGAAGAGCTCTGTGGTCAGTTGCGGTTCTAAACATTAAATGGAAACCTCAGGAGTAAGTGATTCGTAAGTTTTAGTCACTTGCTCTTCTGAGCAGTATGATTTGCACCAGCTCCTTTCAGCCCCAGGAAAGGAATCACCACTTTGTCCTCTGTATCCAGGCTGTATAGACTGCCTTCCCGTCAGTCACACAGCAGGTATCTCAGTTGGGAGTTCAGCTGTCAAGTGTAGTAGTATTTGTGTTTAAATTACCTTCGATTTAATCAGTGTGGGCAGCAGAGCACAAAAACTGATACTGGTGGTTTGCTTGTGCCAAAGGGTGGCTGTCAAGAGTTTCCTTTAAGAGAAGAGGTGGAAATTCTTAACCCAGGAGAGAAAATGAAATCATACGCCAGCAAAGTTCGATCAGTTGTTGTTAATCTCTTACTGTGTCTCATTTATAAATCAAACTTGATCATAGATGTGTACATTAGATAAAAACAGCATATATATGGAGAGTTTGGTACCATCCATCCTGTGGGTCTTCCTTGTATCCCCAAAGTTGAGAAGGGGGTGCACTGTAAATGGCTATTTGATTTTGAAGCTGACATTTGCCATTCATCACTGCACTTCCCATTATTTTCTCTAACGGGATTCTATATAGATGATCATCAGCTCATTGGGCAAGTTTAGATCTCTCACATTATCAAACCAAAATATTTGCATTTTTGAAATTGTCTCATATTTTTGCTCACCCTACAGCTAATAGTACTAGATATCCCCGCCTTCACTGTCGGCATCATCAGATAGGTCAGTTTCCCTGATGCAGAGAAAGCTATAAACACAGGGTACAGAAGTAGGGACCCAGCACCTCTGTCTGTGATTAATGCCTCTTTAAAGGCACAGTCCCAGGGACGTTACCCAGCAGCAGATTTGAAGCCACAATGCTAAGGAATTTTAATCAGATACAGCCCAGATGCTTTAGCCTAGAAGTAGTCTGGTGTCTGTGATTGATGATAACATATGTGCATATAAGCATCAATGTTTATTCATACGCACGCCTGTGTAACTAATAGTGTTGCAGTGACATTTATGCAGTGATAACTATTGAGTAATACATGATTACATAAGTGTATGTAAAGCAAAATATATACTGATGTCCATTAGTTAAGAATAACTAATCTACATCAATCATGTAGCAGTATAACTGATTTTGAGACAAGATTTGAGACAAGAGACTATCTGGATACTTAGCTGCTGCATGCACTGATGTGTCCCAGTGATTTTCTTTCTTGCTAAGGAAATCTGGACCAATGAGTAAAGCAGGAAAGGTTTTTCTCAGGTGGAGTTTCTCACAACCAAAGGCCAAAAAGCAAGCAAGTCAACCTTCTGTGATCACAGTGGAAAGTCACCTGGAGGGGGTTCCACACAGAAGGCTCAGGGTCCTGGATGATGTGGCCTCTCACAGCAGAGGGAGCCATGACACACAGCGTGGGCAGGACACCATGGCCAGGACACCATGGGGAAGCAGCCGCAGGGTTCCTGCTGCTCCCTGCAGGAGTTCGCCTGATTCTGTTTTTCTTTCTCTTGCCAGTGCAGGAGATAAGACAAATACCATTTAAGAAACTTTTATTGGGTGCATTGTTGTAGTTTTGCAAGTTTATTATTCTTGTTGAGCTCTTGCTCCACCTAAATTATCGGTTAAACTTTATCTCAGCTCATACGTAGAGGAAAAAATACAGGCCATAGAGGATCCGGAACTGCCCAGTTCCAGGCATGCATTGTAGGGCTTGGAACAGATCCCTGCACATTGAGGGGACACTACTGCACTTCGTTTTCCGACACTCTGATGAGTACAGTAACACCTGTCCTGTGTGTTTCATAAGTTCTGGGCCCCCATGAAATAAAATCACTAGGGAAAGCATTTTGTAAATTACAAAGTATACAAAGGCTTTGATTATTGTAGATGATTTTCAGTGTGTACTTCTGGTTGAGAGGATACATTTAAAATTCTTTGTTAGAATCAAACGTATTATAAGTAAATAAAGCAATATATTATATATTACAGGGCATATGCTGAGTTAAATGAGCATCTCAAGAGCTGTCCTCAGAAGAAAAATACAAGCTAAGGCACTGAAAATTTGGAGCAGGGCAATGTAGATGATGTATCAGTGACAAATCTGGAAAAATCCTAAGAGGAAATGAAGCATAAAAGTCCAGCATAAAAGAACATGTTCACCCAGGAAGCAGGTGCAAGTGCAGAGATGGAGATAAAAAACAGAAAGCAGTGTTTGTTCCATGTTGCAAGTGGTAGAAAGAAGATACCAGTTTATAAACTGTAACTACTTAGGAACAAAGGAGGTTGCCCTTGGCCTGGATAACCTATCAGGCCCCCAAAGAGGTTGGAGTATCCCTGGGAGAAGGGCAGTTTTCTTTTACTTGCCCTGAAGCTCCAGTTATTGATTGATTGGAGCTTGAAAGTTAAATGATTTATTTAACATGATTTCTTTATTCTGTTTCAGACTGAGATCTTTAATCACTGTTAGGCACCAGCTTATCCACCAGGTCTGGCACTGAAGGAATCTGCCAGAGTCCCTCCTATCAAAATATTTGTGAAAATAGCACTCCTTAAATGTAGCTCTAAGCTAACTGCTGACTGGACCCTCTCCTGCCTGAGAAACCAGTTGTTTGGGCAACAATCTGTTTGGTGTCTGTGAGACGTTCCATTAATGATCAGATGAGACATTAATAGGAGAATGGCCATCTTTGTCGTTTTGACAGCATACACAAGTTGAATTTGAAATGCTTCCAACACAAAAGCCACTTTCCTTCACAGCATCATCTTTGTGTTTGTAGGCACATACAAATTGGATTTTCTTTTAGCATATGTAGCTTTTTTTAAGTCAATAAAGAAATGAATAAGAAAAGAGAATTACACATCAATTTCTTAATACTAGTAGCCTTACTCGAGCATAAAAATCATTTCCCATTGAGGTAATACTGAATATTTACTAGCTTGTCTATTCTTAACACTACCTCAAAAGAAATGAATTGCTTCTACTTAGCTTAAAAAGCCTTAGTCAATGGAAGGAAGAGGGAAGCAAATAACAGGCCACTTTATCCACTGCTGGGAAGAGTAATTCGACAGAGACTGCAGCATCCCAAGGTAGACCGAGCTGGGAGGACCTGGAGAAGTCATCAGACCGGAGTGTGGGAGTGGCAGCAGTTGAGTGCATCAGGACTGAGCCAGGCTTGTTCTCCTGAGTGAACCCTGGTCCCGCGAGTGTGATCCACTCTGGTGAAGCCAGTGGGTCCTGTATATGGCACCAGGATATTGTTTAGGAAATTGACTTGTCTGGTTCATCAGCTACCAGTCTGGGGCCTTAGAATATTGAACACCACCCCCTTTTCTGGGGCGAGCATCATGCTTACTAGAGAAGAGAGCATTGAGCTTATTCTGATGGACTGCAAGATTGGGCTGGCTTTCAGACTCCTGCCGGTGAATTATTATCCCAGTAACGTCAAAGCCATACGTGTGCTGTACAGTCAGTGTCCTGGAGCATTTTGAAAGTGGAAAGGAATTGCTCCGAATGAGGTGGGCAGAGGAGATGGGAGAGGTGAGCCTGACCTAGTCTCACTGGGTACCCACTGGTCACATGGGAACAGGGTCACCCAAAGCCGCTGCTCCCTCGGGCAGCTGACATGGAATTGTGCGTGTTGCATGTGGAGCAGTCTGCTCACTTGGCTGGACAGCACTGAGAAACAGTTCATGGCTTCTGTTTCCCAGTGGAGGACAACATGGTCCAAGGCACTTCACACATAGTCCCTGGAACACACTGTCCTGCACAGAAGACAGAGCAGGTAAATCAGAACACGTGCTCAGCAGTCTGCCTTGTGCCTTAAAACAAGAACTGTGGGAGATGGGGCAGGGTGGAATCTGGGCTTTATCAGACAAAGGAGGCTGGCCCCTGTGGCTCCTTTCCTGAAAGGTCTGTGCATGTGTGCGACTGGAGAAACAAAATCCCAAATGGAGACCAGATGCCTCAGGGCTGGTGGTGTGCACTTCTCATATAGCCTGGTGAGAAAAAGCAAACCCTCGATGATTAGATTAAAAACTCAAAACAAAGGTTTTTACAGCCCTTCCCCTCTTTTCCAACCTCTTTGGTGGCATCTGTTACAACCACTTTATCCAAATATTGTTTCTAATGAGACACTTTAGGAGGGTGGCCGTGTCACGTGCTCTACCATTCCCTCCCTTAGAAACCCTGAAGTGATCTGATAGCAGTAAACAGTTTTTGTTTTTTTCAGAAAGCCTGCGATGCTGACTGCTCTTGGACTTGAGAAACATCACAGAATTCTTTTGGTCAACAAGAACAACCTCTAAAAGCCTTAAAATGGTTGAAAAATGCACAGGCTGCCCAGAGCATGGTCATTAGGTGTGGCATAAGGCCAGCCCAGTGTTTAGCTCCCTGTCACACGATTCCTAGTTGGACAGCATTGGGTTCTACTGGGTCCCTGTGGTCTCAGAAGCACTACCCCACCTTTAAGCAAGGGAAATGCTTCCCGCTTCCCTCACACAGCTCTGTGCGGCTGTCCCTCCTCCCTCTGTGAGAGCGTCAGCTGTGTTCACCATTGTGGAGCAGGTCTCTAGAGACCACCCTGCCTGCTCCACCTCCATCTTGCTTAGGGTGGGGCCGCTGGGCTGGGCTTGCCTTGGGGAATCTCTTCTTTGGGTCCCTGTGGCTGGAGCTCTCCACCTCTCCTCTTCTCAGGTGTGTTTTCCAGAATGATTGCTGGTGCCTGCCCACTGCTGCGTGGACAGATGAGTGGCTGCTACCCAAAGTTCAGCTTGGTGAACCCAGGCAGGTTAATTAGTAGACAGCCTCCTTGCTGGCCTTCCTGCTTTTCCTCTTGTGTGGCGAACCTGAGGGAGAGCTCAGGTTCCCTTCCCTTGCCAAGCTCCTCACTTCAAAAGCCTGGCAGCAGAATGAGTTTGAGGTGCTGGTCTAGGTTTTTATAGCGGCATCTTTAACTCAACAGCAAACAGATCCAAGAGTTGGTCCTGGGGGTGATTAACACGTTGGATTTTCTAATGGTTTCCTTTCATGGTTGCTGGTTGCTTGCTTTGTTTAATGGTCCTGTTTGCCTCAAGTCTATCTGTAACATTTCCTTTATTCTTAACCTAGTTACCTAGGCCTCTCTGAGTCCTTCCTCAGTGTTTTCTCCCAGTAAGCAATTACCAAAGGACTGAGTCACCCATGTGGTAGCCTGTGGTTGGGTGTGGGCTGAGGTTATTCAGTGACTAATTTCCAAGGGGAGGAGAAATTGGTTTATCGTGGGAAGGGCTACTTTTTATCCTTGCCTGTGGCAGCTCAGCTCCTAACTGTGGGTAAAACAAAATGGTTTTTATTGGGGAACATTTCAAGATCTCCGCATACTTCGCAATGATTTTTGTCTCTGAAGAGAAAGCTGTCTAAAAGGTCCCACTGTGGAACTGAGGATTTAGATGAAGCCAGCAAACAAAGGAATCTCACAAGCGGGAGCTAAGCCAATGTGTTTTTTCACAGCGTCAATTATTACAGGTGGTTTCCTTAGGAAAAAGTAAGTGACTTTAATTCTTTGAGAATGAAAGTGGTTTGTACAAAACCTTGTTAGTTTACTCCAGTTACTTCATTGTGTGGTTGGACCAAGTGTTTACAAATTGTAGACCTGGAAGGGTGGGGTTTGAAATATAATGAACTACCCATAATATTCCTTTCTGACAAGCATATATCTGTGTTTCTTAAATGCTCCAGAGACCTAGTATGTGACACAGTTTCCCCTCAGTGGTATTAAATAAACATTCTTCATGCTAGATTTTTTTTCCCCAGAAACAATTTTAAGGTGTTCCTTCTTACCTCTAAGAAATTTCTGAATGAGTAATATTCTGTTTGACTTATGTTGCTTTGGGAAATGCAATATAGCTGTCTATTAATATTCTTAACTCAAACTTTAGATAATCTAATGCTGCCCTAGGTATCTGGGGGGCTGTCAGAAGTATAGAGCCAACATACTGGGTGTTTACTGAGCTACCATAGGTGCTGCAGTCCCAGACCACAGCCCCCTTACCTGGGGCTTTGGAGCTGAGCCTCTGAAGAAAGGTTTCCTGCATACAAAAAGCAGAAGGATTCAAACAACTGAAGAAACAATACTGAATTGAGCAGTAATGAAAAGAGAGAAAAATGATGTCCCCCCAAAGCAGGAATGCAGGAGGAGAGTCTGGTTCACACACAGACACACACACACAGAGAGAGAGAGAGAGAGAGAGAGAGAGAGAGAGACGGTGGGGGGGCAGGCTTGTTTCACCTTGTCAGGTTAGTAGGTTAGTAGTATTTTCTCCTAGGGATCCAACTTTGAATACTAGTACAGGAAGAATGCAAATGTATTTAATGCCATGCCTTTACTTGTTAGCCAGATAGTTAAAACCAAAATGAAATCAAACTATGTAGGTGCCTGATTCTAGGAAGATATCACCATGAGAAGAAAACTAGCCTGAAAGATGAGCATTGCTTTAAACTATGAATTCTAGAATCTTACTCATCCTCCTGCTTCATCCAATCAAGCTTCTTAAAGAATTAGCAAAGTCTGTATTTATTGGAACAAGTGGTCTCCTACAGAGATGGCACTGAAGACTTGGAAAAAGATTCTCTTCTCATCTCTCTGTATCTTCCCACTATTTCCCAAGTGCAAGTTGCCTTTATTTGTTCCCTATCATTTAACACATAAACCTAAATTATCTCATTTCAAGAGTCTGTTTCTGTTGTTAGTTTAAAAAACTTATTCTCTTGGGGCTTTATGGGATCATTGTGTCATCATCTTTGTAGGTTCTTTTTAAAGCTGAGGATAAAATGATCAGGGTGATTTTTAAAACTAAGTCCTGGAAAGTCAGGTATAGCTTGGCAGAGCAACACAGGAATTCTGCAAAGGGCTTCCAGCTTCTAACTTGCTCATTTTGATGGAGACATCCAACTTCACAGTACCTGTTCTGTCACAATTGAATGCTTGGATTAGTTTTGACTCCATAATAGATAACTCAGTGATGTATTCAGTGCCCCTTTTGGATGATGGCAAGATTGTCTTACAGTAGTCAAAGCAGGGCCAGTACAGAGCATGGCCACCAGGGATATGATGCCCATTGCTTATGGCTAGGAGCCACCTACATTGAATGAGTTTCCATTCTGGTCTACTGGGACTATAGAACATTCATGCCATACTAGATACTGGTTGTTAAATGTTTTGACTGTCACCTACGCTCTATATGTGAATGCATAATGTGATGCTTCAGAGTTCTTCTTACTTAATGGTTACATTTCTTTCTGATCACATCTGTACATGCCATCAGGAAGTCTAATGACACTCTGTTTCCTAAGGAGTTTTTTCAATGCTTGGTTTTTGAAGGTAGTCATAAAATGTAGTTCCTAACCATCTCTTTTCACATCACCAAGACTTTTAATTGGTCACCTGCTAGCTACTCCTGTAGTTAAGCAAGGTAGGGCTGCTGCTGTCAGAGAAATCTGTTCAACTTTTTCTTTATTGAAATTATTTTGATGGTTTTCTTGCATTAATATTATTTATGTTTCTAGACCATTCTGTGTTCTTGAGAATCTTGATGTCTGTTTTACTTCACTGATCAGAACAGGGGAGTTTCCCACAGGCATTAGTTGGAATCAGGGTTCCCCATGATTGGGATGTTATCTGAAGATGAATAAAGAGGAAAAAGAAAACAGAGCATCGTGACAAATCTGGACATTATTCATCCCGATGGAGTTTAGACACTTGGAATCTTGCTTTATTTTATTCGGAATTAGTAATAATAATTGCAGTTGTGCCCACCCTTTGCTAGTAGCTTGTCCTGGGCACCACGTGTTGGTTTTGCACAGGGGTGTATGGAAGTCACCGCAGCAGATTTGTCTTGATGCTTGTTCTGGTTGATCGATGTGTTGTGTGGAACTCGCATGGGGAGAGTGTTGAGTGAGTGAGGACTGGACTGGCCCTGGTTCTAGAGCCACCAGGTGACTGCACAGGGATGGTTCCAGGGTGGGGGACCACTCAAAAGTGTCACAGTCTAGTTTAGAGAAGGACAAACAGTCTTTGTGGTTGGAACTCTGCGCATGGGTCAGAAGGGGAGTGATGGCAATGGAGGTAAACTGTGACTGTAAAGGAGGAAACTGCATCCTCAGGGTTTCTAGAAACACTTGGACTCTAAGGGAACCATGAGGGAAATTCAGTGGTGCTCAGGAAATGTACCCTCCAGGTCCCCATTTTGCTTCTACTTGTGTCTTGTTTATATTTTTAATTGGTCACTTTCCATCTGAAATCCATTATAATACCTAAAACTCCCTGCCATGTTAAGGATTCTGCACTGCTGGATCCTTCCAGGAGCCAGAGAAAGAAGCCCAGAAGACCCACAAGACACAAAAGACCCTTTTCCTGCCTTCTTGTCCACAAAGGACAGATAGGACTTGTCTTTTTGCCAGGGAGGTGGGGCTTCTCCGGAGCCATGTCCTCTGATAATGTTGGCTCTCTTGGTAAGTGCTGGTAACTCTTGTTTACTAAACCAGTGCATTTCTATCATAATGACCAGTTGCCTTGTATTCAAGACATGGGGCTCCATTTCATTCCCAGGTTTTCTTGTTTCCTGTTCTTTTTCTATTCTTTTCCTCCGTCAGCCTCTATGATTATCTCAGCTGCACTTCTAGGTTCTTGACCTTTCAAGTTCCCTCTTCTCATGCCCCTGACTCAGCCATCTACCAAGCATTTATACTCTGGTCTATCGTGTTTCCTAGAATTCAGGGCAGGCAGTATCCTACGGCAGCACAAATAGAGCTTGGAGGCTGAGTCAAGATCTTCATTTTCCTCTTCAGTTGGAGAATCTCAGATTGTCTCTCCCTTTGGGGTTCTATCCTGAATTCACTTATATTTTTCATTCTGTCTCTTGCTAAACACAGTGTAGCTGCCAATTACAGATGCATTTCCCCTTTAAGTGGATTGTTCAGCTACCGTTTCTCCTAAAGGAGAGTTGCTGGAAGACCCTGTGGGAATTCTCCTGAACTGGGTGGAAAGGACACAAAGCCCCAGCATGCACCTTACTATGAGGCGGTTCCAGGGCATGAGCTTTAGGATTCTTTCTGTCATGCTCAGCACTCCACCATCTCCTCCCCTTGCCCTATCCACTATGAGTATAATTTTACTGTTGTCTTTTGGATCACTATTTCCCCTAACCTCTCCTCAGAGACTCACCTAGAGACTGGAGGATGAATGGAACTTCCCTCCAAGGCTCCCCCAGATAACTTCTTTGCCTCTCTGATGCTGCCCCTAGATGGTGTTAGCTTAGAATGATGGAAAATACAATGACTGTTTCCTAGGACTCGCAGTAGGAAAATGTGCCCAGGACAAGTGGTAGAAAATATCATTTTAGCACTATTTCCCACTAGACCATGTTTATCTTGTGCCTTGGAGAAGCTGTGACCTCTGCATTGTTTTGTCCTCAGATCCTACAACATTGAGCTCTACATTAGGGATCCTCATGGTCTCCATGGTGGTTGTAACAAATTACTGAAAACTTGGCATCTTAGGGCTACAGGTCTAGCTGAGTGGTAAAGAGGTTTCCTGACATATAAAAGCTCTTGGATTTGTTTATGACAGGTACCCCCCCAAAAGCATCTTAAAACACCACAAATTTGTGCAATGCATTATCTCATAGAAATTAGACTTCTTGAGTGAGTTTCATGAACCCCTAGTAACCTGTCAGCAGGGCTATGCTTTCTCTGGAGGGCCTGAGAGAATGCATATCCCTCCCTTTTCAAGCTCCTAGACTCTTCCTGCACTCATTCCTCCCTCTGCAAGGTCAGCAGCATGGCGTCCTCTGGTCTATCTCGCTGTCTCTGGGTCTGTGTCCACTATCACAACCCATGACCTTGATGCTCCCTCCTCCCTCTGACACATAGACGCTGCTGACTATCTAAGGGCTCCTGGACACTGACCTCCCGTCAGCATCCTCAACATCATCGCATCTGTGAAGTTCCTTTTCCGCAGGAGGGACCTCAGTCACAGGTTCCAGGAATTAGGGCACAGGCATCTTGCAGGGCATTGTTCAAACTCCCACAACAAGGAAGCCACACTGTCACTGTGAGACTTCTCCACAATCAGCAGAGTCTATCAAAGCAGACTTCCTAACCTCTTGCTTTATTTTCAGATGCAGAGAGACATCATTTATGCAAGAGGAGATGGCCCTGGTGCCCCTCGACCTGGAGCCACCGCTCACCCACCCCACGCAATTCCCAATTCTCCACCACCCACTCCTGTGCCCCACTCCATGCCTCCTTCCCCATCCAGGATACCTTATGGGAGCCCGCGCCCCGTGGTTATTCCTGGCAATGCCACCATCCCCAGGGACAGACTGTCCAGCCTGCCAGTCTCCAGGTCCATCTCCCCAAGTCCAAGTGCCATTTTGGAAAGAAGAGATGTCAAGCCAGATGAAGACATGAGTGGCAAAAACCTGGCGATGTACAGAAATGAAGGCTTCTATGTGGACCCCTACCTGTATCACGAGGGACGGATGAGCATAGCATCCTCCCATGGGGGGCACCCCCTAGATGTCCCCGATCACATCATTGCATATCACCGCACAGCTATTCGGTCAGCGAGTGCTTATTGTAACCCCACGTTGCAAGCAGAAATGCATATGGAGCAGTCACTGTACAGACAGAAATCGAGGAAATATCCAGATAGCCATTTGCCTACTCTGGGCTCCAAAACACCCCCTGCGTCTCCTCATCGCATGGGTGACCTGCGGATGATAGACCTGCACCCACACCACAATGCCCATGGGCCCCCTCACACCCTGCAGCCCGACCGCACCTCCCCCAGCCGCCAGTCCTTCAAAAAGGAGCCGGGCACCTTGGTGTATATTGAAAAACCACGGAACCCTCCAGGCTTATCTGGCATCGTGGACCTTGGCCCTCCTCTAGTTGAGAAGCAAGTTTTTGCTTACAGCACTGCTACAATCCCCAAAGACAGAGAGACCAGGTAAGACGTGGGCTGAGTGGGTAGCTGAGGGAGGTCTGCGTCGCTGAGGGCTGCTCACCAGCTCCGACCTGTGCCTGGTGGGGGCTGTAGAGGGTACCAAGAGGCATCTGTGTGACCCTTTTCAGGAAGGGTTTCTGAATCGATGGGCTTTAGGCAGTTACACCAGCAGCCACACTAAAGAGGACAGGTCCGTCCACAGCCAGATCTGTGCTATGGGTCCCCGGTCTGTGGTCCTCCCAGTGTGTCATTAGTATAACCCTGAACCATTCTGAAGAAAATTGTGATGAACAGGAACCTTTTGGGGAAGTAGACTGAGAGCTTGTGATAATCGATCTGCTCCCAAAAATAAGGAGTGAGTGGCTTAACTAGCTGGGATTGCAATTTGTGTTTTTGCTTTTAGAATGAAATTTTGTTTTCTCAACTGGTGTGGGAAAGTGAAAGAACATGTCACTGCTGGTGTTCTGGGATGATAACATGTAAATTTGCATGAGCATAGAAGAGTTCTGATGTTATCCTCTTTCAGGATCGGTGCTGAAGTCCACAGAATCTTTCTAGTAAACAAGACATCAGGGGTATTTAAATTCCTTTTTAAATATATACTTTTTTTTTTTGGTACCGGGGATCAAACTCACAACCTTGTGTTCAGGCAGGCACTTACACTGCTGATCTAAATCCCTGCCTATATATCTATATAGGTTTTCTCATAACCACGGATACCTAAGGGGGTTGAGATCAGTGGGAACAGAGCATTGTCACAACCAGAGAGGAATCTGCCAAGATGGAACACAGGCCTGAGAGCTTGTACTGTATGCTTCACAGAAAGTTATAGAAGTACCTCCCGCAGAGGATTCAAGATGCAGGGGAAATGGTGATTCGATGAAAGGATGAGATTTAGATCAACAATAATTTTATCCTCTAATCCCAGTACTCAGGAGATTGAGGCAGGAGGATTGCCTCAGTTCATGGCCAACCTAGGCTATATAGTGACTTCAAGTCCAGCCTGAACTACATAGCAAGATTCTCTCTAAAGAAAAAAAGCATCTGATCCAAGAAAAAATCTACAGTACTAAAAGCCAGAATCCACTGTCCTCCCTCCCCTGTGCCCTGCATCCATTCACACTGACCTGCACTGCACAGTAGAGTGTGGAGAGCTTGCCTCCCTTGGTCATATTAAACTGGTGCTGGCCAATGGTGCTGTCCCCCTCCTTCCCAGCATCTAGCATGGTGGCCATGCAATTACCATGTATCCATGTATCGTGGGACCTGCTCTGCACAGGATTTTATGGGAGGGAACCACACAAAGAAACCACCTGTACATCTGAAGCCTCATCCCTCCATGGATCTCTGGCCAAACCTTGAAGGACAAGAGTTTTCAGTACAGCTATATTTATTTTATTCATTCATTCATTTACTTTTATAGTATTAGGGACTGAACTCTGGGCATCCGTCTACACTGAGCTTCTTCCCCAGGCTTTTCTTTATTGTTTATTTGAGGGTATCACTAAGAGGCTAAGTTGCTCAGGCTAAACTCTAACCCACAATTCTCCTGCCTCAGCCTCTCGAGCTGCTGGGATTACAGGTATATACCATGACACCCAACTTGCATCAGTATTCTTTTGGGACCTCCATTCTCTTTTTAAAACAGATTTTATGAACTCAAAGACCCAATTTTATCAAATCTTTGAAATGTTAGAGAACTGTTTTGGAAAATCCAAACTATTTTATCTCTAGAATAAAAATACTTTAAAAGTTGTTTTAAAAGGTTACTACTGCACCAGTCTGTACTCCCACCAACAGTGGAGAAGGGTCCCCCCAACCCCACAGCCTCGCCAACATTTGTTATCAGTTGTTTTCTTGTTGGCAGCTATTCTTTCTGGAGTGAGATGAAATCTTAATGCTGTTTTAATTTGCATTTCTTGAATGACCAATGATGGTGAACATTTCTTCATTTGTTTGTTTGCCATTTGTATATCTTCATCTGGGAAATGTGTGTTCATCTCTAAGGTGACAATATATAATTTATCAACTAGTGATTTCTTAGTGTTCTTTTTTTTGAAATTCTGTAATATTTCTACCCTTTTTTCTGTTTTGCTTTTTTTCTCTAAAAAAAATTACTGCTTATCTAAAATATACTGTCATTCCATATTCTGACATATGATTATATTATAATTAGGAATATAATTTTCCATTCTTCCTTCCCTAAAATGTGAAATACCAAGGGAAGAGTTTTATTTCACACATCTGGCCTGAGTGACTCTTCACCTATTAATCAGCTTAATACCAGGGTAGGGGTTAAAGACTTGGGGGTGTATAGGCTGCATCCCATTCTCCTGTAGCTGGATTCAGGTACGCACCACACACATACCACCAGGCACACATTATGTACATGTCCACACCACACAGACGTGCACACCACACTGGAACACATCCCACACTCCACAGTCACACACATGCACATTGCACACACATATATGTATGTACTCCATGGACACACACACCACAAAAACACACATATATACCACACAACATTCCGCTCCAACATTACGCACATACACATGCACACCAACGTATGCACACAGACATATACCACACAGACACACGTGCATACACCCCCCATAGGCATGCACACCACACCCCACAGATGCACATGTACATGTCCCACAACCATAGACACACAGACATACACAGGTGCATACCATACGACACACAATATAAACATATGCACATGTGCACCTACACACCACAGACACACACGTATACTCTGCCACACCTAGAACTGCCGTGAGTGAAAGACCAAACCCCTCCTGAGCTAGCCTCAGGCACATGAGAAGATGAGCGTGACTCTCTGAAAAGATTTCAAACTCATGCTCAGCCCTCCTAGCCCTCTCTCTACTGTCACCTGGACAGGTGAGGGCAGGGAGGCTGGGGCGTGCTGCCCGCCTCTGCCCAAGCACAGCACTCACTGTGGTGCTGAGCTCTTGCAGAGGTTTGTGAGCAAACCATAGTGAGTCCCGCCGCTGTTGTCTCGCGCTGATGGCAGCCGTCCTCTCATGCACTAAGCATTTTGTTAAACAGTTTCTGTGCACCGTGCGAGGTCACTGCCCTTAACCCCTGAGGTACCTACCAATATCATCCCCACTTTACAGATGCAGAAACGAGGGCTCGGAGAGGTTACGTAATTTGACCAAGGTCCTAGAGCCAGTATATTCTTCAGAATGTCCAGGCCCATTACAGAATCCATGCCCTTTCTCAGGGTGCATTATTTGGCTCAGTGGCTGACATCACTGAGCCTCACTTTCCCCCAGAGAAGCAAATTCAGGAGTGAAATCTGAGCCTTTCAGCCAGAATCCTTGAAAAATTGTTTCAGGACTAGATGCTAAGAAACTGCTCCCAAAGGATATTTACAATCATAAACATGGTAGAATTTGCATAATTATACTGCTAAATATATACATGCCATTTAAAATATAACTGCCCTAGCTAGTATATTAGCACAATTAAGCAGAAATAGGGAAAGAAAGAAGAGAACATTCTTGGTAGATTTTATTTTTAAAGACCACATCTGAGTACTGTGCCAAAGAAAAAAACGTTTTAAAACAAGAACACCAGAAACAATTACTGAAGTGCAAAATTATAGTGCATTGTCTTACTTACCCCATGATGTTATTTTAGAAATATTTAATCTGTGTAAGTATTTCCTAAGAGCATTCAACCCCTGAAAGTCTAACTTTATGAGTACAAAGTAGAAAGTGCCAAACTAATTTCTCTTGCACTCTCATAATATTAAAAAGCAAATAAATCTGAGAGTGCTTTTTATATGAGATTCTCAAGTGAATTTTACATCTAAGATGTGAAGCCACAGAAACACAGGAGGGAGAAGAAAATCTGTGGCTATGCTTTGTTTTAGGCACGGCTGGATTTGTAGACTGTTCCAAAGAGCGCTTGAACGTAATAGCGCAAATAACTGCAGGACATTAGAAATCAAAGAGAAACATTCTTTCTTTCACATCCATACTCAGGAGACAGCCAACAGTAGTAGCTTGTTGGAAGGAACATGATTTTATAATAGCTCTGTTGAGGTAGAAATGAGGCGCTAAAGAGAAGTAGTTTAAACTCATTCTGGTGTTTAGTCATGGGCTTTGACACCTCTTCTCTTTTAAAATGCTTCACACTGTTTGTTTGGGGTTTTTTGGTTTGTTTGTTTTTTGTCTTTCTGAGACAGGGTTTCACTATGTAGGTGAGACTCCCCTTTAACACAGTATGTAGCCCTGACTGACCTAGAACTTGCAGCAATTCTCTTGCTTCAGCCTCCCAAGTGCTGGCATTACAGGTGTGTGTCACCACCCAGCGATAGTGACACATTGCATCAAGAAGGCCTGGAAACCCAGTGGGTGTGGTGTAACGTGTGATCATCCACATGGTACACTTCCGGGATAAAGTAACAAATCGCAACCACCTTTGGGACAGTACACTTCTCACATCTGAGCTTCTGGAAGGAAGACGATTTTGAGTATAAAGGTGGCTTTGCCTGCCCGAGCCCCCTTCAGCCAGGGGACTCTGAGAGTCTGCTGAGGGAGACAGTATGAGAGAGAGAGAGCGTGTGAGGCCCTGTCTTCCCCGGGTTATAAAATTACCCCATTAAACAGCATCATTATCTCTATCCATGCCACATAAAGCAGCCCTTAAGAATTGTAAAATTCCAGGACATTTTATGTTTTGCTATTTTCTATTTGTAGAGTGGGTCATGTAGTGCAAAATATGCTCGTCGAAATAACACTCAACTCAAGAGTGCTCACTGCAAACTGACTAATAACTCTCTTTCCAAATGTGTAACAGACTCCTCCAAGTGGTATGTGATTTGTTATACACAGTAAACTCGAGTTGAGATTCTATTTTTACAATGTTCTGCCCCTCAAGCAGCTAAATTCAGCAAACTAGGAAAGCGTCACATGGAGAAGCAGCTTCTTACCCTCTCTGAGCCACTGTGTCTGGAGATGAAACCACACAAGACCTTGTTATGATTTCTGAGGCATTGTAGACGTGGAGGGCAGTCTCTTGCCTTGAGACAGTTAAAAAGAGGAAACAAAACTGTGTAGAGAAGAAAGCCTGTATGCTGTCCGTCTGCTTTTAATCATTTTACATTACTTTTTCATTTTACAAGGATTATATGTTATTGTGTTGTTGGCTTTGAGAGGTGCAATGGATCCATGGTTTAGTAGTTGATAGGATGAAAGTTTCAATTTGGATTTCTGTCATTTAAACATATCCACTGTGACTGGCAGACCTTTGAAGGTTTCCTAGAGTATGTTTTATCCTGTTAGAGAGCAGTGGGTTTGAATGATAGAAGAGGAATTGGTTATTTTGGTAATTGTTTTTCCTTTTGCACGTAGAGTCAAAGTGAGCCATATCAGAGTTCCCGTAAGTAGTTAGGCTTGTGTGTCTCTCCCGCACAGGGCTTTTCACCTCTGTGCTGTGGACAGCGTGAGCGAGATGATTGAGGATAGGTCTGTCTTATGCCAAGCAGTAGCCCGTCCAGACTCTACCCAGGGGATGCCAGGAGCAGACCACCCAGTCTTGCCCCTGGGTGTCTTTATACCCTGTCAGCCACTTGGAGAGGGGGTACCCCTAGGTAAGAAATAGTTGTTGTGCAGGAAATTGGAATTTTTTTCTAAAACTTAGTGAAATGGAGAAATAAAAGGTTCCCCCATATTCAAACAGTATAAATTGTGACATTCATAAGACGAGGATCATGACAATGACCACTTCTGCCCTTTGCCTCCTTTGTAAGCCAGTTCGTTATTGATAGAATTTGCTGTCCTTGCCTTCAGTTCAATCAGTCTATCCAGTAACCATTTATTGAGAGGCAGTAATCCTAATGGACTTCAAAGCCAGGCTGCCTGAATGCAAATCCCAATCCCAAATGTTGTTAGCAGTTGGGAGTCTTTGACAAATGATGGAATCCTATTCAGGCTCCATTTGCTCCCATATGTAACACAGAGATAATAAGAGTAACTACTTAATAGAATGCAGGAGGTATGGTAAATGCATGAGTTCCTACTTCAGTGCCCTGCATGCTACTAACAAGGGAGATAAGGACAAACTGATGGCTGGGACACAAGGCCATCTGAGGAGGGAGAGAGATGTAATTTTTAATGTAACAAGAAAGCACAAAAAGTTGGGGTGGAGAGTGAGGTGAGAGAGTAAAACTAAGTGTGAACAGTGAGTGAAATTACCAGATTATAACGATTCAACTTAGAATATTTAGAATATCAAAGCCACTTCAGAGTCCTCATCAGGAGGATAATCAGGGTTATGCATCCTCTTGGACGCAGGGACAAAAAGAAAAGCCAGATGTAGGGCATCTCTGTAGGATCACATCTGAACTATAGGACTGACAGTGAAGGCCTCTTGCTGGGTTTGGCTGGAATTAGCGGGTCACCTGTTGATGCCTCCTCATGCCTGACTGGCAGCTCCTACCTGAATTGCTGTCGTAGAGCTCCCATACTGGATCAGTCAAGTTTCACTGAGATCCTCCTATGTGCTTAGCTACTAAGAAACTCAAATGCGATTCCCATAAGGAAGGAACACAAACAGACGTTTAATATACACATCAGAGCCGTGCTGCCATTAGGAATGGGAGGCTTCTGAGCTCTGAGTGCCTACTGAGACCCCCTTTGGGGGGATACCTACAGCAACTGGATGATTTCATTCTTGACATTTCTTTTGGTTTTGATAATACCAGGGAGGCTTTTCATCCTGAGAGTGAGCTTCTCCTACAGAAACCGAGGGAAGGGAGGGAAACCTGCCAAGTGCAGTGCATCTCCAGAGTGAAGTGTGAGCTTCCCTCCCCAGTGCTGCACAGTCCAGCTGGGAAGTTAGGACTCAATTTTCTTGAAAATGATGCAGAACAACAATAGGATTAATAACACATCGTAGGTTAAAGAGGCTTCTGCGGGCCAGCTGGAAAGCCAACCAGCACTTATTCCAAGTTCTAAACAATGGAAGTGCAAGTAAACTTTTCAATTACCAGCCTGCCATAATTTGCAGGACTGCTCGTACATAATTGATTCCAAAGCAATGACACAGACAGTAATTTGCTAAGAATTCCAAAAAGAGAGCACTTGACTAAAGTTATGCTGGCCTGTGAGCCTTCATGTGAATATCAAGATGATCTGGAATTTAAGGGATATACATGGTGAAATAAAAAGATATCATTTGAGAAGACTGGTCTTTATGCAAAATTTACAATATTTGTAACATTACAGCCCCTGTAAAAATGACATCACGATGGTTTTTTTTTTGCCAGTCTTAAAAATTAAATAAGGCCAATAAATTGAATTATTATTTCATTCACAGGAAATTTCATGGTTCAGTAATATTTGCTGAGTTCAAACTACAGATGTCTGATACACACACTTGACCAGTTGACAGATTTATGAAGATAGTGCTACTTTTACACTAGAAATATTCTGTCCAGAAATCATCACCATGAGGTCTGTGCTACTTTAAACCAGTTTCTCAAAAAGGAAAGCCATCATCTATCAGTAATTAGATCAAATTAAGACGTGTTTTTGTGTGTCCTTTGAATATTCAAGAGGTGCTGTCAATCATGAACCTTCAGTCTGAAATCAAAAATATAACCAGAGTTGTGTAAGTTCTGTGAGATTCAGATGGCTCCTCTCTCTTACCAGCCACAACCTTTTCAGAGAGCAGTTGTAGTTTAGGTACAGATTCAGCCTCTTTGAAGGGTGGCAAGCTGAGTTCAGTATCTATAATCAGCGAGGCAGTCTCCCAGCCTACAGTTGGGGCTCCTCTTAAGTAGCCCAAAGTACAGCAGGTAAATAATCCCAGTCCCTCATGACAGCAAGCCACATGTGAGCCTGTCTCATGATTAGTTCTCCTTCTGTCTGATGGAGAACAGAGAGATGACCCTTGCCCTTATTTGAACTCTGGACTTTATTTTTCATGAATGACATGATTCAAAATAAAACCAGATCTAAGCATTGATTCTTTCAAAAATGATAGGTCTTAAAAAGTTTGTCCTGCCCATAATACTCATGAAAGCAAGTCAGATGATCAGAAAATACTTCCTCCCACTCCTTGTTCACTCAGAGCTAAAGGCCTTGGAGAACACAGTGTCCTAAGGGCTGATTTTACAGAAGGCAAAACAGAGCAACTTGAAAATATTTCAGGAAATAATGTTTTCACCATCATGCTCTCTCCATATTTTTTTTCTTTCTTTTTTTTTTCTTTGTAATAAAAGTAGAAGGTAGCAGGTGCCTAACTTCATTATCGTGCACAAGTAACTAGGAAAATAAAAGAAAAAGAACACATTAGAGAGGCCATGAGAGATATAGGAAATATCTTCCTTCTTTTTCCTATGCATCATTATCTTATCTCTTTGAGGTCCACCCTAAGATTGTATCAATCAAAAGCAGGTGGAAATGGGAAGCAATTTGCACAGCCACCTGAGGAATACTCAAGAGACTGTCTCTCCATGGTTCTGACACTAGCTCTCATTTGGAGGTAAATTATATGCTGTGACAGCAACAAACAGTGGTTCCTACCTGTTTATACCTGTCTAAAAACTGAGGTGTCACTTCCACAGAATGCCTGTTAAACATAGCACCCCGAAGGAAGAGAAAGAAAATGCAAAATGGGTGATTTTATGTAGCAGGGTGCGGGCTTGCCTTGGGAAGTGGTGACTCAGTCCACAGGAAGTGAAGTGCCAACAGGAAATAGACAGCCAATAGGAAGTGAGGTGTCCCACCCCAAGCAGTGCACGGTGACACATAGAGTGTAGTGGCCATGGAACTCCAGGGCTTACTTAGCTGTGCTTCTGAAACAAAGTTCCGCCTCACTGAGCCTCAGTGTCCTTCCCCTGACGATGGTCACTACGACTTCTCAAGGGAATCGCACGGTTTAAATGAAAATAGATGCAAAAGCACTTTGTAATTCAGGAAGTTCTCTAGACATAAGAGTTTTACAAATATAAAACTATGAAGCCCTCTGGTCATGGTGGACATTAGGAACTGCGAGATGACCATGACCTTGGCTTGGAATCACTTTCTGGTCCCAACCAGAACAGCCTGCACAGAAAGTAAATTACGAAACAGATTAAAGATTACCTGGAGCAGTTCCTAACCCCATTTTCTGTGCCCAGAAAAACTGTGTTGGAGCGTCAGAAGTGGTGCCTGTTGGGAGCACCGTGGGGTGGGTGTGGCTGAGCTTTGCCCTGCTTGCCTGTGACGCCCCACCCACCCCCTTTTTTTTCCTTCAAGCAAGTTCACAGAACCAGAACAGAAAGAACTACAGGCCCAAATGAATCTTTTCCAGCTAGAAAAATTCTGAGTCAGGATTTCAGATACTATATTTTTTGTGGGGTAGTCATGTACCCGAGGGAGTCTCCATCCAGCAGGGAGTGGAAGCCTTGTGAGACACTGTGTCCTCTTCATGCTGAGACCTTCAGCTTTCCATCCCTGTAACAAAATACTTGAGATAAACACCTTAATAATGGAAAAGGTTTATTTGGGCTCACAGTTTCAGAGGTTTTGGTCCACAGTCCCTTTGCCCTTTTACTTTTGCTTTGTACATCATAGAGTATGTGACAGAGGAGGTGTGGCTTCCTTAAGGTGACCAGGAAGCAAAGAGAGCCAGGATAAGGCCAAAGTCCCAGCGTTCCCTTCAAGGGCCTGCCCCAGGGACTGAAATTTCCTCATTGTGCCCCATCTTCTAAAGTTTCCACCACCACCCAGCAGTGCCATGAGTTTAGGGCCAATTAACACATGGGCCTTTCAAGCTTCAAACTGTGGCAGCCTTGTGTGTCGTCTGGGACAAGCGCCACTTGGTTTTCACTTTCTTTCCTGGTTTGAACTTGTCAGAGACTTCCCTTCCTTGGGGGACTTCGCATTTGTTGTTCCTTCTTCCTTGCATATTCTTGACCCAGACATCTATCTAACTGCTTCCTCTCCAGCCTCTGCTCAATGCTGCCAGCTCAGAAAGGCCATTCCTGACCATCATGTATGTCATCGAACCAGCCCTACCCAGCCCCACCACACCCATGTATACAAATGATATCAGCAAACAATGCATACATATTAAATATAAATATATGTTTTTATACATTTATATATGTGCATATATATATATATATCTTACTCAATTATCACTAATATCACCCCATAAAATGTAAGCTCATGAGGATAAACCGTTTTTTATTTACCACTATAACCCCAGCACCCTGTATTGTGTCTGGTACATGATCAATGCCCAAGAAATATTTGCTGAATGAACTGTAAGAGATAAGATGAAGCCTTACGTTTCTACAACACTCCACAGGTTACATTGGTGCACGCGTTTCCTCATTTGCCTTCTTTCTCCACAGCTCTGTAGAATGACAGCCTTTGATTAGATAAGGCAGTTGTTAAAACTTGAGGTTTGAGGAGCCTGGGACACTCAGTGACCTAGGAGTGGAGATTTCTGTCTCCCCTTTGTTGTCTAGTAGGCAGCTTGAATGCAGCATACCTGGGCATGAACTCCTGTCTTCCATTTCTTGCATAATGACAGCTCCAGTCACCCAGTCACATAGGCCCAAAGCTTTAGTGTCATGCTGTCTCTCTCACGCACATTTGGACACCAGAGAATACAGTTAGCTCTATATGCACAGATATCCTAACTCTAGCTACTGCTCTTATCCTCACAGCTACTGCCCTCACAGCTACTGCATGGCCAGCACCCTCTCACCCAGTCTGTCACATGGCCCGGGAGGGGCTCTCCACATTCTATCCATGCTCTCTTCAGTCTTCTTTTACTGCAGAGACCGGAGAGGAGAGTCCTTGCTCATGAATGCAAGACTGTGCGTGTCGCTCCTTGGCTCAAACCTCCCCACTGGCTCCCATCACATTCAGAGGCAAAGATAAAGTCCCCTAAATCATGCACATCTGGGGAGAACGCACTTTCCAGCTAATTTGAAACCACTTATCCCTGGTGTCCTCATGCAATTACAGCTCCACTTTTCATTTTGAAAATTGCCCTCATTTTGCAAGATAAATTTCAGGACCCTCCTCTCCATAAGCTCAGACAAAGCCAACTCTGCTGCTATCCTGGCCTTAGCTCCTGTGACTCCCTTCTTGTTCATTTGGCTGAAAGCCCACTGGCCCTCCAGCCCTACCTTCCCCTCCACCCGCCCCAGTGTGCACATGTGTACATGTCTTCCACTGTCACTTCCTCTAGGTCTTTCTCAGTGAAGCCCTCTGTGCTCACTCAAAGTGCAACAACCCCTTCCAGGTGTTTTGCAGTATTTTTTTCCTTCCTATCCATTGGCATCTGATTGGTTTGTTACTTACTTTGCCTATGGTCTGAAGACTTTGACCTGCAGGCAAAGGTTGTGTCTGGTTTGTGCACGTCTGTGTCCTGGTTGCTTAAAACACTATGTAGTCAAGAGCAGTGCACAGTAAATATTGATTCAATCAGTGGGTGAGAGAAGAGTCACACCTTTGCGTGTCAGTTCTGGTCACCTTATTGGCTCTCACTAGATTTAGCAGGTTGGTGCTGCTTTGCTCACCCTACCCTCCTTGGAATACCATCCTGCTTCCCTCCTTCCTCTTGTTCTTCTAGAAAAGTGCTACCATCTTTCCAGCTTCTTTCGCATGTCACTTCATATGAGGAGTTGCTCTTCTCCAGCTGACTGCCCTCTCCATCATCCAGAACTTAACTCACAGAGGTGAGAACATAGGAACTGCACTGAGTCCTGGTTGGACACCTCGGCCCCCCAAGGCAGGTCATATGAAACCAGGGATCTAGAAGACAGACGTTAGCATCATGGGCTCCCAGCCCCTGCCACAGTGCTCACGCCCACAGGCTTGTTGAGTAAAAGTCATGTTTTCAGTTTCCCAAGGCCTTTGTGAAAATGAACAGTATCAGTTACTAGTGTGTGCAGAAGCATCTGTTGGAGGGATCACCATACGCTCCACAGCATTACCTGCTCACATCCCATTACAAACTTTCATTCTCATAATGCCTCAGTACATTTATGAAGAAAGATTTGAAATAGATTTCTTTCCCCAGATCCATATAAATGTGTCTTCCTTTTGGCCTGTTTTTGAAGCAGGTATCCTAAAATGTGTTTAGCTTCATGGCTCGTAGGTCTTCATGCACAGCATTTCCAATGGATACTTCTGGTTTGGTAACTGTCTCTTTTGTGACTTCGGAAACTGTGACTGCCTCATGCGAGGATTCCCCTACTGCCTCACTGATGGCTCACCAAGAGGAAATGTGATGGGGAGATGTCAAAGGGACATAGGGATCATTTCTTCCTGTTCAATGCCTTCCTCAGTCATTCAGAAAGCAAAATCGGGCCAGAATGGAAACAAGAAGGCCAGGACAGAACCCAGAAGCAAGAAAGCCCTGTCGAGATGGTGGTAAGGGACTGTGGGGTCCACATTAATTGCCATGGTTGATCTGAAATGTCTCCCAAATGCCTACGTGTTGGTGGGTTAGTCCTCAACTCATGGTACTCTTGGGAGAGTGGAAATTTTAAGAGGTGAGGCCTCCTGGAAAGGGTCATGCTCTTGAAGGGGATCTTGAGGCCCAGCGCTTTCCTCTCTCTTTGCTTCTCAAACACCATAGATAAATAGATCTCTTCTGCCATGGGTGCCACACCATAATATACTGTGCTGTCACAGCTGCAAAACAACAGGGCCAAGTGCCCATGGACTAAAACCTCTGAAACCATGAACCCAAATAAACCTTTCCTCCCATTAAATTGTTTTTCTCAGGTATTTTATCACAGTGACAGCTGACTAACATACTAAGGAGTAGGAAAAATTCATAGGGATTCACCAGACAGTATTGGCAGCTGATGATGAGTTAGTGAGGCCATAATATACAGATAAAGGACTGATTTGCATGAAAAAAAGGATTTGAAAGTAACAAAAGATTGCTTTACTTAAAAGAGATTTTTACAGTTTCAAATTCAAGCAGGAAAGCCATTTCAGTTGAGAATTCAGGGATAGAGCATGACTGTAAGGAAAAGTTGGAAAATCTAAAAGGCCAGATTTCTAAAAGGGTTATCAATGGGAATGCTGAAGTTACAACAGACAGTGCACTGGGATGTGTCAGTCAGGAGAGCAGTCCCTTGTTGGAATCGTCCAAGGATGTGAGGGACTTTCCTGGCCTCTGGAGAGAACCTTAAGGAGAAGTCATTCCAGTTTCAGAAGAAGGAGATACACTGAGGTGAACTAGAGTCCTAGCAGGGAAAGCAGAGTGCACCCGGTCTTCCTGCGCACTCCATGAATGAGAGAGCAAAGGGAGAAGTTAAGACTTTCAACCACCAGCTCCTTTGGTATCTTCTCACGGCCCTTGCATTTAGTCCACTCTCCAGGGCTGTGGGAAGATACCAGAGAAAATCAGTTTAAAGGGAGGAGGGGTTTATTTGTTTGTTTGTTTTGCTTTATGTGTTTGCAACACATATTTGCATTCCTTGTGGGGAGTTGATACGTGTCCATAACACATTTTATTTTTTCTTTGTCCCTTCCCCTCCCCCTTCTCTTCTCTTCCATCTCTTATGCCTATTCCTGTTTATAAAATATGTGTCTCCTGACATCCTATTGTCTGTCTAAACCATGCAATCCTTAAGCTTGCATGTCGGATTTATTTCATTTAACATCATGGTCTCAAGCTGCACCACAGAGAACACCAGCCCAGAGAAAATATATACTTCAAAGACACACCCCCTCCTCCACCTGCTTCCTCCAACTATACCCCATTTCCTAGAGTTTCCACCCCCACAACCCAAGGACCATCAACTGAGGACCAAGCTTTCAACACATAAGCGTTAGGAGTTTTTTGGGACAATGTTTTCAGTTATATACCTTTTATTCCAATAAATAACTTTGGTCAGAAATAGATCATGGCTTAGAGTAATATATGAGGCTTTACCATGAGTTCTGATCATTTGCATTCCAGTTGTTTTGCTGAACTCATCCAAAACCAGTGTTTTTAATTTCTTCAGGATTTTCATACTATAGAATCAAGGCATGAACAAACAAGGCCATAACCTAGCATTAAACTTGTTCACTATCTAGTTTTGGAAAATACCTCCAGTGCTGCCAAAACCAAAAAGGTTTTTGTTCAGTTCAATTTCTCCCAGAGGGAAAATATTGATATTGTAAAAGGAAGATGCTGCTGAGGAAATGGTGCTTTCCTGCATCCACAGCAGTTACTGTGGCACCTAGCAGGTATTATGGGCTCAAAAAATATGTGCTAAATGACTTATTAGCCATTCGTTACAGTCTAGAGAGAAAGGAGAGAAAATGAGCAGAGTGTTAGTGAGATTTCCATTGCTGTGACAAAATACCTGAGCTGAACAACTGAAAAGGAGAAAAGGTTTATTTAGGATCATGATTTCAGAGATTTCAGTCCATGGTAAGTTGATGCTGTTGCTCTAGGTCTGTGGTGAGACAGAACATCATGGAGGGAAAAGCATGGGAGAGCAAGGCTAGGAAATTAAGAGACATCAGGTTCCCATTGTCCTTCCACACCCCTCCCCCAGTGACTTAATGTCCTCCCACTGGGCCCCAGCTCCTAAAAATTCTGCTATCTCCCAATTGAGCTACAGGCTGGCAACCCAGCTCTTAACACAAGAGCCATTGGGGTATCCCTAAGACTCAAACCATATCAGTCAGGAGCAGGAACAGAATCACAAAATATTAGAAATAGAAGCCGATTGTGGGACCGCCCAGAAGTACTCTTAGAATGCCAGTTTGGGTTATTGTAATTGTTTCTGACTATCCTATGCCACTGCTTTTCAAAATTAATAAAGTTAATGCTTCTGACCTAAAGCTAATCACGTCAGCTCAGTTGGCTGATTTTAGCCTGCTCCTCTCTATCTCTTTTAGATATTTAAAAATATTTCCTGCAGGATTCATTATAGGTGAACTGCTAGATTCACACTTGTTACAGTGTTGACTTGATTTTTAATAGCCATTCATTTACTTACTTAGCTGTACAAGAATAAGGACCTAATTTAGATTTAATGTGTCCACGGCCAGTACAAAGGCATATCCCAAGTCAAAAAATGTTGAAGGTAAAACCTTATGTACAAAGTTATATAAATGGAGACATTAGCTAAACATATTTCCCCCAAACACAGATTGTTTTGCTTCCTTCCCTTCAAAACAGACCTAGCAGCTCAACAGCAAATATGGGTGTCACTTGAGTCTCACAGGAGACACCGAGCTAGCAGGCAAGCTGGTCACAGCAGTAGCTGGTCAAAACCGGGATCCACACTTTCCCTTAATTTGACTTCAATTTTCTATTCAGATTATGTTTGGGTCTCAAAAAGATTCATTCAGCCAAGCTGATTTATAGCAGTAAGTGACTAGTTAACCATACCTCCTAATACATAAATATGGTTTATGGAATGATATAAAATGGTTTATGAAATCATTTTTGAATCACCTTTTCAACAGTAATTATACCAGTCCTGTAACACCTTAAGCCCAATGATATTGGCATCAGTTCACCTAAGCATCTTTAATATTCTGGTGATTATCATGCAAAATTGCCAGTGCAATAAGATGACAGGGTTGTCTTTAATTCCTCTTCTTCTACTGCATTTCTTTTATTTTTTCCCCCCTTTCACATTAAAGCATACTTCATAACATTTCATCATGGGAGAAGGCTGCGTAAGTTTCCAGTTGCTGTAATTTAAACCGTAAAATTGTTTCCAGATTACCAACCATGAAATGGAAAGACAATCTTATTTATGAATTTATAAATCAGATAATCTCCCTCAAATGAATCCTCAAACCAGAAACACTTGGATGATTAAATAGAGGAGAAAAAGTTTTCTCATTACTGCGTGTCAATAGAATTGTATTTTGCTAAAGTGGTTTGACATGAGGAACCAGTGCATGTGTGTGATTGGCTGTGTGAGCGTGGGCAGTGGTCAGAGCTCATGTATCTCACCTCTGGGGAGGGTGTCTGGGGAGCAACCGCCTGACTCAGTGTCTCAGATTCCTCGTGGTCTGCCGGTGACAGCAGCCAGAAGAGGCCTCCTGGGATCATGCCTTACACACAGATCCTGAGAGGAACACAAAGTGCCTGCTCCCTGAACTGGACGTAGGGCTTTTGCTCCAGAGCATCCAAAGTCACACCCCAGGCAGTTCTACAGCTCTGTTGTTATCTATCCTGAATGAGGAGTGGGATGCAATTTGGGAATTATCTTTATCCACATCCTGAAATTGTCTGGGGAAGCCCAAGGGAGAAGCCAAGCACTCATGGAGCCTGGGAAGATGCCAAAGGCGTGTGTGAAGCCTGTGGCCCCTCATGGAGATGACCCATCTGTGCAGTGACATCCCACCCACAATAGGGGATCAGCCAAAGATCAGTGTCCTCTAGCCAGAGCCACCCCAGTGCATCGCTTAGGTTTTAATACTGCTGCTGCTGTGATTTGTTGGACAACATGACAAAGGCCATAGACTAGAGGGGTCAGAAAAGAGTGGGTCAGACCTGTCAACACTGTATCCATGGGCAGAATTGAAATCCCAGCACTTCCTTCTGCCATTTCCCTCTTAGCAGATTTTTGTTTATTTTCTACAGCTGTAGATCCACCTATCTCTTGCATTTCTTAATATTGTTGTCTCTGTGTGCTTAAATTATCTTCCTGTCTTCCCGCCTTCCTGCCTCACACTCAGTTGCTTTAGGCCAATTCCTAACCAAAGCTGTGTGGATCCTAGAAATGCTGTACCACTTAAAAAAAAAATAGTGCTTGCCTAGGACTAACCAAAAGCAACCAACTTGTAGCTCTGAATTTGCCTCCCATCATGAGTCATGAGTTTTACTTCAAGCACTGCTGTGGACCAAGTCAAGTACATGTGGAATGGGTAAGGGTACTAAGCAACTCCTACCCAGTACTGAGCATGTTCCCCAGGGAAGTCATTTATTTCCCAAGAGTGTGTATGGGTCCATGTTTCTGCTGGGAGCAGGCAGTCTGATTGGCCACCAACCCCATCACTTCTGAGATCCTACTGTAACCAGCATCAAACAAATGGGGCCAGTGAGTTTTTACCAACTTGCTTCTCCTGCTTGAATTTCTTACTGATTTTTCTCTTTGATACACTGACCATCTTATGGGAATGAGGAGGCCAAGAACACAGGTGTGGCTGAAACTGCTCTTCTGTAACTCAGGTTTGGGATCTACTCTCGGTGTCCCTGCAATCATTCGTAAAGCCACTCCATAATACCTGCAGATGGATTTCCATGCTTGTCATGTGAGATTTCTTCTTCCTACTCCATTAGAACAGAGACATCATGATATTAATACTTCCATTTTGGGTCAGTGCGAGTTTACAATCATTAACTCTTCTGACTGCATGAGTTACATCCAGGAAGCTTGGTATTGTGACAGAACCATCACTTTTGCTAAAAAAAAAACCATGAAATTCTGAAGTCAGATGCTTGTAATTGCAAAATCAAACTTCACGTTCCATATGGCATTAAAGGTTGTATTCTGAAGGTAAAACTCAAGGCCCTGAAGCTCAAAAATAATCATTCACCATAAAGTTCATGATACATATCTACCATATTTTAACCAGTTGCTTTTTTCTCATCAAAAATAGATACTTTTGCACTGAGTACCCCAAAAAATAGCTGAGTTGTATTTAAGAGCGATGGTGTATAACTGTGCTATTTATCTCACAGGATTCACCATCCCCACACTGGTGGCCCATGGCACTGAGACCCAAGGTGCTTGCTTAGCTCGATCTCATGCTAGCACACCTGGCAATGGGGTAGCATGGCACACAAGATGTCCATACCAATGAAACCCTTCTCTCTCTTCCTTCCCTGTTTTTGACTACCAAGTATGTGCACATGAATTCACAGGACACCTCTCTTAATTGTTGTGCTGTTGCTTTGACAGTGTACTGAAAATAATGGTGGTAATTCTGTAAAGCAACCATTGTCTGAGACCCAGAAATGTGAGCCTATTTCAAATATCTGATATGGCATCAAAAAGACCCAAAGACAGAACAAGGTAGTATCTGTGCATCATCAATAACCAGAGGAATATTTTATTAATGCCTTCAGATGAGATCAAGTTGTTGCAGATACTTACTTTGCTATTTGATCTGATATTAGATTGAACATCATCTATTCTCAAACTTAAGTTGACATCAGTGGTCTGAGTAAGAGACATTTGTGTTGCCCTTGGGCTATAAAACACGCATAACTACCCATACAGCAAAAGTCTCTATCATTCACTCCAAAATCAGTTGGTGGCCTGCTAGCTGAGAAGTGCAACTTCAATATATATGTGACTGCAGTACCTGACCTAGGGCCTTGTTGGTCTGAGCAGGGAACCCTTTTTGGCAAGGTAAACTGAAAGCAGGACAGAAAGGCCCCGAAACAAATGATGTACCAACAGAAGTGTCTACTAGGGAGATGTTTCCAGGTGGTCTCTGCTGGTCTGCACCACCTGTTTTTGTTGTGACCACTTGTTTATTGCTCACTTCTGGTCACTCAAGCACTTGCAGGCTTCTTAGCTTCCTGAGCCAGGCTGTGGTGAACTTGAGTGGCAATTTAGTGGTACCTTTCAGAACTTTTATAATAATCAGGTGGATCGTTCACCTAGAAAAATCAGTCTAAAAGTCAATAGAGCTTTAACAAACAATTCTCTTGTTTTACAGAGAGAGGATGCAAGCCATGGAGAAGCAGATTGCCAGTTTAACTGGCCTTGTACAGTCTGCGCTTTTTAAAGGGCCCATTACAAGTAGTAGCAAAGATGCATCTAGGTAACAAGAAACAAGCAATCAATTAAAACATAAGCCAACCTGTTTTCTCTTTAATCATTAAGATCATTCATTCATTCAAATTCGTTTCCTCGCAATCATTTCAAGGCTGAAAATATTCATATCTTTATGATTCTTGGGGTTTGTTTTGTTTTATTGACCTCTGGTAATTCTTGGACAAAGGTGACACTTTGGCCCAAGAAGGGTCAGTGAGTGTCCCGGTGCATGGGGCTTCATGGACCACTCACTGCACAGTACCTGCAAGCACGCGTGCCCGCCTCTGCCACCATCTGAGTCACCTGTGTGCCCCACTGCAGCCAAAATATCCTCATGGCTTAATCCCATCACTGCTCATTGCTTAAAATACTGAACAGAAGTGGGAAAGAGGCATTTTGGAAGAGAGCTGACTCTGTTTTTCTTTTATTCAGTGAGAAAGTGATGAAAACCACAGCCAACAGGAACCACACAGACAGTGCAGGTAAGTAAGTATCGTGGGAGCTCTAGCAGGCATGGAGGCTGCCTTCCATCAGCCCTGGCTGGTTTCAGAAGTAGCTGTCCTTTTCCCCAAGCTGCTAACTTGGCAGGACATCAGAGGCTTCCAGGATAACTCCCTGCAGCTGCAGGAGTTATAACACTGCGGCTTCCTACGAATGCCAGAATTCCGAATGGAGTCGTTATTTCAAGGGGTGAAACGTTGTCTTCTCCCTTTGGTCTTCATTCATTCACTGACCCATTCATGTATTTATTTATCTGACTTCACATGCATAATCTACTCGTATGTTTGGTACTGGGACGGTAGGTAAATACTGCAAGCATCATTCCAAAACGCAGCTGCCTGTGTGGAGCTTTGCACTCTGGAGAAGCTGGAAACAGCGAGATGTTTTGTATGTGCTATGGTAAGAAGTGCAGGATGTCTGCTCAGCCAGCAGGGTCAGCCTCCTCCTGGGGATGTGACTAGGGCTGGTGCAAAGGCGGAGAGACTTGGGGCAGGAAAGGTGGGAGGAGCAGTGCGAGTGGAAGGGCCCAGGTGCTGCTTTGTGCAACATAAGGCTGTCGGCAGGTCACTGGGGAAGGACAGCAGCCCAGCTCCCACATGGGAATGAATGAGAAGGGATGAAAGCGAGGAGGGAGCAGTCTGTGATCCGATATGAAAAGGGTCTTTGTTGGATCAGGGCCCACCTTTGAAATGCTAGCATCCCCTCTGCCTCCCCCGAAAGGTCTGTGTTGCTCAGTTTCCCATCGCCGTGATGGTATGCCTGAAAATGATAGTTTAAAACAGTGCAGTACTGATGACAACTCTGTCCGTGGTCAGCTGGCTCCATTGCTTTTGGCCTGTGGCGAGGCAGAAGCTTCATGGCCAACAGCATGGTAGAGCAAAGCTGCTTGTCCCATGGTAGCCAGGAAGTAGAGAAAGAGTAGGAGAGAGCCTGAGAGGAGACCAGGGACCAGATGCAGTCCCCAGGGTCCCCCTGCCTACATCCCACTCCCTTCTACTAGGCCTCACCACCTTTCCATCATCGTCATCAGATCACTCACCCCTCAGTGAATCAGTCCTCTGGGGAAGTTAAAGCCCTTAGGATCCATTCCCTTCCAAAATCACCTCTGCTAACAACCAAGCCCCCAGCACACAGCCTTGGAGCATGTTTTAGACCCAAACCATAACAAGGACCAGTTGTATCTCTAGGGAGTGTCCTTGTATCCTGGCTTCCTAAGAATGAAGCCTTTTCCCGCAATCTCAGCAAGGCCCCTCTCAAGAAGATGTATGTGATCTTTCCTTCCCTGGGGTTAGAAATAGAAATCCCAGAAAAGATACGTCCAGAAGCCAAATTATATGGAAACATAGGGCAAGTTGGGTGAAACCGTTAATTTTGGGAAGCAGCATTGACTGGTTTTGCATAGCATAGTGCAGTGGACAGAGTTTGGAGCTTAGAGTCCCTCTTGGCCCTGGTTCTGTGCTGGCTGAGTTCAGTTTAGCTTCCAGCCCAGCAAGGCTGTTTTTCCAACAGCTTGCTGAGCAATCAATCAGTGGCCTTGGCTGAAGCTAGATAATTATTTCATCAAAATTGCTAAACTTGTCTGCAGAGCAATTGCCAGTTTGTTCTGGAGATATTTACTCATTCATTTATTTTCTTATTTGTTATGAACTTAGGGGGAAAGAACGCAATGTACTAAACACTAAAGCTCTCCAGCTCTTACAGAGCCCATTCTAGAAGTGATTGGTGTCTAATACCATTGTCCTTATCAACATGTACATGCTGATGTGTCCTCTCCTTTTCATCCTTTTCACTGTTTTGTGAAATAATAACAATAGGAAACATTCAGCGAGTAGTTGCTATGATCCAGACACTATTCTATGTTTTTAAAGCATTAATGCTCTTATTCCCTGACTGAAACCTAAAGGAATTCATATAATTTTAATCTGATGTTTCAGATGAAGCCGAATACATTTTAGGTCATGTGACACCTGTCTGTGTAGTCAACACACCTGTCACTTTATCTCATTCTTTATGTTAAGATACTCTTGTCCTTTTGAGAGATACATGAAATTATTTTATTTCTGTTTTGAAAAGTTTTGTAAATGTCTTTTTTGAGCTGGGGGAGCAGCAAGTGTGATTTCCTTGGATCTGGTAGCTTAGTGGCACTGGTCACCTGCTGCCAGCTCTCTCCTTTGAAAGGCTGAGCCAGTTAGTGCTGCCCCTGGCAGCATCCATGTGTCCTTGCTCCCCAGGTCTCTGCTGAATTTGGACTTTCTCATTCTAATGCATCAGCCTAGATACGGTCCTGAGGGGTTCTGTTGCCATAGCTGCCTAGGATGGTGCACAAAATATATTAATTCTTCCAGAATCCTTGGAAGTAAGTTGCAAGACAAGAGGTTTATACCTGTCCTGTAGACAAATACACAGAATTATATAGACATCAAGAAACTCACTGGGCCACAGGGAAAGCCAGCCTTCTGGTTACATCAGGAACATGAAGGTCATTGTAACTATAAGAGAATAGAAAGAATGTCTCACTTCCAAAGTGTAGCATGCATCTTATACTATGGATTATATCATGTGGTGCATGTAATGCTATAGAGGAAGCATGTTACTCTCCACTTTTTACCTGGAAATGGACTCTCATTCAAGGCCACACAGTTGCTAAGAGCTATAGCCAGTCTTGCCATATCTCACATCTATCTTCTATCACATGATACACTAAGTTCATGTCCAAATGTGTACTTGTGATACTCACAGTACTTACAGATAAGGGACCAGAGAGAGTCTGCTACTGGGTTCCTTGCCCAAGGTCATACACCAGCAGGTGGATACTAAGAATGATTCAGAGGTTAGGGCCCTGGGGTTGGGGCTCAGTGGCAAAGTGCCTGCCTGGCAAACACAAGGTTGTGTGTTCGATCCCTGGTATAAAAAAAAAATGATTCTGAGGTTTCTGGCCTAAATAATTGAGCAGAATAGTGTCACTACCTAAGATTCAGTCTAGTGGCACAGAAAGAGGTTTGGGGGAGGTGAGGGGAATGATGAATTTGACTTGCTTGTGGGAATATCCATAGTGACTGGAATCTGTTGGTATGTAGATCTGAAGATAGCTGGATATGAGCACAGGGAGGCAGGGAGGCAGAAGTGGTCTTTCTAGGAAGCATGTCCAGCAAAAAGAGAGGCTGCCTGGTACAGAGCATGCTGGGACTTCAGAGCTTGCCAGAGGAAGGAAGTAGAAAAGAATTCGACCAAGAGGAAGCAGCATGGATGAAAGAAGATGGGAGAGGATGGTTCTGAAGTGACTGGCCAGGGAAGAGGGACACATGCATGTTGCCAGTGGCATCACTGGATAGCATCCATTGGGTGGACAACTAGCTCATTAGCCTCTAACTTACAAAGAGCCACTTCCGTAAATGGCACACTTGGCCACCAGTGGGTGGGGTAAGAGGTTACAGGTGAAGACATCTTAAAAATGAGTGTGAATTCCATAAGAAAATTTGATTATGAAAGGTAATTTTTTAAAACCAGTTATTGGTGTTCACCTCTAACAGATGGTAGGTGGACTTGACCATCTTTTCTTTAAGTATTAAAGGTTATGGAGGTGCACTGCTGCCCTCAGAATGGGTAAAGCATGACAAAGGTCAGAGGACTGAGTGTCTTCATTTGGCTGAGGAATTAGCAGAACCCTGTTTATTACCAACAGAAGGTGGTTAGCAAGCATCGTGTCATTTCTGTTGGAGAAAACCTCAATGAACTTACTCCTTGTATGAGTGATATCATGTGGTGTGTCCCCTGCATGCATCTGCACACGTGTACATGTGCATCTGTGTGTGCTCAGGTGTGCATAAACCCACACTTTCACCTGGGTATAGGCAATGACAATAAAATAATTTGACTGATTCTAGAAGGAAAATTTCCAAGACTTTGACCCTGCCTCAGATCAACTCAGAAGCACCGAGTTAATCCTAACAAAAAAACTTGCTGTGTGGACTGCTAGAGTTCCTTTGTAAAGCCTCTATAGTACCTTCTGGTCTGCTCTCCTGGCTTCCCCAGCAGGACCTTAGAGGGGCCAGGAGGAGACAGCTGTCTTTGGATAGTCACGTAGGGAGAAGAACTTGGTGTGGCATCAGCTCTTCTTCGCACTGCCAAGACCGAGAGTCAGGACAGTTGCAAGGCACCTCCTCACTCACTGCACATCATCATTAGCCCATGGCCACAACTCCACAGAGTCTCTGCAGAGTTGTGTGTGCTGGGGAAGGAAAGGGTCCCCTGGCTGCTGCACCAGCATGGAAAGACCGGCCACCAAGGAAACCATTGCAGGGTGTGCCAGTCAGTGACAGATTCTGCCCTGTAAAGCCAGCCTGGCCTGGTCCAAAGATGCCACTCTCCTTTACATGAAAGAGAGCTCTGTGTGTGTGTGTGTGTGTGTGTGTGTGTGTGTGTGTGTGTGTGTGCGTGCACACGCACACGATGAATTCAGCATCTGCTCTAGGGGCCTGTTCTAGACAACTCTACTGTCTTCAAGAAGAGACAACACTTGCTTTTAATTCTCATACCTTACACCTTGCTGATCCTATAAATTCTACTTGGATTCTGTATGTTAAATAAAGATAGAAAAAAGGAAGGGAGGGAGGCAGGCAGGCAGGCAGGTAGGTTCCTTCACAGGTCATGGTGTCATCTGTGCTCTGTGGTCTGCCATCCTGTGACACCAAATTCTAGAATGCAGTGTTCATAGACTGCGTCTCATAACACTGCATGACTTACTGTTCTCCATAATGAAGGAAATGGCATTTTAGGGTTTCCATCCATCTGTGTTAGCACGGGGCTCGTAGCTCTTCAGACTTCTTCCCTGTCTGCCCTCCTAAGGCCATGGCTGCTCTTTTCCATAGGCACACCCCACATTTCTGGTGGGAAGACCCTGGGCGCCCCAGAGCCCACGACGCCCTCCAGCCAGCCCCTGCCTGCCGGCACCTCGGCCGTCCACATGAGCCTGCTGGACATGAAGCGCAACGTGGCTGAACTCAGGCTCCAGCTGCAGCAGATGCGGCAGTTGCAGGTACAGTGTTCTTACCTCTGACTCAGCTGCCTCATCAGCTTTTCCCCCCTCCCATCCTCCTGTTTCCCACCATCTTCCAGGGCTCTTCTGACCATCTGTTCCCTAGGGGCTCATCAAAGAGGCAGGGCACACAACCATAAGGAGCGGCCTCCCCTCCAGCCCATAACCCCAGACTAGAGCTTTCTACGGTAACTACACTCGCTGTATACCCACTTCTTTGAGCAATGCGTGCTCTTACGTAGGGGAAAATTTTTTTAGAAGCTTCAGCATCTGCTTTTGGAAGAGAGCAGAAAGGCGAGGAGCCTCAGGGAGCATCCTAACAGCCGGTGACGGTGCCAGCTCACTGCGTGTAACAGGCTCATTTCTCTCCCCGGGGAACAGGTGCGAGGTGCTAGATTTGGCCCCGCTCTTCGGTTTTTGCAAGGAACTGTGATGTATTTAGAACTGTGAGTTTAGAATAAATGAATTCATAAGAAAAAAGCTATCATGTATGATTTATTGAGAAAAACATCTGCATTTTATTTGGATAATGCATTCTAAGTTTCCCTCACCCTTTTCTATTTTTAAGGAATATGCAAACTATGACAGGGCAGAAGGGAGGGAAGCTTAACCCTACATGTGATGAATCCTGTAAATCTGATGAGTGGAATACTCTGTTGCTGATGTGGGCTCCGAGGAGGGGCTGAACATCCTTGTTGAGGTCATGTCTTTGAGACAGTTTCACATCCCCTACTTTGGCAGTAGGGTGAGTGTTGAGGACAGTGCTAGCTTAAAGTTTATCTTCTCTGGCTTCCTTCAAGAAGCTCATAATCCAAATGGAGCTAAAAGGCAGGCACACTGCAGGGCCAGGGACTGCCACACAGGTATGCGCGTCCAGGATCCCGGGCTACGTAAAGCACCCTCAGGAGCGAGCCAGATACAACCCAGAGAGCCGGAGGGACAGTAAGGGAAGGACAAATGATCACAGCTTTGCTCTCCCTCTGCACCACAGTCACATTTTCTCATCACCTGATTAAGGCTGAGAAAATTATTTCCCCTTGCTATCTCCCTACCAGAGGACGAAAGATGAGCAGCTGGTATGAGGGACCTGCTAGTGGCACAGGCATGAACCATGAGGGTTAATTCAATGGGTCGCACATTTCATGTACATTGATTTAAATCATTTCTGAATTCACGCCATCTGTGGTGTTTCCCCTTCCTTGTGCAGGCCTCACCTTACAATTTTAAAGACACTTGGAATGGAGCAAAGTACACAGGTGGGGCTGGGGGTGTGTGTTGGAGCAACCAAGTCAGAGGACTTCAGAGTCCGGCAGTGAGATGAGGGGCGAAGAGAAACAAGACCCCCTGGAGAGCAGGCGTCACTCAGGTCTGGCCACTCTTCCCCTGGTAGAGTCCACTGTTTCTAGATGTTTCAGTGTTTCAAGACAATCTGGAAATACAACTTTTATACGAACGATATTAAAATGCTGGAAAGTAATTAAAACTCAATTGTTTAGTAGCCACAAGCCACAAGGACACACCTGTAGGCTCAGGATGGTCTGTCTCCTCTCAGGTTCTCACCTGGGGTTTCCAGAGGCCCAAAAGCCCTTGTCACACTCTGCCCATCTTATCACGCTGCCCACTGGCTCTTTGGAAATGGAACCGCACAGGAGAAATGAGTGTGTGGTCTCATTAACTGGTGTCAAAAGTGAGCAGTTATTGGTAGGGACAGAGGTAGAATTGCTTTAGCAAAAATACTGTCCTTGCCCTGCATAGCTCATAGATGTTAAGGTAGATTTGATACCGTGGCTGTGGCGTTGGTGGCTGTAGCAACAGCCTGGCACCCTTGTTGGCCTCCACCCCCGGGCTGACTGGAAGAGGTCTCTCGCAATTTGCCTCTTCTCGAAACCCTTGAGCAGTGACAGCTCAGTGAACAGTCTCTTTAACCGAGCAGTCCTTCAGTCAAGGTCTAGGAATGCCTTCTTAACCACACACGTTCCCCTACTCTCCAGAATTGTTCAATTTCTCTGTCTCTGTGGGAATAAAGAACAATGAGCAAAATACACTTGAGCTTGAGAAGGCTACAAAGGGAAGATAAGGACTTGGCTTCTTAACCTGGCTGCCTTTGTGTTCTCTGCATTCTCTTTGGCTTCCCTTCCTGTCAACGTTCTGTCTTTTCCATCAGGGGAGCCAATTTAAAACAAATAGAATTTAGAATAATTAAGTGATGGCAGGACCAATTCTCCTTTAGCCTATATATTATTATTATACATCAAAAACAAAGTGCAGCCTCAAAGTGATTATAAGCCCAATAATAGAGCTATCATCAGCGGTACCCAAAACTCTCCAGAAGAGTCTCAAAAGAACAAAACCTGAATTAGAAACTCAAGTGTTCTTTGAACTGTGTTATAAAATAGTGAAACTGAATGAAATCTTTTGTGCTTGGCAGCCAGCTTCAGTAATTAGATAATGAAATCATTGGAAAATCCTAGAGTGTGAGCATATCATATTTGAGCATTTCATTTTCAGAACGGGTGAATTCTTTTCAGAAGTACAAATGTGATACAGGCCCTGGCTAGGGGTGGGGGGTGGGCAAAAGGACTCCGGGGGAGCGGGGCAAAAGGAGTGTAAACAAAAGAACAAGAAACCACTCAGCCCTCTGTGTGATTCCCTGCTCTCTAGTTCCATGGCAGTTACCAGTCTAAGGAAGGTTCTTGGTGCTGGCTGCCTATTAGAAGCACTTCAGGCCCTTAACAAAAACACTAAGACTGTGGTCCTGCTGATAAAGTCTGACTTCATTGGTGCAGATGAGCAGTTAGGCTGGTTCTAGAATGTTCTAGGCTGAGAACTCCTGCTCTTGTGCTCAAACCAATAAAGTACTTCATAGAGATGTTCAGAGGAGTCCACTGTCACAAAGGGTAGAGAAGAAACAAATGAGGTCCAGTTGCTCTATAAGTCTACCAGACACAGGGATCTAGAACCTTGACTTGTATAGCAAAGCACCCCACTTCCACCAGCTAATCAGATGTGTCGTCTGCTTGCTTGCATATGCTTTATGTGCTAAGTAGAAGTTTTGTAATGCTCTACTCCCATTCCCAGATAACAGCTGGGTCTGTGCTTAGATGACAGCAGAGGGAGAATGTTTTCTTCCAAAGATGGTGATCTTTTTGTCCATTCCCTGTCTTGATATGATTCTTTTAAAAAAAAAAAAAAACTCACTTAATGACGTCTTTCCCAAAATGTCTCAATACTTAGATTTTGCCAAAATAATTCTAAATCCACAGAAGTGGCTGTACCTATGACCCTCTCTATGGACTGAAAGGAAAGAAGTCTCCAGAAGAGATGATCTAGTTTCTGTGGAGACCCAACAAGATGACTTAAATTGAAAGAATACACAGATTCTTCTCTAATTCTCAGGGTTGTTTTTTTTTTTTTCTTGGACTCTATCTCCTTATGCTGCTTCCTGATTAAAAAAAAATTTTGGGTTATTCTAAACCTAATAATGTTATATTTCTAAGACTACTGAGAGTTTGCTATTTTTTTTTTCAGGGAGGGAGGATCCAACTAAACAGTACACAAAGCCCTTGTTCTTGAAATTATATATTTCAACACAGTTATCTTAATGTGTCTTTTTGTAAGATACTGCCTCACAGAAAGGTATCAAAGTCTCATCTTTCTTGCAACATCCAACATAATGATCAGAGGAATGTGTTTGCCAGAAAAAAGTACATTGGAAGTTGGCCGTGTGAACTAGACCTGTTTTCTCCTACCAGGCAGAAATAATAAATAGCTTAAAGTTTGGCAGTGAGGCTGGGTACACGGTAGGTGACCGGGAATCTTTGCCTTTTTCCTAAAGCTGAGGAGAAGTGGACATGTCCATATGGTCAGGAGCCATTCTGAGGTCTATCATCAGACACTTCCCAGGTCAGTGTCACCATCAGTCAGCAAACTCAGTCCCATTTTACTGTCCACTCTTATCAAGACTGATTTTACCTAAAAATTCAAGAATATGTGTATGAAATACAGGTCTATTTTGAGGTATAGGGAGTTAAACAGTATCCTACTTTGCTTATGAAGTTGATATGGATAACTCTTTGGTCCAATTAAAATGTTAATGGCCCACAACATTATTTCTAAGCATGATCGTAAAAAGGTCAAAGGCATTTTCAATAAATTATATTTCCAGCTAGGAGAGTGTAACTGCAGTTCTACTTGCTTTCCCGCTATTGACAACTAGAAAACTGAAAACTATGAGACAACTACTTTCAGAACGCTGCGCAACAGATATGACACAGAACTGTGGTTCTGAGAAGGGTGGGAACAAAGGGAAAAAGCCTGCAGTTGGCCCAGGCTTCTGCCTGGGGGCACTTTTCCTGCGTGATGCAGAAAAGAATAACCCAAGCAGATCAGGGGTGTCTCCCTGGTTGGAGGAGGTAACATCAGTGTAGAGAGAGCTGAAGCAGCCAGAATTTGTGAAATGGATTGTCAGTCAGAAGGAAGTTGAGTAAAGAAGGAACCACATAAATCTGTGGGCCTGTTACTGAGTAATAAGCCAAGCGTGTGTAATACGAAAAGCCCACTGAACCAGGCTGAGGCCGTAGGGTGGGGTCAGTGATAGACTCAGACCCAGAGCTCATACCTGCCTGAGGCGAGCCCGAGTGTGGACAGGCAGGAGTGAATGCTCCTTGCCGAGCATCTGGAAACAATCAGTATCCCAGAAAGGCTATGCCTCAGTCTTATGACCAAGCCAGCCCTAAAGTAAAGACTCCCCAATTTGCCCTCATAGAGCTTTACAAGAAGCCACTAATAGGCAGAAGTATCCACAGTAATTAAAGTGTGTGCTGCAGAAAGTCCAAAATCCATAAAGGAAAACAAGAAACGCAAAACACCATGCCTAATGTCCAATAAAAAATTACCAGATAGGTGATGATGGTTTAAAAAAAATGTGACCTATAACCTTAAGAAAAGTCAGCCAGTAGAAACTGAAGCCTCTGGGCATAGTGGTACCCACTGATAATCCCAGCACTTGGGAGGCTGAAGCAAGAGGATTGCCATGAGATCAAGGCCAGCCTGAACTTCGTAGCAAGGCCAGAGCAGCAAACAGAAATGACAAGGATAGTGCCACTGGCCACAAAAATGTTCAAAACAGCCATTTTGAATACTTCTTAAGGATTTAAACGAACATAATGAAACAAGAAATGGAAGCTATAAAAGTAAGTAGATCTTTCAGGAGTTAAAAAATACATCATCTAAATGGACACAATTTCAATAAACTTGAAAACACAGCACAGCAATACAAACTCTCCACACTGAAGCATAAGAAAATAAGCTGAAATTTGGTGACATATAGAACAGTATTAAGGAATCAGTGGAGAAAAGAAAAACATGTGAAGAGATAATAGCCACAGTTTCCCCAAATTTGATAGAAACTATAAATCCCATAGCTCAACAAACACCTAGACTGGTAAACATAGAGGAAACCATGCAAAAGTATGTCATAATCAAATTGCTAAAAAAAAAAAAAAAAGGGATAAATAGAAAAATCTTTGAATCAGCTCACAGAGCCGGGGCAGACAGTTCATACACAGAAACATCAATAATTCCTGTTCCTCTTCAGAAAGAAAAGACAAGTTAGGAGACAATAGAACGACATCTTTAAAGTGTTAAAAGGAAGAAAAATTTCATAAAAGAAACTTTCCAATGGACTTTGTGAAGCCAGTATTACCCTAAGAACAAAACCAGACAAAGATGTTATAATCAAAGAAAACCTCAGACCAGTATCCTTCATGAAAACAGATGCAACAAATCCTTAACAAAATAACAGTGACAAAAATCCCATGATATATAAAAAAGATAGTACATATCCTAGGAATGCCAGTTTATTTTAATATGGGGAACGTAGTACAATTGACCTTCTTCATAGAATAAAGGAGAAAAAGTCATCATTTCAATAAACACCGAAGAATCGCGTGACATATTCACCATTAGTGATAAAAACACCAAGCTACTTGGCAGAAGGAAACTTCCTTAACCTACAGAAGACACTATTGTAATGGAGAAACCCCAGACACAAACACAGTCCCCAAAAAATCAGCAAGAAGGCCAAGGAAATCACCTCTCATTTCTGTGTCGCACTGTACTGAAGACCCTAAAAAGTGTTAAAAGCCAGAAAAAGAAATAGAGGCAAACAGATGGGAAAGTGAACTGTGTATTGGGCTTTCCTGAACTCACAAGTGATAAGAATGTATCTCTGTAAGATCAAAAGCAATCTATAGAAAATATCAGCAGAAATAAGTGAATTTAGTAAGATCACAAGAATCCAGTAAATATATAAAAATATGAATTTTTTAGTATAGCCATGCAATTGAGTACCGCTAACTCAATAATAAAAGGAATGAATTACTGAAACAGTCCTATAGCTAAGCTCTCAAAACCAGTGTTCTGTTCTAGGGTATGGCCAAGTGGTAGAGTGCTTGCCTTCCATACATGAGGCCCTGGCTTCCATCCCCAGCACCGTAAAATACTGAAACAATGCCCTGCATGAACAAAGCCAGACACAGAGGAGTATGTACTGTGTAAATCCATTTACAAGGCATTCTAGAACAGGGAGAACTGATCTTTAATGACAGAAACCAGACTGGTGGCTTCCTTAGGCTGATGGTTGGGGACTGATTGCAAAAGATGCTGAAGGAAATCTTTGGAGTGATAAGACCTGTTTCAGGACCTGGTTTTTTATTGGTTGTTAACACCAGTGTAAAACTTTGACAGAACGGAATTGTGACTTCAAGTGGGTAGAGTATATTTTAGTGTTAATAGACTCCATAGACTGATTTTATAAAAACAGTTGAACGTAAGCCCCACCGCCTAAGCAAAAATAAACCAATGCCCTGAGGTGCTGCTCACCAGTTACTGAGAACCTTAAAGCGAGAGATCCACACCCTGTCTTCCGCAGTCCTCCCCTGAGCTGAGCAGGGACTTTCCTGTGGTTGAACACAGTGGAAGGGACTCCAGGGAGGAGCAATGGGGGGAATGGAGAGAGTGGGCAGAGAAACTGGATGAATGTGCATTGCTCAGGAAGCGCCCTTCTTTGCGGGCGGCCACCGTGCTGTGAGGAGTTGTCTCCTCAGTACCCTCGGCTGGATCTCTGAAAGCCACTCTTCCTGGGAAGGAGGAGAACAAAGCCTAGAGCTCCAGGAGAATCCCTCCTTCCCTCTTCCTCTAGCGCAGTACATGGCACTTAATTATTACATGTGGTTGCATTCTTCTGATATATGTACATCTATAGCCTTCTCGAAAATGCTGAGATTTCGTTTGTAGGACAAGTAGCTATTGGATACCTACTGTGTTCCAGAAAGTATGCTTTAGCTGGGAACGAAGCAGACTTGCTCCCTTGACTTGACAGAAGAGTGAGTTGGGGGTTGTGGGGAAATGACTATTTGAATTCGAAGGACCTGATGCTAATCTTGACCATGAGCTGTACTTGCCCAATGACCCTGAATGGTTCCTTGACCTCTAAAGGAATTTCCTTTTCCTATCATTGACATTTCAATCTTAAGAACTTTAAATAGTCAGATACCCCAGCCACAAGAGCTAGCTTAAAAGCCATTGATAATATCTACTGCTAAAGAGACAGTGGTATTATTTGAGCTCATTTGTGGGATTTGGGTAGAAGAGTTGGGTAGAGGGCTACGCTGACTCACTGACATCGAGACCCCTTTGCTTAGACCGCAGTGCTATTCTTGATGGCGAATCAGAGTCATCAATTATCGGCTTGCTTAGTGCTTACAAGCCCGTCACCACTCTTCTTCCCTCCCCTTTAAAAGCAGTGTGGGAGTTGACCCATGACATTGAATTGGATAGAGCACAGCAGCTCCATCAGGCAGTGTGGGTTTCACTGAAGCATTCAGCACTGACCTTACACCTGCCCCAGCACTGCAGCCAAAGCAGCATAGAGAAGTCAAACCAACATCAAGGCAAACTGGCACTATGGCTGCTGCGTATTTCAATTATTTAGACAAAAATACTGGATTCTATTACTCAGCTATAAAAAAAGGATGATCTTGAGGCCTTCATAGGTAAACGGAGACAATTTGAGACTATCCTCATAAGTGGAATAAATAAGAATCATATTTATAAATATGTGTCTCTAGTGTAAAAAGAAATGAGAACTGTAGGAGTAATAAAACCCAAAATGTGCGATTGCTATTGTAAAAAAGAGAGGAAAAGAAAGTGCTCTAAAGGATATAACTGCATGTATGTTTAAGTGTGTAGGATTGATAACCATGTTACTAAGTTTTTGTTGGATCATTGAACAGAACTGTTTATACTCTCACTGTTTAAATGTCCACTTTGTATGCTTTACTTTTGTAACTTGAACAATTATTTCTAAGAGGACAATACGTAATTTATCAAGTAGTGATTTCTTACTGTTTTTTTTTTAAATTCTGTATTTCTATCCTTTTTCTGTTTTGCTTTTTTTCCTCTTTAAATGAAATTTTTTTTTAAAAAAGAATACTGGATTCTCTACTGTCCTCTGCTGTCATCAGCGTTGCTGTTTAATTAGGTTTATTCCATAGCTGTTTACTGAGTTTGTGTTATGTGCTAGGCACAGTATCCTGGATGCTTTGAAGAGCAGAAATTAACCAGGTGGAGGGAAAAACATTTCAGGAGGTGAAAGGAGCAGGTGCAAAGTCCCTGTGACAGAAAGAAACTCAGGCAGTCAGAAAAACTGAAAGGATGCTGGTGTGGCTGGGTGCCTGCATGAGACAAGACCAGACCTGTGGGAAAGGACACCTTGTGGATAGCAGGGAGCCGCCGAGTATGTCGAGAAGTTGTCCTGTGTGCACTGTCTCTAGATAAGGAGACATTCTGCAATGTACAGTGACTAGTTTTAAGACCACAATAAAAAGACACCAGTAAAAGCAGTGCGAGAACATGCTGGTGAGTCATGAGAGGAGTGAGTGCACCAAGGTTGGCACATTTCTATCAGGTTTCCTCCTGGACAAAGCCGTGGGCTCCGCCCCCACGTCTCGGCTCCCTGATAACAATACCTGGCAGGTACTCAGAGCTAGATCTGTGCCAGATACTGTCATGAACACCTTTTATCATCTCTTCTAAGGCTCCCCTGCCAGCCCAGAGCTATGAACTGTTACCCTGCCCTCTGCGTCCAGGTGTAGAGATTAATATGGTGACAGTGGTCACAGAGTTACCAGGAAGTGGTAAAACTAGAAACTGAAGCCAAGGAGTCTCTGTCTCTCTCTGTCTCTGTCTGTCTGTCTGTCTCTCTCTCTCTCTCAAGAGTAGTCTGTCATGCTGTGCTGGTGTTGGGACCTAGAAGTGGCCCAGGTTAAAATGCTTTTATTCAGAGGAAATAGAACCCAGGATATTTGGGGGCAACTTTAAGACTAGCATTATAAGTATAATAGAATTGCTGCTTTTGGGGTTGATCAAGGGAATTACCTGATGAATGTTCTGTCAGAAAACTGTCCTGCCCTAGGGACTCATCCCTTTGACTGAGTTCTGCAGCCTGGATGTGAAGATGCACATCCCAGATTCTCTGGGATGAAAGGTCCGAGAGTTCTGGAAGCCATGTGGAAATTGCGGGTTTGTGTGTACCATCTGCTTTCAGCCAGGAAAATTAGTACATTACCAAGAGCCTGGGGCTCATCTAGAACCCTGAAGATGGCCACCAGCAACAGTGAGGCCTGGGTTCCAAGGATCTGTGATGCTAAGGTGTTGGTGCACAGATTCATGAGCAAGGAGGCACAGGTCTCATTTTAACTGATGCTTGGAAATAGCCCATGGCGAAGTCAACAGTTGTGGGTTTTTCTTTGGCGGTGACCTCGTGTAATACGCTGCTAAGGAAAGTAGCGGCACCCATCGTTAGACATGAGATGGAGGATAAGAAAGCCTTAGTGACATGCTCCTATTCTCATAGTGGGTTGTGCAGAAATTTAGAGGGTGACCCAAAAAGGGTACTCAGTTCCACAGCGAGTGTTCTTGCCTGCTCTTTAACAGAAAGTGGCTGTGAGAATTCTTGCCTCTTGTCCATTTGCAGTAGGCAGAATATAAAAAAGATTCTAATTCCAGTAGACACAGACATAAAAAGTCCATTTGTCAACTGACTGCTAAAATTCAGATGTCAAATGAAGAAGCAATGGTATACACAGCTCGGCTCCCTTCCCCTTCTCACAGAAATAAATAAGTACTCAGCTGCAAGCTGTTTCCCCGATCCACTTCTGAGAACGGTGTCGTGCAAGCAGAGGCAACTGAGGCTGATTTCTTTTGTTCCACAGCTGCAGAACCAGGAACTGCTGAGGGCCATGATGAAGAAAGCCGAGCTGGAAATCAGTAGCAAAGTGATGGAAACCATGAAGAGACTGGAGGATCCTGTGCAGCGACAGCGCACCCTTGTGGAGCAGGAGAGACAGAAGTACCTCCACGAGGAGGAGCGGATCGTCAAGAAGTTAGGGTGAGTGGCAGTCCCTGGTTTCCTGTCTGTTCAGCCTGAAAAGGAAGACTGTCCTGGTGCTCAGGGGTCCCTCTGTGTCTTTGCGTTTTCTCCCTGCTCTTTACTGAACCCCTCCTGCGTATGGGTCAGAGTTCTCCGGGTCCTGGTATCCAGGAACACAAACATCTCTGCATCCAAGCCTGAGAAAGGCAAGGCCCCAGCCACAGAGCTGGTCTCTGCACAAGTCGGAGGATCACAGCCTTTCCTGGGGCTCAGCAGCACATAAAATTAAAAGGAGTGAGTGGCAAAGCCTAGTGATGAATGGGAAGTCTGCATTTAATCTCAGGAAATTAAAACTAATGGCCAAAATAACACAGCACTTAAAATTATTATTCTCTCTTATTATTCAACTGTGTTAGAAATCACAGAAGAAGAATTTAAATGTAAAGAGTGTCTGATCCAGAATGAATGATGCTTCCTTGGACGTTACCAGTCAGATGTAAGGTCCTTATTGAAAGCATCTATCAAGTCCCACTGTAGAAATCAGCACTTTTATTACTTCCTGACAGAAGGCAGGCCCGTCCTTTATGTTAATGTATGTTTTGTTATGCAACAAAGATTTATCATAGGACTATTTCACCTTTTAGTATAATGAATAGTAATTTTTTTCAGTCCCTTTATTGATGATAACTTTTCTTGCTTGGAAAGCTTAAATCTCCTAAATTGGGATGATAAGGGAGCAATCTGAAAATTCTTCTCGTGACCAGGATAACAGGAAGTTTCCAAGAGGGGAAACGCTATGTTCTAGAGCTTATCTTGTATTTGAGCTATAGCTTCCATCACCCCAATACCAATCCCTGTGTTTGTCCTTTGCAGCAGGCTAGAGGGAAAAATTAACTTGAGCTCTTTCTCTACTAAATTAAATTAGACCACTGTTCATCTACATCTCAAAACAGATTCTCAATTTTTACTTAGTTCATCCATTTATAAACAGAATCAATCATCTACTATGAGGTAATGAGTCTGTTATTTGTGGGAAATGTTTTTGTGACAGTATTGAAAAGTGGGTTTTGTGATTTATCTTTAAAACTTCCATAGAGCCACTTAATATTTGTAAAAGTTTTCTAGTAAAATGATGAAAAATGAGAATTTATTTTCTTTAAAATTTGTGTTTATTGGTTTTCTAAAATAATGATTGCTTCTGGTGTTCAGTAAAAGCATCTTAAGTCCAATAAAGTCCTCAAGAGAAGTAGCTCAGTGTAGAAATAAGATAGTGGGGGGAAATGGGTCATAAGAGGATTTTATCACTTGGGTTTGTGGGATGGCCGTAAAGGGATAAGATGTACCTGAGCACAAGGCATTTGAAAAGTCTAGCAAAGCCAAACATAAAAGTATGATGTAGCCAACAGCTGCCCATCTACAGGTGCCAGGTAAACCTATGCAAGGAAGAAAGTGCTGGTGAACCGAGAGAGATTTGGCCTGAATTCGTTATTTTTCATATGCCCTGCCAGCCAACCATAGTTCTACACACATGGTCATTTCCAAAGTGGCTAAACTGAACAGGAATGACTTTGAAACAGGTGGGTCTCATCAGCAGAGCTTAGCAACTTTTGAGGCAGAGAATGCATGTGAACTGGCATTTCTGTGAACCAGAAGCAAGGGAGGACATACGGGGATAGACCAGTTTTGCAGCATAATGGGATGCAAGATACTAACAATGTCTCATGTTTGGGTTGTGCCATCCTATTTGCACGATGTCTTCCTGTATCCTAGACCGTACTTCAGCTGTGGACACCTGTTTAGAGCCTGTCTGGGCTGTGGTTCCCAAGACTGGAAGCTCCTGTTAATGGAAACCTAGATGTCTGCTTTTCATGGAAGCTCTTAGGTCCAACCTGAGTCACAATTTCTCTGCACAGTCCTTAGACAAAGCCACAGGGGTGACTCTGAACCAGCTACACATGACATGGAAGCTGCTGATGGATTTTTGATCAGGGAAGGAGCAGAGCGAGCGCTGTGGTTCAGAGAGGCCCCTCTGCTGACCTGGTGCAGGCCTGTTACCACCCAGGCACAAGGCCGTGGCAACAGGAATAAGGAAAGGCAAAGGCAGCATGCTCCAAGATATTATCACCTAAAACTAGGTCTGGGTTCTCCTTGAAAATGTCTTTTAAAATATTAAACCTATAGGTTGTGGTATCTGTGTTCAGTTGCCGTCTACCTTATAACAGGTGTAACTTCCTAGGTCTGCCCAGTGAGGAAGCACAGATTACAAAAGATAGCAGAAACTAGCCCTGAAGGATTAGGGGATGCCAGTCATGCTCTCTTACTCCTCTGTGCCCAAGAAGTACGTCTCACTGCGGTGCATGTTAGGCTTCGACAGAGTACAGAGATGGAATTTGAGTCTAAAGGGATGGCCAAATCGTGGATTAAGATTGTTTCTCTCTCCTGCCTTTTTACCTGGAAATAATAGCTGGACTTCTCTTAAGAGTCAGATAAAATATATTTTAATGAGCTATCTGCTTCTTTTTAACCAAGATAAAATGAAAAGTAACTTAAACAGGATACTGTAAGCTACAGCAGTCGGTGAACATCTGACCTTCTGCAGAGAAGTATTTTAGAAGTCATTGATCACTATGTCGAAAATGTTTTGCACTGATTTTTAGCTCCTCTGTGTCTTTTATAGTTTTTGAGTCAACAGATCTAATCTTTAATTCTTCATCTAAATAGATTTCAGAAGGATAGGAACAAAAAGGGCACTGTTATGTTTAATAGGATCAGCGGTCGTTCCTGGAGGGTCCATGCTGCAAAACAAGGGAAACCTGTAGGGTAGGCATCTTCCATAGGCAGGTTATAAAGTCCAGGAGGCACACTGTGTAGAAGACACTAAAACAAAATTATAAGCAGAATGACTTTGGGTGCAATGGCAGCTCCTTGCATGATCTATTGCAAATGGACAGGCTTGTGGGCTGTTAATGGAACTGTGATAGCATTTGAGTTGTCTTAGCTCATCCATCGAAGCTCGGTGGGTGTGCAGGCAGCATATGAAAGCAAATTTTGTTTAGTCATGCGGTGGAAAAGAACTGCAGAGGTAGCAGGTCTTCCAAGGACAGCACCATCTCTCCACCAAAAGAATGAAGCAGTATAGGAAGTGAGTCCATAACACAGGCCACCTTTCCCCTGTTCACAGAAAGGGCCCCAGCAGGGGTGGCTTCCTTTCTAGGTCCAAAAGGACATCATTTTATTAGAAATGGTGAAAAGCCTTTTCCATAACAGCATGAACATTGCCAAATACGCTGTCCTACTTCTTAGAGGTGGGGAGTCTGTCCTTTGCCTCATGGTCTTTATCGAGTTGAAGGCACATCCTGTCTGACTCCTTTCTGTACCTGCCACGGTGCACCCTCTTGCTGCCCTTGGAAAGGGTCTTCCTTCATCGGTTGTCTCTTGACAGGCGATGCTGTGCCACCCTTGCTCTGCCCGGCTTCTTCCACACGCAGGCTCCGGGAGGCTGAATCGCTGTTCACTTACCGCCATCTAGCGGTGTGCATTTCCTGAGTCCTCCCCCAGTTAATCTTTAATGAACATTTTCTCTTGCTGGATTTACAGGCAAACTACAGTGGTACAAATGGATGTTAGGATGGTTAGTAATGCACCAAGGAAGGTTGTCATTTTTGATGTTGTTTCAGGTAGAGTTGGCCTCTCTCTCTCTACACACACACACACACACACACACACACCAGAAATCAGACCTGTAATCATTTCTTCTCTTTGTAGTGTGGAGAGGAAAGAATCAATCAACAGTCAGGGACAGTTTTGCTCTTTCTCCCCTAGAGCATTTGGCAATCTTTCTTGATTGTCACAGGTTGCAGGAGAGGGAAAGAGAGCTGTTTGCACATGGCCAGAGCTACTGCTAAACATCTTAAATGGCAGGGAGGATGGTCCCTCACCACAGGAATTATTTGGCCTGAAATCTCAAAGAGCAAATTTGAGAAGCCTTCTCATTTCATTCCATCATGTGGTTATGCACACCCTCCTTCACCTCTCTCCCTCTCTCTCCCCTGTCACAAGTCCCCAGCCCCCCCTTAGGTGGCATCAGCACCACCAAAATGAAGAATGGTTTCCAGACAAGCACCATCTCGGCTCTGCTCTGGCCAAGCCAGGCCTTCCACACACAAGCCCTGCAGAAACCTTGTCCCTGCCCCACAGAAACCTTCCCAGCTACTATCCTAACTGCTCCCATGTGACACAAGGCCACATGGGGGGACAGGTGAGCATGTACCAAGGATCACCACAGTCAGCTCCATCTTCACCTCTGCTTCTCCCCACAGGGAGCTGGAAGACTTTGTTGAAGACTTGAAGAAGGACTCGTCTTCTGCTGGCCGAGTGGTCACTCTCAAGGACGTGGAGGATGGGGCTTTTCTCCTGCGACAAGTGGGAGAAGCTGTAGCTACCCTGAAAGGTAAGCGTTCTGCTGAAGGAGAAGTGTGTTGCCTTGGATTTTTAAAAACCTGTCAAATGAGTGCAAAGTGTGATGACACATGCCTATAGTCCCAATTTCTTGGGAGGCTGAGGCAGGAGGATCCCTTGAGCCCAGGAGTTCAAGACCATCCTAGGCAACATGGCACAATCCCATCTCAAGAGAAAACAAACAAACAAAGCCACCAAATAGTAAAGGATTTACGTGGGTACATGCAACCATTTATCACATCTGCCCACACCAGGCACTCAGTACAGAACAAAGCAGGCAAACATTCCTGACTTCTGAGAGCTTATGTTTTAGCGGGTGCCCTGCGTCTCTTCCTGTGCTCACAGTGGGTTTGGTCTGCAGGAGAATTCCCGATCTTACAAAACAGGATGCGCGCCGTGCTGCGCATCGAGGTGGAGGCCGTGCGCTTTCTGAAGGAGGAGCCACATAAGCTGGACAGCCTGCTGAGGCGCGTGCGGGGCCTGACGGATGTCCTCACCGTGCTGCGGAGGTGACCGGGCCGGGGGTGGGCCTTGTGGCTGCGCGTGTATTCCTGCCACCCCCCAAGGGAGCATCTCCTGCCTTGTGACTCTTCTGCTCCTTCACTGGAGCTGCAGTGGGGTTCGAGCGTGCAGTTCTTCAGCTTAGACTTGCACGCTGTGCTCATGTGAGCATCTAAAATGAGCAGACGTGGGCAGAGGTGCACCTCGGTGGGGCTGCATTTGCCCAGCATGCTTGAAGACCTGGATTCAATCCCCAGAACTACAGACAAAAAAGTTAAGATTACTGTAAAATAAAATTAGTAGACACAGTAATCATTTTTTAAAAAGTCATTTGAAAGTGGAGAGCTTTTAGGAACATGTTGAATGGATTAAAATAGTTTACTAGCCTGCTTCACTTCAGTAGCATAGATGTTAGGTTAGAATAATGTGAGTAGAAATAAATAAATCTTCCTTCAATTACCTGCTCGACGTGTACTTGAGAGTTTATTGGCATCACCTAGAAAAAAGAAATCGCCTTGACTGCACTGGGTCAGTTTCCTCACTCAGGTTAGATTTGTTTATCAAAGAGGGTCACTGTGGAGGGGAGACTAAGAGAAGACAGATCCATGACCTGTGAAAAAGAAGGTTTCAAAACTCCACACCCACTGAGAAAGTGTTTGCAAGGGCCTGGTGTGTAGCCCAGTGTACTGCAACTGCCTGTCAAGCACTTGGCCATGGACTCTTCTTCAGCACCCAGAGAGAGGGAGGGAAATAGTACTGACATCTAAGTATGCAGGGTCACGAGCACCTTTGGAAATGGTTTCTCCTTCTGCCATATGCTCTGTCTGTGGGTTACAGATAGATATCTTTCTTCCCGGCCTAATAGTAAAGATAACTTACACTTAGGAGCACTTTCTATGCATTAGGTACTGAACTGAGCCCCTTACATGTATTTAGTTCGTTTAGTTTGGGAACTGTTATTTCTGTTGTCTGCAGGTAGAATCTGAGGTTGGGAATGGGCCCTGCACATCAGGTAGAGATAGGATGGGAACAAATAATTTGACTCCAGAGTGATGATGGTTTCTTATCTCACAGGCAGGAAGCCAGGAAAATGAGGGGGTTCTCTCCATGCTGCGTTCTGTCTGCCCCACACCATAGTGGGTATTATGGAGACCATAATAAACAAGATCAGTGAGACCCCCACCTTTATAAAACTTACATTCTCACCTGGGAATTTTTAATGTTTCACAACAACCAGAATAAACCACTTCCCAACAGTGGATGCCCCTGAGGTTTTAGTAGGGTTTTGTTTTGTGTTTTGTGTTTGATTTTTATTTTATTTTATTTTATTGGTACTAGGAATCGAACTCAGGACCTCACACTTGCCAGGAAGGTTGCTGTGGCACTGAGCTACATCCCCGGCCTCTTTATTTTTAAATAGGACTAGGAAAGTGTAGGGAAGTTACACTTTTGGACCAGATTTTTGAGTAGATCCCACACAGAAGTAACATGCAAGAAACTTTCTCATGAGAATTTTCATCACCAACTGTAATCATGAGATCAGATTTATAAGAGAGACACACTAAGTGTACAGATAGGTATCAATTATAAGCAAGTTAGATTTTTCTAATCAGGAAGAGATCATCCTTTGAGATGATCCTGCATGACAATATACGATAGCCTGTGTGAGTGCCAGGGTGCCAGATGAACGCTGAATTCACCCAGAAATGTCTCCTGCTGTACAACTTGTATCTGACTATGCGTGAGAATGAATTTTATTTACATTGAATTTTCTCATTAAGTCTTTCACTTTAATTGGCCAAAATTAATTTTTTCTTCCAATAAGAAAAAAGTTTATTAAACTAATTCTTCATTAAGCTGTCACCAAAGTGTGGTAACACTCCTGTAAACCTTAAATCCAGTCAACGCGAAGCGAAAATCGGGACCAGTGGAAAGACATTGTCTATTCTTTTGTTTTCCTCTGCTGAAAACCAGTTAAAAGATGCTTTCACCACCGGTATAAAGCGATGGGAGCTTAGTACTCACCTTAATTCCAGTGGATGCTTTTCAGAAAAGGATTTTATGTTTTGAATATTATGTGAAATTGTTGTCTCATAAATACTCAGAGGTTAGAATGAAGCATAAACCAGCTAAGTAACTTTCAAAATAAATAAAAGAAATTCAGGCTGTCCATCATGAGTCTGTTTATAGTTAACTTTGTGTTTCGTGTGTAACACAGAGGGAAGGTAGAAATACTCATGTCTCCAAAGACATGTGTTTGTCCTTATCCCATGGCAGAGAAGGTGGAACTGGTGACAGACAGTTGCAGCCCAGAGCGGACTGAGGGGCCAGCCAGATGCCACAGTGGTGTGGCCCATGCTGAGTTCGAGGTGTTGGGGAGTGCAGCCACCAGCATTTAGAACAGTGGGCCGACACTGAAGAGAGAGTGAGAGGTGTCCCCTCCCCTGATTTGGAGAGGAGGAGAAAGGCAGGAAGGAAGAGAAGAGAGGAAGGACTCAGAATTGGAACTCAGCTTCACGGAGATGATTGTTGAAAGTGGAAGAGATAGCCAAAGTAAAGAGATGAAACTGGGAGAGGACAAAACTTTGGGACTCTTTGGGGATTCAAGGGGCTGTGGCAGGTAAACTAGACAGCAGAAGAAACAGAGAACTGAGTAGCAGAGGAGGGTCGTAGAATGACACATCCTTTTCAAATCAGAGGTAACATGCAGGAAGCTTTTCAAATTAGAAGAGAGATGGAGCATTTTAATAACAAGAGAATACACAACTAACCAGAAGTTATGAGTCAAATGCTATGTTTGACTTTGCAACATTAATTCTAACAATAGTCCCCAAGGAACACAGTTATTACTGTCATTATTGTCATCTTTACATTTTATAGAAAACTATGCGAGGCTCTAAAAAGGTGATGGTCCTTCCCCGCATTATGGTAGAACTGGCACTCCAACATGGGTGCCAACAGCTGCACACTGCAGTACCAGATGTAGTTTCCTTGCCTGAGATGATTAATGCATCTCCTGGTACTTGGCACGCAGCTAGTGATCTGGCAAATGCCAGATCCCCAAATGATCTTCTCAATACTTTCCATAAAGACCATCAGAAACAATTTGCTTTCAGCTGGCGAGGCCAGCAGTATCCCTTCACTGTCTTGCCTCAGGGTTATATTAACTCACCAGCCCTATGTCACAACTTAATTCTTAGGGATCTTGATCACTTCTCTCTCTCACGTGATATCACACTGCCCATTACATGGATGATATTATACTGACTGGGTCTAGTAAGCAGGAGGTAGAAATGTTGGTACAGCATTTGAGAGCCAGAAGATGGGAAGTAAATCCAACAAAAATTCAAGGTCCTTCTACCTAGGTGAAGTCTCTAGGGGTCCAGAGGTGTGGAGCATGTAGATACTGCTTCTAAGGTAAAAGATAAGTTGTTGCATCTGGCTTGCCCACAGCCAAAAAAGAGGTACAGTGTCTAGTGAAGCTATTTGATTTTGGAGGCAATACATTCCTCACTTAAGTGTCTTGCTCTGGCCCCTTTACCTGGTGACTCAGAAACCTGCTAGTTTTAAGTAGTGCCCAGAACAAGAAAAGGCTCTGCAGCATGTCCAGACCACTGTGTGGGCTGCTTCCCTGGGGTGGAGGTAGCACTCACACCACCTCTGTGCCCTCCTCTTGCACAGGTTGAGGATGTTTACAAAGTAAGGATCCTGGCTCCCTGCTGAGTCACTTAGGTTTCTAAATGCCTCAAGTTGATACAGTGGATCGACCATAAAACTTGGTTATGTCCAACTCCAAGGCCAAGTCTTTTCCACTCCAGCCTTAGTGGAGACAAAAAGATAGCGTGAGATTGCATGAGAATTAGAGGAGGGTGAGGACTAAACACATTGATAGGTTTGGGGCCGCAGTTATCCTAGCAGAAAGCCTTGGGATGCCAGGTAGTGGCAGGCTGAGCTACAAGCAGAGCAGGCAGAAGGTACTGGAGTGTGGCTACCAGCTCACCCCGAGCTGTCCATCAGGGAGAGGAGGGAAGGGGGCTTTAGAATGCCTCACAAGTAAGAACTGAGTCTATTTGAGGCTGGCACAGGCCAGGACCAGATGAAAGAGTTAGAGTCTTGTAGATCACATCATCTTCTCATATTACCCCACAGACAGCGAAGGACAGCACCAGTCTAGGTGCCAGGGTGCTAGTGGGCGAGGAGAGTCTGTCTCCCAAGAAAGGCCTGGCACAGCAGCTACAGAGAGGACTAGAGAACCTGGCAGGACTTTAGGAAGTTGCTATAGAAATCCTCACCCCTGAGCTACTACTTTGGGCTTTTGAATGTTTTCATCACAACTGGTTTTGGGGTACATGGCATTCAAATGCACCAGAAAAACAAACTGGAAGTGACACATGTCAGCCCTTAATGCTGCCGTGCGTGTTTTCTCCTAGACATGTCACTGATGAGCTCCTGAAGGGCACCGATGCCACCCAAGCTGCACAGTACGTTGCTATGGAAAAGGCCACAGCTGCAGAAGTCCTGAAGAATCAGGAAGAGGCAGCCCATGCCCCAAGCCAGCCCCTCCACAGCACTGGAGTCCCTGGAGATGTGAAGTCGGAAGTGGTGGCCCTGCCCAGCATGATGGTTCACCATGCACAGAGCTCTTCTGTGGTCATCCAGCCCTCCCAGCACTCTTCAGCCCTGCCAAATCCTGCCCAGAATGTGCCTGGGGTAACAGGGCCACGCACAGCCAGTCCTCCAGGGGTCACACAGGAAGTAACCCCTGGGATGCAGTCAGCTCCTACCCCGCAGTCCCCTCAGGCACCCCTGAATGGTTCCGCCCTGCAGAGCTTGTTCATTGAGGAAATCCACAGTGTGAGTGCCAAGAACAGGACGGTGTCCATCGAGGTAGAGTCCTATTTCCATTTCTCAGAACTCCAGGGAGTTCACAGTCTGGATGGGGAGATAACATACTCGAATGCTAAGTGGGTTAGAGCTGTTTTTATCGAGGATAGACTTGAAAAACTAGAAATGGGATTCAGCAGGTTAAGGGAACATAAAGAAAGGAAAGGTGATTTGGCTTGAAAAAGGTAACCCCTGACCTGTAATAATGAGTTGCTGGTATGCAGATAAGTGTTTAACAACTGGCTTTCTTGGAGAAAGCTCTAATTTGCAGCGTTTGCCAGTTTCTGTGGTGTAAAAACTCCCGCTGTAGCTGATTTCAGTCTGTACCATGATCACTGAGCAGGAACTCAGAGAGAAGCGGGGCCTTCTGAGTGTGCCGAGCCAGCATGTACTGCTGGCTGAAGCTCGTGTTGTGCTGAAGACAGACGTGGGGAGGCTTTTCCACTAGTCCTGAAAGATAGGAGAACTGGGGTGAGCAAAGAAGGGTATTGGGGCATTCTAGGATGGAGAGATGCTAGAGAGATGGCCTTTAAAATAGAGGTGGGCTGGGGATAAAGCTCAGTGGCATAAATGCCTGCCTGACAAGTGAAAGGTCCTGAGTTCAATCTCCCCCACCAAAAAAAAAAAAGCCTAAATAAATAAATAAATAGAGGTATTTCATTTTAATATAATTTTAATTTAAAATATTCTAATGTGCCTCAATCGTGAAAACTGAAGACATTTACAGGTCACTTACATACTCCTCCTCCCACTTTATAACCAAGAAGATATGTCCCTGACAGTCATGTAGCAATTCTTGGAAAGAAGTAGAACTGACAGAGGATATTTATTCATTAAATGTCTTCTTATCTGATTTACATTAAAACACAATAATGGAGCACTCTCTGACATAATAGGGTTGTAGGATTTTTGTTGTTGCAAGTGTGTGTTTTGGTTTTTATTCCTTTGTTTGAATACCTCTGTAATGAAAATTCAGTTTTGAAAAGAAAACTTTGGCAGTGGAAGACATACCTTTTGAAAGCATTATCTGTGTCTTTTTGTTATTTAGTGTTGGAGAAGTATATAGCAAGTGCTCAGTGACTTAAGGAATGGATTTGGGTTTCTGAGCTTGCTTCTCTGTGGAGGAATATTACCTGGGGTGAAATCACAGCCCGTGTAGCTTGATGTGGCAGACGGCAGTAGGGCCAGGTAGCTGGGGCCTGTCTGTTGTGTGAAGGGTCCCCATAGATGGAAACCAGAGCATTATCTTACCAGCACTTTCTCTGTGCTACAATCCTTTCTCCTTCTGATGTGACATCTCCAAACTAAGATATCTTTTTCCTCTGGTTTTTAAACTTTCTTCACTTGCCATTTTCCTTCAGAAAGCAGAAAGAAAATGGGAGGAGAAAAGGCAAAATCTGGAGCACTATAATGGGAAGGAGTTTGAGAAGCTTCTGGAAGAAGCTCAGGCCAACATCATGAAGTCCATCCCAAACCTGGAAATGCCACCAGCCTCAGGCCCACCACCGAAGGGGGATGCCTCAATGGACAAGCCAGAGATGTCAGGTGAGACTGGACTGGAGCAGGCACCCTGGGAGTGAGGCGGAACAACTCTCTTCGGTGTGGGAAAGCACACGCACATTTGTGCTAGACAGTGGGACCAGTGACCCACTTCTTAAGAGAGAACCCCCAGGTACTCCCCAAATCCTCTGTACACTTTAGCTCCCACCACACCATGGATGTTAGAACGATGGCCATGTCTTAGTTACTTTTCTCATTGCTGACACCAGATACCCTTGCCCACAATTTAAGGGATGAAAGATTGATTTAGGTCACAGTTTGTAGAGGTTTCAGTCCATAATCAACTTGCTCCAAAGCAGGGTGAAAGGTAGAGAGGCATCACAGAGGAGAAACAGTTCATGGAGCAGAAGACGGAAAAAGCAAGAAAGAAAAGGGCAAGACAAACCTCTCTCTGTCCTTTATATTGTATCCAGGCTAAGGGGATTAGGGTGGTATAAACCATATCAGTGGACTGGGCTAATAATCACCCACCCTTAATCCCAGTTTCCTTATTCCCAGCATTGCACCACGGATCAGTCACACTCTAGATTCAGCCACTTCTGAAAAAGGCCCACCGAAGACTGCATGAGGCTTTAGGGTGGGTGATATCCAGATACAAGATGTACCAGTCCTAGAAAGGAAAATATAAATTCCCAGCTTCTGCCTTTCCTAAATGCGTGCTACAGCATGCATCAGCTTGGAGAATCCCAGGCCTGCATTTGAAATAGGAAAGGAAATGCCAGGTTTCATGAGTTCCCCTGGAGATAGTAGAGCACTTTTTAAATTGCAATTTTTAAAGCAAATTTCCTGAATATACAGTTGTACCTCAGTTTATAAACTGAATTCTTTCCATGGTTCTGGTGGCAGAATTCATTCCATGATTCTGGTTGCAACCAAATTGCAAGCAACTAACTCAGTATGGAAATGTAAAGATCAATATGTCAATAATAACACAAAATACTATTTGGGGCCATATAACATTTTGGCTAACAGCAGACCACATGAAATTTCTGGCCTCTGAAGCTTCCATGCCCCATGATGTTGCCACCATTGTCGTTTGCACAGGTTCAGTCTGCATAGACTCGCTGTGAGGTTCACACATCAGCACATGCACCCGAGGACGCGTTTCTCAGAACGTAGCCCTGTCATGAAGTGTGACTTTTACAAGACTCAAACTATTAAATCTTCCACCAATGACAAACCTCATGTTTTATTCTGAATTGAAGATCGTATTATTTCACTTGCAGCCTCAGATGGCCACAGTGTCATGGTTAGTGGTACTTTGTCCGGTAGCTGCAGTTGATATGAGCAAGGTTTGCCGTAACTCACATGTCACAGAGTGGTGGTTGGATTTGGTGTACACCCTCAGTAACACCTCCTCCCTCGTTCCTGTTCATCTCACTCCCTACAGTGCACTGTCTCTCAGTCTGTCTCAGAGATTGGCTCCCTGCCCCACCTGCCCTTGGGTGAGGCCAGCTGAAACCTGCCAGGGAGGGCGGGCACTGGGAGGGATGGTTCTTCGCTCCCAATCCCCAGCCCCACCCCCAGAACTGGTTGTGGAAAGAGTAACCCATTTCATTACACTTCCGTCTTGCATAAGTCTGTGCTGCATTATTCATTTTGCCATGTATCCTTCCATGCATTCTCACAGTTGTTCCTTCTCATGTTTGTACAATGGAATTAGCACATATTACATTTTTATTAAATTACCCTCATTTCACTTTTTAATCTTTCAGATTGAAAACGAATTTGCCTAAATGCTAAAAATTACAACAGTTTTTTTGTTTTGTTTTGGTGCCAGGAATCAAAGTCATGACTTCATGCTTACCAGGAAGGCATTTGAACTGCTGAGCTAAATCCCTGGCTGCTTCCCAGCAGTGTTTTTGCTCAGTTAAAATGTTGCTTTTATTCTTCTGCTTCCTCTCTCCTCTTCTCCTCTTCCTCCTCCTCCTCCTTCTTTAATACATGCTCTGATTTCTTCTCAGAAATAGTCCACTGCTGTACAGGTCAGCAGAAATATAAAAGGGCATCATCCATTACCTATAAACATTGATTTCTGTTTTCATTAATTTTCCATGATATTATTATCTTATGTATTTGTGCTTATGAATATGTCTCAGTGTAAAATTCTACATAACAGGGTTTAGAAACCATTTGTATTTCTTCTGATATTGTCTGATTGCTTAAATAGGATATCAAACAATCAAGGGAAAAGTTTAGAGATTGCAATCTCAACCATTGTTAAAGAAAAATTATTCACCAGGCTTATAGTTAAAAGAGCAGGAAAGCTTTATTCAAGACCCTGCAGTAGAGGGGCAGAGATAAGAGAGTGGAGGGACTTTGGTTGAGTATATTTAGTAGAGTCTGCTACAGTTATGCTCAGTGACCACAATTGGGGGAAGTCAAAAGAGAGGGCTCAGAGAAGACTGACCAAAGCCTGGCTCTGAGGGGCTCTGTTGTCACAGAGCAAAGGAGAGGGGAGAGGAGGACAGGACAGCCCCCTCCTGGGCTGGTCCCCTGTGGAAATCCCTAGAACAGCCCCAAACTCCAGGCCTGGGCCATGGCCCCTCCAGGAGCTCCCACCAAGTAGCCATCAACCTCAGGCATGAGACTCACTTACTCTAGGCCCTGATGATTTACCCAAGTCTAAATAGAAATTTAAGAATTTCCTTCAAACAGCTGAGTCCCTAGAGAGAGGAGGGACAAAGCGCCAGATCCTGAATGACAAGTCCTGCTGCTTTTGTGAGCCTTTCAGTCACATGCAGATAAAGAGCAGAAATGGACCACCAAGGTGGCCTTTGGGTACCGAATGGCTTTTCCTACATAGGGGAAACTGAGGAACTACATTTTTCTCCTGACTTTAGTGTCAAGACTAATTTACAGTTCTTTAATCACTGCCTCCTCTTGCTGGCAAAGGGTCTTTTCCAACCATAGTACTGTCATGCCCCCCACAACTCGCCCCTCAAAAATCTACTTCCTCCCTGGCTTTGTTCTTTATTCTTATTTCCTCTCAGATGACTCTGGCATTCCCCTGCATAAATCCTGCTTGACAGAGCCATTTTCTCAGACTAAAAGGATCAAGGCCTGCAAGGCCATGTAGAGAGTTTTGCATTTTGTTTCTCATTTTGCATTTTTCCAAGTGATACACACCTTCTTTGTGTAATGAAGAATTTAATAATGATAGTTAATACTTTGCATAGCATCAATCATAAGCAAAGGCAATGTATAAGTCATTTAATTTGCAGAACTTCCCAATGGAAAAAATATTCATGCAATATCTATGCAGTTGGTCTTTAGGGTCTGTTAACCATTGTTCTAGGTCAAATTGTATTATGTTTAAGGCTATATACTGGGCTTCATGGATATTACCTTGAAAAGAAACCATGTCTGAACCCATTGTTTTCCAGAGGACTCTCCAAATTCAGAACAAGACTTGGACAAGCTGGGGGGAAAGTCACCCCCTCCCCCACCACCACCCCCTCGGCGAAGCTACTTGCCTGGATCAGGGCTTACCACCACGAGATCGGGTGACGTGGTTTACACCTGCAGGAAGGAGAGGACCACTTCTAAGGTCTGATGGCTTGAGCCCTGGTCAAGCAGTTTCTGGGGGCAGACACGGGGTTCTTCTCTTTATTGCATGTAAGAAGCAGGGAAGTAGACTCAGCTAAGCTAGATCTCTAGGAAGCGCTACCAAAGCCTCAGCCAGGGTAGCAGACATGACTCAGTACCATGAGTTTTATGCTAGCTTGACATTTAGCTATGACATTGTGAAATGCAGATCACAAGCTATTGCCCCAGCTGGGCATCCCAAGACTGTACCAGGAGTGATATTGGGAGGCAAAGGCTAATTTTATAAAAGTATCTGAGATTAGCTGACACCATTATAGGAGTTTACATAGAAAGGTGTTAAATGAGCTATAGCTTCCACATAACTTGTGAACTTTTATATCCTGTGTTAAATTTGTTAAGATATAATTTCCAGAGCCAAGCATGATGACACATGCTCATAATCCCAGCACTTGGGAAGCTGAGGTGGGAAGATTGCCATGAGTCTGAGGCCAGCATGGGCTAGGTCATAAACCTTGTTTCAAAAAAACAAACAAACAAAAAAAGATTTTCAAGGAAATGGGGGATGGTCTTTCATAAAGATAGTGAATATTGAGGAATTACAGATTGATTAAAATTCTTCAATCCATTCACCAAAATGACAACTTATTCAAACAATAATTCGAGCTAACTGCAAGAGGATAAAATAACTTCTCGGCTAAACATAAAGAGCAGGAAGCCAGTAGAGCAGACGGTGGGGGCCGCATGGTCTGTCCCTTTCCCCATGCCTGGGAGCTGATAAGCCAGTCTGCGGCTTGAATCTCCACAGGCAAGTGGTGAAGACGCTGGCCCAAGCCCACAGAGCCGAGCCACAAAATGTCCCACGGAGGAGCCTGCTGTGTCCTGGACCCCGACTCCACCGCCAGTCATTACTGCTTCTTCAAAGGGTGAGGAGGAGGAAGAAGAAGAAGGAGACAAAATAATGGCAGAGCTCCAGGTATGTGGGCCAGGTAGCTGCCCCTGGCTCCCTTCTTCTCACTGGAGCCCTCAGAGCTTCTACCCAGTGGGGGCCATGTCAGCTGAGCCTCTGGCCATCTCCTTCACTTTTCAAAGATGACACTGAAAAACACTCTTGGTGTCTTGGTGTAAGATGTGTGAGAGGCAGGACCATTTCCCCACTCAGCCCAGAAAGGGTTATATGGAAAAATCAATCACGCGGCTCCCTGGCTCTGGCTGGTAGGATTTACTCTGCTATTGTAGACTTAAAAATCTCTGCTTCATCTCAAAAGTGATTCAGACATGAATAGAAAGACAGCATTGTCTGTTTGACAAGGACTGACCAAAGCACATTTTCTGTAGGTTCCTGTTCTGTGACTTTACCCTTTGATAGATTGACCCAGAATCATGAGTCAAGGCCAGGGACTTGTCCCCTGTAGTTCTTACCGGCTTCCTGTTTGATGTCATCTTGTCAGATTCTGAAGAGCTCAGTAATTTTGTTTCCCATGTCCCTTACTACTTTAGGTATTTACTTTTTAACTCGTAGACACGGTTGCCTCATAGCACTAAGGATAGGATACAGGGGCTGTAGGTAAGTGACTCTGCCCTAGAAGTGTGTTCTACTTGTCTAATTACAGACGTGTGTGCTTTGCTTTACTCACACTTATATGAGGCTTCTGTCAATCAGATAGATGACGACCTTCCTGGGGCCTTGGAGCAGACTGTAACATCACCACTGTACCAGTGGTTTTGTGTGAGCCTCTCAATTTTCAAATTTTATTTGGATTAGGGAGAAATCGCAAATCATGTTATTTTCAAAACAGTTGTTCTACTCTGGTTTCCATGGTGATAGCTACCAAAATTGAGCTTCTTGGATTTTCCAGGGAAGATGAGGCTGCTGACTGTGTAGTACAGGAACCCTTTCAAGCCTCCCTAAAACTCACAGACTGGCTTGGGATCTTTCTTTCACAAAGCAATCTGCTCATAGCTTTTGAGACTGATCAGAGACTTATTCATAGGAGCTTTAGCTTTCTAACATTAGGAATTTGAAGATTTGTGAATCCTGTCATTGTAGCTCTCTAACAGAAGTCACACTTTTGCTGTGAGCACTAAACTTCCAGCCCACAACTTAGTGATGTTTGCCTCCAGTGAAGTCTTTATCTCTGGTGAGCACCTTACAAAAAAAAAAAAAGTATCCAGTTCCTTACCCTGTGATTGGTACTGATTTAACAGTGGTGAATCAAGACCTCCAACCCAACGTCAGCCAAACTCTCCCACTGGGAAGGAGACCCAAGCTGCTGAACCAGAAAGCTGGCCAAGGGTCAGTGGCTGTGCTGGTTTCTTTGCCCATGCACTCTCAGGAGTTAGACTGCAAGCAGGACAAGCAGAGTCTGCAGCCTCCTCTAAGACTAGTCATGCAACAGCTTCAGAGGGTCAGTGTCACTGCACACTGGGAATAAAACGCACGTTATAAAATTCAGATCTTACCAGCCCAAAGCAAGTGGCCAGTGACCTCAATAAGCATGTCCAGGATGACCCAAGCATAACTGAAGCACAGCAGGACTGGCTTTCTCGGGGACAGCAGGGAAGCAGGTGCACCGAGGAGGGGACAGGCAGAGTCGTGAAGTTCCAGTGACACCTGTTGTTTTAAAAAAACACTAAGCAATTATTTAAGATGATTTACATTATTAGAAGGGGAGTTGTAAAACAGAAATACCCTACTGCCCAGGAGTGCTGACTGACCTCTTCTCTGAGTGGGGCTTTGTAAAGCAGAGACAGTGGTGAGAGCCACTAATGTTCATAAAGTTGGGTCCCTGAGTCCTTGTCTCTGCTGTGGCCATCATCATAGTTTCTGAAGACTGGAGATGTCTGTCATCTCTTGGAGTCCTACAGATTCAGCCTACACCTTCTGTCTGAGAACTGACCTGCCTGACGGCTTTCCCAAGCCCACCGTTGGTCCTCACAGTCACAGGAGTTGGCTTTTGGAGGCAAATCTCCACAGTTCAGTGGCTCCCTGGCCCTTGGGTGCATAGCTGTATTGTAGGCTGGCCCCAGAGCATGGGAGCACCTGTCACTATTTCAGAGAGTAGTTTGCTAAGGAGTAGTTTTAGGGTTTAAAGGGTTAAAATGTCATGTGAGGTTTTTCCCCCTGTAATTTCAATAAAGCTAGTAAGAGACAAGGAAAAAGCAAGATTTCTCTTTGTTTTAATTCATTTGCGTATTCAACATTTTGAAAAGGTCAGAGCAAGGAGCCCTAATAAACACAAATCAGGTTCACAGGGTAGAAGAAAGGGTATTCCATCTCCTTCTGTGTGGGTGCTGGGGATTGAACCTAGGACCTCACACCTGCTGAGCAAGTACTGTACCCCTAACCCACACCCCAGCCTCAGGGTGTCCCTTTTAGGGCCCTGTCCACTTTATCCTGGCCAGGAAGCCTTTCCTTGGCCTCTGCCCCCAACTCCCTCTGTAGACCTGAAGCCCAGTGGGGAGCAGGATCCCAAGGTGCTACCTCCCTGGTGTGAGCCTGCCTGCAGGACCAGGGCTGGGGGTCCCCACACCTCTGGATTCCTGTGTTTCCCTCTTTTCTCCTGGTCTGCTTGGATCCCCGTTAACCTCCATATTTTAATTCCTTAGGCATTCCAGAAGTGCTCCTTAATGGATGTAAATCCAAACAGTCATGCCGGACAGTCCCGGGCTGACAGTCACGTTAAAGACCCTAGGCCAGGCGTCACAGCCCCACCCAAGGAGAAGAAGGTAACAAAGTGGCAATGACACGTTTGCCACACGGTCAGACAGCCCTGCCCCTCTCGCTCTGGCACTAACATGGCTCTCTTGCACTTGACCTTGGTTCCCTCTCTTTTTTTCCCCTCTCCTTTTTTCTTTCTTTCTTTTTTTTTTTTTTAAACTAATAGAGATACAAGTTTAGGTTAAGATTAGAGACACCTGGCTCAGGTTTCTAGCACAAAAGTTGTGTTCTTATGCATGGCCTACAAAAGTGTATGGGAAACCTGGACAGTATCTTCTCAAACTAAGGAATAGACGCCTTTCAAGATTTTCTAGAACAATTTTTAAAAACAGAACGAAAAAAATAGTGACTGGGTATGTAGAAGTTTTCTATTTTTAACATGTCCATTCTATTTTCTAGAAAATAAACAAAAAATTGATGGTAAGAATAGGTAAAAACCTCAGGTTCAGAGGAAAAATTCATAGCAGAAAGTACCTGTCACCACATAGGTATGAGGATGGAATTGTGAAACCAGACAGAATTGTGTATTTGCAACAACAGAATCTCTGCAGAGTATTACCTATTTTAAAGTGTATCTTCTAAGATAGCAAGCTTAGTATACTTCTAATACTACAATGTATCTGTGGCTGTCACTGCCTAAATACTCTAGGGAAAAGATTTGGCCTGACTGTTGGAGCTGCAGTTGTAAGTTGGATCAAACCATTTATGATTTGGGGATTCAGAGTCATCCTATTTTAATTAAGATTCGATATAAATTTTAGGATAAAAGATGTAACTCAAGTTCTAACCAACAACTTACGTTTCAGAATTCAGGGTCACTACTTTCCCTTAAAGGCAGACGTGTTGGCTTTAGTAGAGCCCAGTAGATCCTCTGGCTGGGTTCTGTGGTGTGTGTGTTGGAAAGTTCAGTGAGGTGAGACCGTATCACAATGTGGGAGGACTAATCTAACCCAAACTTCAAGAAACCTGCTCCCATCCGGCTCGCCGGCATCCTAGGGCCTGTGTGCATCACGCCCGCCACATTACAGACCCATGAAATGCTCAGAAAGAAATGGGTGTGGTGACACAACCCTGGAGTCCCAGCACCCTGGGACACTGAAGCAGAAGGATTGCAAGTTCGAGCCCAGCCTGGAATCTCAGCAACTTAGCAAGAGTCTGTTTCAAACTAAAAAATAAAGAGGAGGGAGATCTGATTTTTATATTCCTTTTCCTGCATATGGAATTTTCCTTTGTGGCCTTATTAAAACTAATTCATGGATGGCCCTGACCTAGTGAACTTGGGCCCATGTGACTATTCCTGTCTAAAACATTAACTTGATACTTCTCTAAGATCTCTCTGGAGGCAGTCATTGTCTCCTCATTGAATTTTTCTTATTGCTTAGAATGTTGCATTGAGATTTCTTGTCCTGCAATCAAGGATCCATTGGAAAAACAGCAGTGCCCAGCACTGGGTTGAATTGCAGGAGGTTACTCTGCATAATTACCGTATACCAGGTGGATGGATCTACTTTATAATAAGTATTACACTAGTACCCAAATTTTCGTCATTATTAATCTCTACCTAGGCTGTTCATTTATCCTTTCATAAATTACATGCTTTCTTAAAATATTTTTCTCCTGTCACAATGAAGCCTCCAGACTTATACTTCACTCTTACATAATTTCCCATACTGTGTCTCTAATTTTGGTTTATTGTCCGTATGCATATGGAGCGTGGTTCTCCAATTGCCTAAACAATCTGGATTTGAGGTCTAAAACCAAATATCAAAGAGGCTTAGTCACCTTTCAGGCAGAGTTTTAGCTATCAAAGACTAAGAAGTCATTGGGCATTTATAGGACGATTGCCATCAAGTTATTCTGGATGCAGCTCATGCATGTGCTTTGACATATTTATTCCTTTTTCTAACCCAGTGATTAAAAACAATAGCTTATGTGAAAACTATATGTGAAATTGTCCACTTAGTGATTTTTAATTAGCGTATCCCTGGTACTGACTCAGTTTTAAAATGCACATATTGCAGGGTGACACCGGGAGTACTTAACAATGGGTATGGCATAGAGCCTGACTAACCTGAACAGATGTCTGTCCTGACCCCTGGTAAACACAGACTGCAGGTCACCAGCCAGGCCTGTGTCCCTGTGAGGTTACAGCCCAATCCTTTCTTTGATGCAGAGAGTAAATTCTGTCTTGTGCTATCATATAATATGCTAACTCCCTTTTTAGGAGTGGAAACTTTCAGCTGGAGCCTCATTGACTTTTTTCCTTATAACCTTTTCCTTGATGTGGTGGTTGTCTTAGCTGCATTTAGGATCCCAAAAGAAATTAGATGGTTGAAACACAGTACCTGGTTCACTACCTTGTTTGGACACTTTATGGAGACAAACAGAAGTGAAACAGGAGTTGTTTGGGAACTAATGTACTCGCACCTCATGACTGATTAATACCAACTTTGTTGTTTGTGTGTTGCCTGTGAATGCGTGTGGACATTCTTTTCATTTTTAACCGGGGAAGGGGGACTGCTGTGGGTTACAGGCTCAGCCGGGTTATTGTGCTTTGTCTGTTGTTGTTGCTTTAATGAAATCACCTTCACTGGCACTGTGTTCCACCAAGTTATAATCACCATTTCCTCTTGGGCTTCTGCAGCAAGAAGAAAGGGCAGCAGTGCCTTGGAAGTGCTGGTGTTGGGATATGCAAGGCCTGAGGTACCCATAGACCCAGACTCCCCAGAAAGCACTCTTATTACCTGCACCCTCATGCTTGGGTCCTTTACTTCTGAATTTTGATGACACCCTCAGAAACATAACTTTGCTCTATATTGTAAAATACAGTCAATGAAAGCTGCATTGTAACTTTTTTTATTTTATTTTTGGTACTGGGGATTGAACTCACAACCTTGTGCTTGCCAGACAGGCGCTTATGCCACTGAGCTAAATCCCTGGCCCTGAAAGCTGCGTTGTAAAATGCAGAGAATAAAAGCTGAATTGGGGGCTGGGAGAGTGGCATGGTGGTGCAGCATTTGCCTAGCATAGGCAAGGCCCTGGGTTCATCTCCATCATCACAAAAGGAAGAAGAAAACAGGCTGAGTCATGATATCACAGTTACCAGCTTTAAATATATGTATTGTGGCTGGATGGCAGTTGTGCACACACCTCCACATAATGACATTTTAGTCACCAGTGGACCTGCATTCAGTGGTGATCCTGAGGAGACTGTAAAGGAGCTGAAAAATCTCCATCCCTCCTGCCACCACAGCCATCGTAAGGTCCTAGCATGAGGTATTATTCACCTGTTTTTAGTGAGGATGATGTAAACAAACCTGTGGCGGTGCAGTTATGGACAGTAGGCAATACTGGACCCTGATAAACAGCTGTTACACTGTTTCCTGTATTCGGCTTATATCGCCAGTTTATTGTATATTGCTTCTACTTATTAAAAAAAATAAGCTTAGGCCAGCAGCAGTCTCATATGTGACATCGTTACTGTGTCCCTTGATCGCATCCAGGGGCCACACTGAGTGATGGAACCAGAGCATCTCAGATCACGTAAGAACACTTTACAACATCTACACCATGACAAAATCACCTACTGCTGCATTTCTGGGGATGTACCCTGCTGTGCATCTTTGAGTGGCACGTGACTACCTACTGGGGTGGCAGCAGCACCATGGATTTCGTTTGATCATCCTGGTTATTATTAATTTGAAGGGTATTTTGACACATAGTATAAACTTCAGGGATACTTTCAATTGGTCACTTCACCAGGGAAAAATAATGTTGCTTCTTGTTTGTTGATTTGCTTTTGTTTTCCCACTCCAAACGACCACACAAAACCAACACAGAAATCTTTCTGGGATAGCTTTCATAAATGAAGCAGAGATTGGCGAGATTTGGTGACACATCTATAATTCCAGCTACTCCTGAGATCACAAATCTGAGACCAGCCTGGGCAACTTGGCAAGACCCTGTCTCAAAATAAAGTTAACAAGGCTGGGGATGTGGCTCAGTGGGAGAGCCCTTGCCTGCCATGTGTAAATCTCTGGGTCCTGTTTCCAGTATCCAAGTTCGGGGGCAGGACTGAAACAACTAGGTGAAAGAGGCAGACATGAAGAATCTCTTGGTCTCATCCCTCAGATCATGGGCAGGGAAACCGAGGCACAGAGAGGTGAGATAACGACTTGTCTAACAGCACTTCCTAGCAAGGCAGGTCTGGATCAGAATCCACGCGTTCTGCTTGCCCCATGCATTGTGCTTGCTGCAGTTCTTGTCTTTGTAGATTTTGGGAGGCTCACAATCAGATGTTGATTGGTCCTTTTTTCTTTTAAT